>JAOXXN010000471.1:17460773-17476805 GCA_026770055.1 Myrmophylax atrothorax | reverse complement strand
CAGATTCAATGAAACTGTTACAAAGCACAGGCTACAGAGGCATACAAGATCAAGAACTCCTTAGAGCTTAACAGGTCACAAATCCAGAGAGAAGCGTATCCCAACCCAAGTTGCTCAGCAGTTCATAAAAACCAATTGTGTATGGGAAGAGAATACTTGCAAGAGAGGTGGTTGTTTTTGGTGGTTTGCATGGCAACAAAAAAAAAGCCCCAAACCCCAACCTCCCTGCTGTTTGTGTCAGTACTTGCTGGCAGATCTCTTTGACCAGAACCTCACATGAGCCTACCCGTAATTTCCCTGTATGTCACACTGTCACAATTTTCACACTGTTGATGCCATGGTTCCCTTATTGGTTCCAAGACTGCTAAAAGCCCCTCCAGAATCAGGCAGTTATCATCTAAAAATAATCATCACCAGCATGCACTAGTGCATCGAGCCATGTCATAGCACATTGCAGAGAAAAGAGATGCCATCTGTGAACCCAAGCCAATTTATGCCAGCTGAACCTCCAACACAACTGTGACTCCCTGTCCCAAAACATGACTCTTGGCACTCTGTACTGTAGGATTTCCTTTGCAGCAGTCATTATAAACAGTATTTAAAAACAGAAGAAAAAAGCTCATAACCTAGCTGATAGCATATAATGAATTAGTTGTGCTTTTAATCTTCTTGTTACATCTTTTCTAATTCAGGAATCTTTGCTGCTGGCACAGCTGTGCACAGATTTAAAACATTCAAACACATGCACGTGCCATCTCTCCTCATCTTGTTTTCAGCTAAACTGCAGTTTTCCATACCTATCAGCCCTAGAAACACAATCAGCAGAAAGGCACCTCCATGTTCTCCACACAGGAACAGAGATGCTTGAATGCCTCCTGGGTATGCATGGGTGACCAAGAAGCACAGATCTTGTTGTCACTTCTTGCTCAAGTCAAGTTCCATAGAGATGACTTGAATGAAGACGCCAGCCTGCCTGGCAAGGATAATAAAATTGATGAATAATGATACATCTTCTGTGATAGCAATTTCATTCACTGAACAGATTTGACAGTACAGTGAGGTTATTATGCATTATTTTTAGTACTAGAAATCAATAGCACTATTGTCCTTTTCAGTTCAATTTGATTTAGATGAAGCTCAGTGTGCAGAGAATAATGAGGAACTGCCTCACATTAAATGGAAACAGAAATCATGTTCTTAGCAGGGTGTGTTTTATGATAAGGTGATTGTTCTGTGAACAGCTTCTTATTTCAATATTTTGGATGTTTAAATAAAGTGTGTGCTCAAGACAGATGGAAGTCTTCTAGGAAATCTACTTCCTAGCACAAAAATGACAAATTCTTTTGTGAAGAGAGCTGCTGTCAACATGACTCCCAAGGGCCTGCTGTAGAGAAGATGGACACTGAACTGAGGGAGGAAGACTCCAGTGAAGAATAATCATGTGACATGGGCATCTTTCCAAGCTTGAGTTTGAGCTTCTTGTTTTAACAAGGGCTTGAGCCTTGGGCTTCCATCATGGAAACAGGTACCTTAGTCTATCCTAGTGCCTCAATTCTTGGTGAAAAACTTAGCAAACATGTCATTTAATTTTACTGAAGAATGGATTTTTTCATATATTCTTTTAAATGTCAAACATTTTTGCAGGGAAGAAAAAACACTTTCTCCTAATCAAGGGAAGAAGCAGGACAAATTTTCCTTACAGAGCTCTGTCAGAGGACTTCAGTTTTCATCTGTTGATACAACCAACTAAAAAGGTCACAGTTCCACTCTCCACAGAAACAAATGCCATTTACCTCCTCTCCTCTTCTGAACAAAATATATAACAGCCACTTTGCACTGTAACATTGGGTGACAAATTGCCCAATCACACCCTGCTTTTCCCAAGTCCTAAAAGATCTACTTGCCTCCTACTCAGGCTTTGCTCCCACCATCTTTTGAAACTGCACCTGTGCTGCACAAAAATCTGCTCTGCATGAGAAATAAACAAATGAGGGACCCCCTGGTAACGATTACACCAATCTGGCTTCTATTTCATTAAATACATTTCTTAAATAAATAACAATAACAAAACCTTCCTGCTGTGCATTCCTTTAGAGGTGCAAATAATTTTCCAACTTATCCACTTGAGATTTATAAAGACCCAAGAGGGCCTAGGTGACACCTGAGGACATGTGGAAGAGTGACAGCACATGCAATGCTTCTGGCAGATGTTAGCTGAATGTACACACCCTTCCGTGAGGTACTAATGCCACTTAAAAAGGGTCTCTCAAACAGCATCCATTGACCTGTTCCATCCACACAGCCCAATCAAGTAGCAAGAGGTGGTTCTAGTCCAAGAGCTCGGCCATACAGAACCTGTGGGGATTTTCACAGACTGAAAAAGCTGGAAAAGAAGTAAGTGCTGTGGCCAGAGTAACAGCTAGGCTGGCATCTTGCATTCAGGGCTCACCTGGAAGCCATTCAGTATGAGCTGCAGCACTCATTCCAAGCGTTAAAGAAGCAGACAATAAAGACCCCTTATGCCAGTAGATGGCACTCAGTTAATGACCTACACACACTTAACAGCCAATTCTGCAGTATTCTGCACCATTTCTGCAGTAAATACAGAGCCTGCCACTCTTTCTGTCTGCTCTGTGGAAGAAGCAGCATTTTTTTTTTGACAGAAGATGCCCAGCTCCATCCCTAGACCCTTTGTTTCACATACAAGTAAAGTTCAGCTCCTCTCTCTACTGTCCTAGGCTGCGCTGGTTGATGCACATCCTGCCCATCTGCAACCCACTCCTAGGCACATGCAGGAGGATGATGCCCTGCTTACCAGACACCCATCTCCTTACATCTTCATCTGCAGCACATGACTGATAGGCGGCCATTTGGAAACAAATAGAAGATTGGGCAGGTTGGACTTGAGGGAGAAACTGCAGTTACTGTTCAAGGGAGAAGGTGGCAACTCACAGAATAACTCTCCTCAACAGGAAATATCTGTAGAAATTCTTGCTTTTAAAAGCAAAGCAACATTTTGAATTACTCAGGGCCATCAGCCAACACCAGTACACACCGAAGAACTCAGTCTCTCCTCTGCAGGAACCCAGCCCTACACACAAGCAGTGCAACATCTTTGGCAAGGCACTTTGTCACTGTACTGATACACAAGCATGAACTACAAGAAGATCTCAGTTCTGTCACAGATTCAGAACAAAACAGGTAACTGCTGCTTTTGATAACATGACACAAAGCCAGAGCTCTTCAGTAAAGCTAAAAAAAATTAGCTTTGCAGCACTCATTCTCCTCAATACAATTGTCAGTCCTACTATGGCTTTTCTCAGACACTCAGCACACCACTGAAGGGCAACTTCATAGCAGTTTTAAGTCACAGAGACACTGTACCTGAAACATTATTATAGTCTTGCTGGCATCATCCTAATTAAGACCACTTCTTCCCTCCCAAGAGACAGCCTTGACTACGGGCACCACTGGATGCCTTCAAACAGAAGGAATTTCCTCTGAAAGCAGCATTCCTGTGTCATAGAATAGCAGACATCTCACTTGTTTGCTTACAACACCTTTCTCCTTTTGGCACAGAAAGTAGCAAATGATCCTGCTTCGCTTTGATCCCACTTTGCTACACGATCATGCTTTAAATTACTTTTGCATTAAGTATGTAGGACAGGAGGGAAAAAAATAAAAAAAAGAAGAATGAAAAAAGGCTCTTGGAAAATAGGACACCATGAGTGCCTCCACTAGAATGAATATAAACTAGGCACCCAGAGGCAAGAGGGGGTGACAGTTTCCACATATTTGCTTTTTCATTTATCCCAATAAATAGCCTCACTTTGATGTCCTGCCTAAACCGAGGCGTCCAATAGCAGACTGCAAGCTGTATCCCAGCAATTATGACAGGTAAATTCTCGTTTAAGGAATATGATCCACAAAACACAACTCGGGGCATACAGAGCTGAAATTCCATGTCTGTCATAAAAAGATGAGAAAATTTATTGATTTCTCAGTTTGGAAAAAGTCAGCCTCAAACCAGAAAGCTAATTTTTCTCCATCAGAGACTGAAAACACATATTTCTGGTAGCTATAAAGCTTTCAAGTAATGAGGCTTCAGGCTGCATTACCAATCAAAATCCATTAAATGATCTACTTAATATAGCATAAAAAATGCATAAGCATTCAAATGAAGTTTAACAAAAATCTAACCCACTTGGAGTTACTGAAATTCTGCTAAGGCTTTAATAGAGCTTGAACTTATTCACTCCAAGTCAGTGAAAAGCTGCAAACAATGTTGTTTACAGCAGGAATGAAAAACTTTTTTCCATTAGACAGCAGGTGCCTATTTGAATTTTCCACTCCTATGAATATATGATTTATGGTTGGAGTGACAGATTCAAAATCTGGCCTGGAGAGTGACTACCATACGCAAATTCCACTTTGTGGAAGTAACTTCAAATTCTAAGTACTGGCAAAGGCTTCCCCCCTCCCTCAGTCTGCCTTCTGTGCATGTGTAAAATGGCCTCTAATGAGCACAGATTAGATCACAAGCTGAGCATGTCAACAGCAAAATTGTTGTGAAAAGGCAAATGTCTAAGACAGAAAAAGGAGGCAAGTCTATGTGGAGCAAAACCTTATCCTTCTTCCCTGTTCCACACTAGTTTTAGCATTGTTTCTACTTTTGGTGCCATGATGCAAGAAAGCTAGTCACCAATATCAAGCAACTCAAAACACATTATTAAAATCAAGAAGGATTGGAAAACTTTCATAGAAAACTCACACAACGTGCCACTGTCAGATATAATCTCCACAAGTATTTTAGTAAAAAGCTATTTTCTCACATGCATTTTTCCATAAGCTTGAGTATAAAATGAGATAAATCAAAAATTTTATGTATAAATGTTAGCTCATTTTAAAAAGTGTATTTAAAACCTCTGCAGCTGCCTATAAGCACACATGTGCTTGAGCATACAGAAAAAGACAAATATTAATGGAACATCACTATAAATCTTTGCAGGGGACCATGCTGCTGTTGAAAATACAAAGAACTAGCAAGTACAAAGAAAACTGCTTCTATTTTTCAAACAAGAACTTTATATTTCAGTGCCCATTTCTGGATAAGCTACTACTTTCTCCTGTGCAACTGTGTTGCTCTGCCTTTGAGGTATATGATAGGGCAGGGACTTTGCAAACACAAGAGAACACAAAACATAGGTATTTTTAAAACTGCTTTTGCAGCTGTGCAAACCGAAATACTGTACATGCTGTCACTACAGAAGTGGTTAGTCAAGCCTCAAACTCTGGAGCACTTTCAACCTTATTTTCTCTAAAAGTTGCTTTTCACCTCTTACTTGCTATTGATTTTGAGTGACCTTAGTGTCCATTTGTGAAAGAGCAATGATGCCTTTCATCCCACATCCATTTGAAATGGCTGCTACTAGCAAGCTTATATAGCTGTAAAGCAGATACACAGCTGTGCACTTTTATTTGTGGATTTGTGCATTCAACCAAGTGGCTTTTCATGGCTTCATAATGACCCTCTCAAAAATTCTTTGGGACTGTTTGTCTGTAGAGATACCCATGCTAGAAAGTGGAGTGATTTCTATAGACCTCTGGGCAGTGTCAGAGTGATTAACACTACATGGGTGTAGCAGACAACTGCTATTGAGAAAATGGACCTTGCTAGTAAAGCTAACTGCATCCAGGTTTTGGGATCCCATTAGTCACCACTAAGGCATGATGTACCTCTATCCCCTCAGTACCATGACTTTCTGCCTTCCATTTCCAAGCAGTATCCTCTTTCCCCCCTTTCCCTCCATTTTCCAAGCAGCACCAAGCTGAGAGGAGCTGTTCTGCCAGCCACAGCTGGCCCATCAACCCTGCTGTGGCAGCAGCAGCATAGCTTTAGTCAAGCAGCTCCAGGAGAAGGAATCTGGGGCTTGCTGGGGTTTAACACCAGCTGGCAACTAAGTAGTATGCAGGTGCTCGTTCACTCTCCCCACACACACTGCCAGCGGGGAGGAGAATCAGAAAGAAAAGGTAAATCTTGTGGGTTGAGATAAGAACAATTTAATAATTGAAACAAAATATTATACTAATCATCATGATCATACTATATTGATAATACCAAATTATTATTTAATCATAATTTTAATAATAAAGAGAAAGAGACTAAACACAAGCAAAACAAGAGATGCACAATACAGTTTCTTACCACCTGCTGACCAATGCCCACCCAGCCCAGCGCTGGTAGTGCCCCCAGTTTATATACTGAACCTGAGATTCTGTGATGTGGAATACCCCTTTGGTTTGTTTAGGTTAGCTGCCTTGGCAGTGGTCCCTCACAGCTTCTTGTGCACTTGCTTACAGGCAGAGCATGGGAAATTGGAAAGTCCTTGACTTAGGGTAAGCACTACTTAACAACAACTAAAACATCAGTGTGTTATCAACATCATTCTCATACTAAATCCAAAATAGAGCACTGTACTAGCTACTAGGTAGAAAATTAACCCTCTCCCAGCTGGAACCAGGACAGGGCTCCAGTCAATGTCTCCCACAAATCGTCTTCTGCCACTTTGCCCATAATGGCAGCAACATATAGAAGGGCTACTCTCTTTAGGTTGCTTGTAGGAGCACAATAAACTATGTCTTGGTTTCTGAAGCCTTTTAAATTATTCACTGAAATTTTCCTACTCCTTGCCTTCACTGGCTGTAAGACAGAGCCCTAAATCCATACAAGTCATCCAATGTGGGCAGTTCTGAATGACTGAAGTTTTGTTTGCTACATCTCTCTAATGAATGTCTTATTTCCCTTGTCCCACTCTACAGTTTCTGTACAACATATAATAAACAAAGGCTTTTTCCTCTTAGTAGGTCAGACCAAAAGACTTGGATAGTAAGTTGGACTCAGAAACCATTGACTTGCAATCTTCTTTTCTGAGGGTTATTTTTAGCCACTGAATGCAATGTCCACACCACAAAATTTGACAGATGAAACCTGTTATGTTGACTTTTTAAAATGAGTTTTCTTGAAGAGGATGAGCAAGCAAAGAAGCACTTAAATTAGCACATCACTGAGCTAATATACTACAATTTCACCAAGGCAATTAAAGATGGAACAATGTGATGATCACATTAAGGTCATGAGTAAGATCAAATCAATAAATCAAGAAGTTCAAATGATTAAACCATCAATAGTTCAGGAGAAAATCAAACCATAGATATGACAGTAAATGTAAACTTTTTTATTCTAACCTTCCTTTGGGAGAGGGGATGAAAAAAAACCTATTTCTAGTTTGAGCCTACCCCCACTGTCAGCAGTAAGTGCACTGACCTGACTAAGGAAAAGTACAGATGAATGCTTGTGTCCTACAACATGATCTGAATGTTAGCTCTGGTATAATGTCCTTGCAAGAAGCTTTAAGCAAGCACTATGTTATAGAAAATTTTCTGCCTCCTTTCACTTCCTGACCTGGTTCTAGGAGGTGTGCCAGAGTGCTGTATCCTTGTGGATGGACTCTGGCAAAGCCAGGAGAAGTGTCTCTTTCCACTAAGCTATGCTTTCCACCTATACAATCAGTCATAAAAGAATGACCATAATCTAACTTCTACGATTATCTCAAAGTGGTTTCTCTCTCTTAACAACTGATTTGTTGTCTTGCTCTGTCAGCTGGCCTGCCAGACATATGTCCTCATGTATGACTACATTAGGCTTTGGACAATATCCCTAAGAGGGGCTCTCAAATACATCCCTCTTACTGGGAGTTCTGTAGCCCTCCTACTCAATTTCTCCTCTCCTCTTCACTAAGGGATCAAGATAGCTCTAGGGATACAAACTGCATTCATTTTAACCCTTTCCAATTCATGGGATAGAACTGACCCTTCTTTACAATGAAAATAAACAAACTTTCCTCAGGTAAAAAGTACCTCTCTATTAAGCTGTCACCATCTTCCATAGTTCACTAGCAAAAAACAGTAACAATTCCACTTGGCCAAAGAAAAATGTAACTTGTTGGTCTATTTCACTGTTAAACATCTCTAACCCTGGATGTCATTCATACATCATGCACTTTGCATCAAGTGTTTGCTGATGCACAGACTGACCCAGAATATACAGCTGTATCAGACACAGTCCCTCTAAAATGAACCATGCCTAGGAGACTGATGCCAGCCACTTTCTCCTAAGCATTCTGCAACACAGGCTAACTCCTCCAACTAGATAACCTCCCTGCAACCCGTAACTCTGTTTAAAGGTGCTGTGCAGTTGCTTGTATCTTGCTTTATCACTGTTTCATTTAATTTCTGTCACTACAAGTCAATTAGGATACTTATTTTCTTCTTTGGCAGCACAATGAAGAATTTCAGATCCTACACAGGAAGAGTTTTGGGCAGCAAAGCTTTTTAACACAGTAAAATCTACCACTAATTAGGCCACGGGACACCATTTGAGCCAGTGAGCAGATACAAGGTGCCAGTCTCAGAAACACACACCTCACTCAGGCATTGCTTTGTTCCACCAGCACCCCAGTAGCAGTGGGGTTCTTAGGGTCCTGCAACCAGGAATATGACAACAAATTATAGACTGTTGCACACAGAAAGGGGTAGGTTCAGATGACACACACACAAAAACAGCCCACAGGATGTGAAGAGAGTCCAGCTAGCCATCAACTATTGAACCACCTAGAAGGCACATGCAATGATAGTTTGAACTGTAGTGATGCTCCTTGCTGTGAACTTTCATTCTGGGACAGATCTTTGATACACCATTTCCTTTCAGTTTAAAAAAAAAAGAAAAAGTTTTCTAGCCTATGAGTTACCACAGAAGGGAAAGTAAAACCTTGCTAACGATGAAAGATTAGATTCATTAAATTTTACTCTTTGTTTACCTGTGCATCACCAACATGATTTTTGTGCCATTGCTTCCTTTCACAGGACAGGTAACAAGAAGGCTTGTAACCATTGCTCAGCTCTGCAGTACTGATACCACTGCTGCACTGCTCAGGTAAGGGTACACATTTCCCTTTGGACCAGCTTCAGCTGCCAATTAAGTACACCCACGAATCCTCACTGGAAATGAAAGGGATGGACTTTTGCAGCTGTTTTCTTGTGGTAAGAAAAAAAGAGGGACCCTAGGAGAACATGCAGATGAGTCGTGTGTGTTGGTCTGCCTTGTCCTCCTGTTCCCCTTCATATAACCAATAATTAATAAATTAGGTACAAAGTAGTTCAAAAGTAGTTTACAGAAGAAACAATAAATTGGGTAAGAGCAGTGTTCCCTGAAGTTCATCATCTTCTGCCTGATAATGTCTAGTCACAAGATGCTCAGAGAAAAGTGAAGGAACACTGCTGTAGACAAGTTTGGCTAAATTTATATTCTGTTAAAACTCTCCTTCTTATCCCAAGTATTTTGTTTAAACTTGAAGCACGTGGTCAAGTAAGACTTACATTATTAATTCTGCACTGCCCATAAAGCTTTCATTTTTAGGACTGTAAAATTCTGCTACTTTTCCAGCATTTTTCCTAGTCTACAACAGCTTAAGGTTTGGTGCAGATGAGAATGAACTCCTTATACTTAAAGTAACTCACCTATTACTTGTGGTAAGCCTCTGCATTCACAGTGGAAGCCACTATCTCAGACTACTTATATTCTTAAGACACTTTTTGAATAGTGTGCTGTTTCATGAATGCATTATCACATACACAACTGCTAGTTGACATATATTGTCTGTGATGCAGGCATTGCTGTCTGCTACAAATATGCTGTAAAGTATCAACACTCCTGGGTTCTGGATTAAGAAAAATGAGGGATTACTCTGATGAATGGCACATGACGCTCTTGGTGATATGATCCATCACAAAAGATTTAACAGAGGTATCCCATGAATCAGATTCATTTTAGTCAGAGATCATGATGCAAATTCTTTCACTGAATAAATTTGCTCCACCTGGGCTACAGTAGCCTTCTGGGATCAGATCTACTTGTTCTGGTCACGGCTGCATGTCCTGTTCCTGATAATATCCCAACCAGCTGTGTAGTTAGCAGACAAAGCAAAAGCTAAACACCTCCCATTGACTACAGAAATAACTGTGCCTTTCAGCAAATCAAACACAAGGCTACAGACATTAACCCTGCAAGTATCTAGCAGAAATATTTTTTGATCTAAGGTGGGACAAGCTCATAAATAATTTACAAGGAGTTATGACTTTATATTATCTGAGTAATATATCTGGGGGGAAGGACTAGAATCACTGGCGTGGGCTATCCCCCTCTGAGAACTGTAACAAATTTCTTACATAGTAATCTGTTGTGAAAAATATTCTGGTTGTCATGCTTCATACACTAGAGGCATTCTAAGTGGCCTGCCACTGAGTCCCCATTGGATGATAACACAGTCCAAATTTCTCATCATTTTACACTTTCACTCCATAGCTGTGTATTTGTTACAGCCTGCTGCTATAAAAATGACTTTTAATGGAAAAGATCTGACAGAAACTTTATGCTTCCTTGACAAAAATTTTATTGGTCTGAATACTGGAGTATTACTGACGTATCTTTGGACAGGCAGCTATGAGCTGAGGAATTGCTTTAGGAGGAAAGTAGAGAGGAAGTTTTTATTACTATCCTTATATCCCTGAAATTAAATGCCCTCAGAGCAGAGAAGGATCTTGGATGCTGCTATCAGAGAATGGTATGATCCCTTGGGGCTTATCAACACATATGCATTATCAGGAAGAAGGAGTCACATATCTTTTTCTCCAGAAGTTTAACACACCTCAAAATCTCATAGCCCTTTATCATCATAATACATCAATACCTCCTAGTCTTGTAGTCATCCTCAGCTGATGTCTGCAAACTGGGAATTGGGCAAATACTAGAGTGCCCATTTCCTGCCCTTTTCCTGAATGTGGGATTCAGGCTCATTGCACCTCCTTGCCATCAGCAATCTGGGATACCTATGTAGGGCTAAATCTCATGCTGTAACTATGAAAACTGATGCCAAGCAGCACAAATTGTCCTAATTACTGACAGCCACAGTCACACAGTCACTCCCTCATTTTTGTCCTCTCTCCACAGCAGCATGCCTGTGAACAATTCTTTGTGCTGACAGAACTGTCTAAGAGCACCAAATAAAAGACACAAAAAAGGGAAAACAAAACCCCAAACCCACAAGCCATTTTTTCAGCAGTAGGGTCATGGCAGCCATTAGTTAACTTGGTTCAGCAGCAGTGAAACCAGGACCTGCCTTGCCGAGAGTACAGAGGTGATTACCAGATGCCAAGCTGCCTGGTCAGCCCAGATTTGGTGCTCTGCATGCTCTCTGTGACAGATAGTTCAGGAAGGAGCTGCATACAGCAATCCATGACCTTGGCAGCACTGGACAATCAAAGACATGTTCATCTGTTTCCCATCACCACCATTCTTAGGGCACATGTGCAGAAGCTTTCTTGCCTCCAAAAACCACTGCTCCAAACCCTCTGCTCAGGGCAGATATCTGGGCCACCCGTCCTGCTGAGTGCTGAGGAAAGAGCCGTGATTGTCCAGCCTCTCAACAGTGCCATTTCTCCCACGAGGAGAAACCAGTACTGCTCTATGAACTGCGCCTTACTATTTCAACCATCTTAGTAAGCAGCAGCACCACAAAGCAAACAAGTTTGATTGCAGACAAACTCAGTAACAAACCTCAAGTAACAAACCTCAGGGAGTTATGCACATTAGAAATATTAGTCTAACCCTCAGGAATACTGACTAACTCCTGCAGACTTCTGAAAAGTAGGACATTCGTTTAGTTTCATTGGAAAGATTTGAATGTTGAAGTCTAACATTCAGATGCAGCCTAAAGATGTTAGGTCTGGATTTATGGAAGTATTTAAGGGCTTAAAGATGCAGATATAGACAGTAGCAGAATTTTGAAAAATGCCTAAGTACCTAATATTATGAAAATCCTTTGAAAATCTGACTAGCTAGATATCTGTATCTTGAAGTGCCTAACGCTGAAGTGACCAAAGCTCGCAGTCCCCCAACACTCTCTTACAAATACTGCTGAAAATCTGGCCTTAAGGAGCCGATGGCTTTTTAAAAGACTTAAAGAGTTTGGCTCAGACACTTAGCAGGATTTACATGGCTATAGGACATGTAGTTACTTTCCTGTCTTAAATGTGCCCCTTGGTGTACATATTGCCGTTTCCCTGCTTTTTTATGGTTGTGCTTTGCTGTAGCTAAGATTGTGTAGTATGAAAATGCCAATGCTACTTTGCAGGCATCTGTTAGCTGAAAAAAAAGATAAACACTTAAAAGAGCTTTTTGATAAAGCCAGATCAACAATAATTGAAATTATGTGCTTAATCAAAAGTAGTGCATAAAGCAGCAGACTGTATAGAGGCCTCTTCGCTAAGTATGTGTTGACCTAGTAGAAATCAGTATCTATTGAAATATAGATTAATTAAAATTTATAAGCAGAATTTACGACTGTGAGCTGTCCCTCAAGGGACTCCTCAGTTGTATGAAAAGTAACATTTACCAGGAAAAATATTTCAGAAACTTCAGCTACGAAATAAAGAGCATGCAGCTCCATCTCTTAATTCAGAATATGACCTTTTGCCCTAAAGACTTCTAAAGTATCTTCTAAGACTTGCAAAGACTCACACTGCTCATACTCAACATGATTGGCTCAGCTTTGCAGGGTAAGGATAACACACAGTCATTTGATTCATTCTGTGCAGTTCAAATGGCAAGAGGACAGTAATTTATCTAAAAAATTACTTGATGAATATTAACACAGCTTCCCCCAAAAAACCACTTACTAAAATCATTATTTCCCTTGTCTCATGAGCTATGGCACAAACCTGTTTACGTAACTTGCCACACTGTGAATTACAGCAACACATTGTTGGCAGTTAATAGAGGCACTTCTCTGTCAGTAGTAAAGCTTGCTCATTCAGTACCTACAAGTAAGCAGGAGTATGTTACTGCACTAAAGGACATTAAAAAGGAAATTTCCAACTGCACGCTGCCCACTGAAAGAGCAACACACTGAATATTTAAGGTTGCCTCTTCCTTCTCATAGTAACACTAACAGCTATTAACACCACACCATTTGCATTGCCTGGAATAAAGCCCTGCTCACTGAAACAGCACTGGAAAAACAAAAAGAGATTTAACAGCATCTGATCATATCTGAAAGGCCTTTACTCTGTGTTAGTCTTGTTACAGGTACTCACTGGATGTCAAGACTCTTTGCTGTGAGTTAGTGGTCTGAAGTTTTATGGATACAAGCAGACCAGTCAGGCAGCAGCCACTTGGACACCTGTCACCAGAAGCCCAGAGTGGTAAAAGCCCAAGCCCAGATTTACTTTCCTGACAAGCTGTGTCACAACAGTTGCTTCGTGCTGCCAGCGTTTATATGTCACTGACAGGTCTGTCTGGAAAATAAAAACTGTATTTCATCACAAATACTCAGACTCTGACATTTGGTTCTATTCCATGAACAGGAGGATATCAAGAACTTTTGTGGAAAAATTCTGAAGCAACATGCAACCTGAACCTTCTTTTCCAGAATAGCCAAAGCGATTTCCTGGGATATGAAAGACAAAGAAAAACACATAGGACTACAAATGCAGCTGAAAACAGTGCTGCTAAATGCCCACAAGCTATTGAATCAGACACTGTGCCCCTATCAATGCTTAAGGATCCACTGTGTCCATGAAGAAGAAACCCAGCAAGACAGTCTGCCAAAAAATTCAAGTCCCTGTTCCAAATTAAGGTAAGCAGATTTTTATGCCTGGCAATGGTCAGCAAGAATACCAACCAACTAGCTGTGCAGAGGGTCCTCCTTTCTTTTATTGGCTCTGGCCAGAAATATCATATTGAATCTGAAGCAAACCTGATTTTCATAAATTTCTGATTCAGAGTATTATCAACCCCTTGGATCTGAGATAAGATTTTCTCCTCTTCCACACACCAACTAGAACCGTTAAGAAATGTCACTGAACAGACTCAAAGGCAGTCAGGAAGAGAAACCAAGGCTAGCAAAAATCTCAACAGCAATATAAAAAGCAAAAGAACAGCAATTCAAAGGAATTTATGTTTTCATTTATTATCATAGTACCTTCTCTACTCAGAGGGAGAATGAAAATAAATGACATGCTCAAGTGAAATACTGAATGGATCAGGTTTTTGTGTTGTGAATATAAAAATCACATCTGCTTTAAAGCACTGTGGGAGAACTAAGGCTTCAGATGAAATTCTGTTTTCATTTTCACATGAAGATCCTGCTGCAATAGCAACAGGATATACACTTTGGAGATCAGAGAAGACAGTTCTGGGATGATTTACTTTAAATCACTTGACTCACCAATAAGCCTACAGTCAATCTACTGGCTGAGAAATTAGACCCATTAGAGAATTCTCTACTGTTAGGTGTAAACTACAAAGCACAAAGCTGTACAACCCATGTCTGAATTCACAGGTAGATCAAAACCTGCTTAAAATTACGGAAGAAACTATACAGATTTAGACCAAACATTCTATCCAGGATACCATCTCTGACAACAGACAGTACTGATTATTAGGAATGTAGATGGGGCTAATCATCATGTTTAGGAGATATTTCTCTTAATAATGGCCATGCACAGTGTAAAAATCTCCTCACCCAGAGGTTACTTGGGGACTGCACTGTTTGCTGGTCACATAAATGACAACAAATTTCTCTAACAAAAACTCTGTTAGCATCCTGAAGCATCAAGCTGTATGCAGCTTAAATATACCTGGCTAGAGAAAGTCTTCCTTTTATTTGTCATTCCTCTCCCCAGCTAGAGTCATAATCAAATTAGTCTCTTCTCAAGCTATTCAGAGTAGTATGGAGCCTTTTACCACCTAGTCAGCTGGGTTAATACACTAATAGAGGTCATTGGTGCATGTTTCACAGGCTAGAGCAAACCTCACCTAAATACCAGTCTCATTGTCAAATAGTGAAAGGGCTGAGTGATGTGGAGGGGTGACCTCTGCAGACCTTGAGCTATGGGCCAGCTCCTTTGTGCCCGAGGAAGAAGTTTGAGACAGCAGAGCATGGCGTGAAGGGGCAAAGTGTGTCACACTGATTTGCCTTGGTACAGCTTCTGTACGTATACTGTGGCCACACTATGGTAAATGTGGTCTTCCTCTGCCACTGGTTGGCTGAGACACTTATTACACTGTTTATGCTTCAGCATAACAACCCTTGCCCTTCCATGGCTCACAAATGCCCTGAAAGCCCTCCTGCTGTTGACCCAAGAGAGGCGAGTCACAAAAGCTGTCCAAACCAGGTTGAATTTGATGACACTCCAAGCACTCTGCAAGAGCCATTTGCTGGGCAAGCTGACAGGTTTTCAGAGATAATGGCGATTAATGCAATGACAACCTGTGTGTGTGTAACTGAGTCACCAGCTGACCAGTTTCATTTGCTGTTGCTGAACAACCACTTTCTAGAGTTGCTGAGTGTATTATGCTGTTTGAAGGTTTAGTACATGTCATCATGCCATGAACTCCTAGGTCAGCATAGTACTGAGATATGAAAAGGAGTGGCACAGAAACAACAGTCAACACAGGTTTACAAATTCAGTCTGTAAATTTTCACAGGAGAAATTAGCCCATACTGAGCTCTGGACTACTGTGACATGACAGCTACGGAGATCCCAAAAGACACCATTTGGGGGATCTGTGCCCTTCTGTCACAAACTGCTATGTGTGAAAACCACAGGAAGGATTAAAAATCCCTGAAGCACTGTTAGCAAACAAGGTCTATAGACTGCTTGGCTTGTGTCCAATAACCCTTGAAACCATGCTTAAAGGGATGGAATTGCGAGAGACATTGTGCTCCTTAAATCCTTGCTATTTTCAGGGAAAGTCCCGTCCCAGTACAATACAAAATCCCACAAAACTTTTAACTTAAACTTTGCACATAACTTCAAACACTTTCTCTCTCCCACTCTCCTCCATACTCCCCCTTCTTCCCCATCTCCCACCCACCCACTCCCCGCCCCCAAAAAAGTGCTCCTGAAAAGTGT
>JAOXXN010000471.1:17450143-17460762 GCA_026770055.1 Myrmophylax atrothorax | reverse complement strand
TTCAAAACATACAGCACAGTGAGGGGTCTAAATAGATGCAGAGAGAGCTAGGCAGCCAGATGGAGAGGTGAGCTCACAACAGGCTTGCGACATTCATGCACCACCCCTGATTTTACTGACTTAGGAGTAAAGCTCTATCTACTCTACCATGATGCATAACCAGCTGTGACCACTGTAAGGACATAAGAATGCAGGCTGTGGGCATAAAACAAACAAAACAAAATAAAAACCTCAAAAACTTACTTACCCTCAGGACTGAAAACTGTTGTTCAGAACCACTTTATTAATGAACCCAAAACACCCATGAAGAGTCAAAGGTCTTTTTATTCCTACTCAAAATTTCACAGGAGGAAGAAGCAGAAAACAGAGGGTGAGAGCATAAATTAGCTTTCACCTACCCCACACTGCAGTAGAAGGTTGCTTTCCTCAATTTCCATTTAAGAAGGCACCTATTCGACCAACTGAGCTTACTGCCTCATTGTGACCCTGAGGTGCTGTGGCTGATTTAACAAAATAAAAGAGAAAATTATGTGTCTAACTGCATGCAGCAGATCAGTAGCAGAACTGAGAGCCCAGACCACTGCCTCCCAGTCCTCTCCTAGCAACAAACCACCAGTGCTCTCACTGGCTTTTCCTCCTGCTTCATGTTCTTGCAGGGAATGAACTACAGAGTCCTTGCACTGATTCACGACCATCTCTATTTAGGTATTTTTTGCCCACGACACCTATTGGTGTACCAAACCACAATGCTTTGCACTGAAGAAGGTATGTCTGAAGTTTTTTTATATGATGAACCAAAATCTACCCTTGTACTCCCACCAGGTAACACTGACTCGAAAGCAAACCCAGTATTTTGATATATTTGATGTGTTTGTGCTTATAAAGTCCACACAGCCAGACCCAGTAAATTCCTTAGTAAACAAGTTGTGTTATGATCAGCATGGGACATGCATATATGAGCTTTATAGCTTTGGTAATTTACTTCCAAATATTTTTTTATTACATTGAAGTATCACTGAAAGATACAATTGTTAATACTTGTGTTTGATACGTTTCATCTAAATTAAGAACACTGTCCTTATTACAATTTCAAACTCTGCAAGAGAAACTTCATACTACTGCAAATATATCTCCAGCTATTATGAAAATATGTATCTTTCACACACTACACATATAATAACAAAACATTCTGTAGCAAAAATTCACTGTAAGGTGATAACTGAACACAGTCCAAAGCAAGATGAGATGTACTAATATAGTTAAATAGATGCATCAGTTATATTAAAGCTCACTGAAACCACCTGCCTGTGTGGAATCCTTGAATTCAGAGCAATTTTAGAAATATTCTATATGAAATTGCTTTATGGGAGTAAAGTAAGTCACTGCCATGTTCAGTTGGAGGTGGTAGCTGGAACTGCCAATCCACTGGCTAGAAATCTAAAAGCAGCAAATCCCACAGTGCAGATCCTACCCTCTGCTGTCTGGAAAAAAAGGTCTACCACATGCCCTTGTCTTTTGACAACACCCCATACAGAAGATCTATACCCTGGCAGATGTCAAAAGAATTTTCATCCCTATCCTCTAGCTCTGACCCTACAATGAACTTTCTGTACCTGTACCAAGTCCTCCATCACCAGATGCTGGCTGGGAATGAGATTTTAATGAGGTCTGAGCCCTTCTGTATGACAAACTGTCTTTCAAGGTTACATGATAAATGTCATTGCCAGTACTGTGGATTACATTCCTTAAATTACATGACAAAACAAAGCAGCATGGAAAGAAGATGGTCATATCTGTCAATATGTGTGTGTATAATTGATTCAACACTATTGCTTTTTAAAATTTCTGGTTCTGATGGGAAGGAAAAGAACCTGAAACTATAAACATCTGCTTGTCTTTTATGACTATAAAGAGGAGAGAAAACCCAAAGAGTTATCAAATGCACTCCATATTTGGAGAGCTAGATTATGTACATAAAAAGGCCTTTATTTTAAATCTTTAGTTTCATGGATAACATACATTGTTTAGACTGTAATTAGACTGGAATTGCACCTCCTTCCCCTGACTATTCACTCAAATAAAACCAGCATTTGCTGTGGTTGCATTCACATTCATTTTCTACTCCCTCTCTACAGATACTTCTGGCAAGTGAATTTCCTGGCAAGGATGTTGTGGAAGCAGCAAGTTTTAATTTAACATCGGAGAACATAGACAGAAGGTGTATGTTAAACTCATAAACACATCTAGCAGAAACTTGCTTTAAAGAACTGTTCTCATTATACTCTGGACTCAGTAAAGTGCTGAGGAACATACTTACCTTTAAGCATTTTATGAAGTCCCTTTGAAATCTCTGTTTTAATATTTTCCTGAACTGGAACCTCCATCTGGGGAGAGAAACAATACCTTGCTATAAGTGATGTGCCTAATAAAAATGAATCAGCACAGCTTGCATTTTGATTGCCAATTACCTGCAATCAACTGCTAGAAAAACTCTACCATCAAGAAAATGCTTAGAAATATTCATTAAAAATATTTGTGAACAACTTCAAGTGTATACAGGAAAGAATATCTATAAACAAGTTCAATTGAATACAGGAAAGAAAACATAAAATTGTTGCCAAATAAGCCATGAGGTGAGGCTTTGGGTAATTTATTAATTTCTTCTCTATCAGTGATTTAGCTCTTATTGTAAGGCTATACAAACTAAAAATTCAGTTTGCTGTTTCAATCACTAATAGTGCAATTAATACCACTGGCTAGTTTTGGAATATGTTTCAATAAAATGTTTTATTTGAATGCATCTCTATTCACCATCAAAAAACTTCATTAAGGCTCAGTTACAACTGCTACTCAGAATTGAAGTTAGGCAGAATGTATCATAAATACTGAAGAAAAATTAAGCCTATAAAAAGCATGGCAAGTAATAGAAAGGGAAGCAAGATAAATATGCAAAGACATTTCCATTTCATGCACACTTCTGAATAACTATGAGAGTAGAAAGTACCAAAAATGCTAAAACAGGCATAAAAAAATAACTCTGACCCTAAAATCTGGCCCTCAATCAAGCTGAAAGAACATGCTTATTCAGCATCTTTGTTATGAGAAGATATTTAAAAGGTTCAAAGACAGAAACATTCAAGTTCCAGTGGAAGCTGATTAGGGTCCTAAAAGTCTTCCCCTGCTTCTCAAGACGCTGGATAAAAGATTAAAGACAAATTAAAAGTTAAATTCCCCAGCTGCTCCTGACACCACTTTTTCAAAAAGCATTTTTGAGAAAAAATGAAAGTTTTTAAGACAAAATTCCTATTTTAATAGAATTGTTTCAGTCTTTTCATGAAAGCTAAGAAGAAATGGAACATTTTGATGGGCCTTCTAAAGTCTGAAAAATAGGAGGGTTTTTTCATGGAAAATAAGTACCACTGCTCAAGGATACTGGATCATCTATTAAGAACACTATCTAAGCAAACAGCTGCTAGAAACACACATTGTTTAGTTCAGGGGCATATCCATTTGAAAGTGACCCCATCAGCAAGACTGCTGCCTAGGTTTTCTGTCTGCTGTTGCTAATTGAGCAACACTTATGAAATCACTTCACTTGCATCCAACTGCAAAAATTTTAGCTGACATTAAGGGCATATCTCCTTTCTCTCAAAGTTACTAACAGAGATCCACTTAGCATGTATATATCATCAACTGACAGAGAGGAATACTTCAGTAAATGTAGTGCTATGGGAGCTGTGTCAACTGTTTCAGAAAGTATTTATCCAATGGATGCATATGAGAGGCATTTTCAGACATATCCTGTTCAATCACAAAGTAGATGTGAGCACAGAGAGAAAGATCAACAAAAAGGTTTCTACTGCTGACTCCAAATCTTGCTATTGTCTGCTAAATGTAGCAGGTCATAGCACATTACAGTTTCTTGTCATGCTGAAACCACAGTCAAATTCAAAGCACATTTTACCACATACCTCAAAAAGGCTTTCACTGCTGCTCCTAGTGGCTTTCCTGTTGTTGCCTTACAGTTTAGCACCATTTATTCTTCTATTATTTCTTTCCTAAGAGAAAAATATGATTTATATTAAGTAAGTGACAAAAACTTTTACTTCTTTTAAGGAGGAGAATGAATTTAGGAAGAAGGGGAATTGGATAATGGCTGTATTATTCATAGGAACGCATATCTAATTTATATAGTACTGCTGGTATGCCATCTAAATTTGCTGTAACTCAAATTAAGCCCATTTAAGTAATGAAAAGAACTACTCTACTGTGTCAGAATATTAATTTCATGTTATGTTTTACACATCAGAGAGTAAAAACATATCCCTAACTCTTACAGCCATTTTACAATGATTGCTAGCAAAACTTTCCAAGGTGCAAAGGTCCACCCAAACAGTATTGTTCCTAGATTCTATGATCACATAGGTACTGAACAGGACCTTGGGACAAAAATGTCACACAGAGATTAAATCCGCATGAAAGTAGTTAGCTGTCTGTCTGGAGGAATGGAATTTTAGCCACACTGACTAGCCCTCAAGGTGCAGAATTTTCTGCCAAAATCAAGGCCTGTAAATTTCACTACACTGAAAATGCATAAAATCAGGTAACAGTTTTGAAAAACTTGGGCATTTGAAATCCTTTCGAAAATAGAGAATAATTAATAAAGAAAAGCTTGCTTCAAGTTTTTCTAAAAGGATGTTAAAATGAGGTTAGACAATCTCAGTTCAGGCCAACAAATACCATTCATATTGGGAACCAATTTTGGAGAGGGGGTTACCTGTGTGTTTTTGAAAGACAAGATAAGGAGAGTGAAAAACAATAAATGATATATTAAACCAATGTTTATTTCTGCATTTTAACCAACTCGAGAATGCATAGCACGTATAGGTCCCATTACTCTTTATGCTCCCCAGACTGGTGTGCCTGCTCAGCTGAGAGCCAGCAACTCCCACACTTATCACCACAATGCAGGATGGAATCCAATCTCATCAAGTACACAGAAGAACTGAAAAAAGAACTGCAGAAGGAGTCATAAGTAACTGTGTAAGTAACACTCCATGCAGTTAATGACTCCAGCCAGGTAGGAACTCAAGCAGCTGTTATTTGTGTTGGTACTATTCACACACATAAGCATTTGCACCTCTTTATCCAATCCATTAGTTCTTTGCTTAGTCATATGCAATTAATTATCTTTTACTTTCTCCTTTTTTTTATCCCTAAAGCTACCTTTAGCAAGCCACTTCTCCTCTTCCCAGCTAGCAATAGATAAAATATATCTATTGAGCACAGTTACAACGACATTTTGGAAAGCTTGAAAGTTACTCTACAAAATATATCACAACAGTAAATGTGACATCCAGCAAGCAAGGGAAGAAAGAAGCTAAAGATTGATGCCATGGGAGTTAGTTATGCAAAGAGTTGGGATCTCATCACCTGCATCTCTTGTGTAACACAGAAGCTGTCCATTTGACTCTGCTTAGACAGTCCAGCTCCTACCAAGAGGTTCACAGGAAAGTCAGGTACATTGAGGGTCAGGGCTGACACACTGCTTGCCCTTACATTTCTCAGTGAAATCAAACCATCAAGACTGGAGAGGCACAGGCATGTGTTCCTCATTTCTTAAGACTTGATATTACTGGACTGGCACTTTTCCTTGGTGGTAATTTCCAGGCACTGAAATTGTTAAACAGCAAGTAAGAGCAATTTTCTTGGAATTTTGGTGCCTTAGAAGATGCCCTTTGTGCTTCATACTTTGTTATAAAATAAAAATGAAACAGACCAAAGAAGGGAAAAATTTGATCCCAACCTAACAGACCTTATAAAGAAAGACTCCGTACAGGTCACCATCTAGAGATGAAGAAACTGGGGAGCAAAGAAAGCAAAAATGGATATATGCCATATTTTTCTAGATCTTCTAGTGCATACAAAGGCTCAGGTTGTCAGGTCAGCTTTCAGTCTTACCCACTGACCCCAGAAATGCGTGCCCTTGTACAGATATGTTTTGGGCTTTCTGATTAAGATCCCTTTCCTGTACCTCAAATCTTCCGTGTCAAAAATTGTTTGGCTTCATTTTTCTATTGCTCCCTTCAATTACTGCTTGTGTATAGATGCAATTCTCATACTACTTAGGTAGGCAGTTATGAAAAAGGAGCTTTTAAAAATCAGAGCCAGTGTTCTTAGACGTGATCTCGCACTGGCCAGGTCCTACAGCCTCCAGCTTGTTTTTGTTGGAGCAAGGGCAACCTCCAAAATATTGCAGTTCAGTCATGCCTGGAGGCAGACTGCTCTAGCCCTCCTTTTAGACACCCAGATTAGGAGGTTGGGCTTCTGGTAAGGGCAGTCACTCCAGAGGAGGGTTTAAAGAAAAAAAAAATCCAGCTCCTGCTACAGCATGTTCCTCACAGTGCCCATATGGTGCTGCCCAGTAGCTTAGGAGATACGGTACTCGGTAACAGACCGTGGGCTTTGTAGCATGGGTGCCAGGTCTCAGGACAGGGACATCTCTGGCCTGGTTTTTTTTAATGTGTCTTGACTTTTTTTTCCCCTAAGGACCTCAACAGAACACCAATTTTTATGAAAACCAGAGGACAGCAGAGCCAGCATGGAAGAATATGGGTAAGCTCACATGCCTAAATCTCCCAGACATAAAATACCTGAAAGTTTAAAGCCCAGTGCCCCAACCATGCATCAAGAACCTAAAGCCCACTCCTTGTCCATCTAAGACATTTAAGCCTCTGCTGCTCCTTTGACTAGGCTCTGGGCTTGCCAGAAGCACGACAGTGACTGTCACAGTTTCCATCACCAGCTCCGGGTTAATTCAGGCACTGTTAGCAACAGTGCTGCAGCAGGGCAGACCAGAATACAAGCTGACAAATGTGCTGTTGTTGTGGTCAAGTGGTCACTGCTATTGCAGCTGCCAGAGTAAGCAGGTTGAAAATAACAGCATCATGAGCATATGACCACCAGATGCCTTACTTTATGCACATAGGCATACAGTGAGTCCTTGAAGAATGAATTAACAAGATTCTGCCCACATTACAAAGGCTTCAAGCATTCCTAGTCATTCCCCAGATATTGCTACCCAAGAGAAGTGAAAGGTAATGATAACTAAAATGTAGAGGAAAAAACAGATCTTAACAACAGTTATATATTAAATACCCATTAAAATTCACACTTTAAAAATACAGGAGTAAACAGTTAAGGTCGCTCAAGCTGACAAAAAATGTGACTGTCTCACATTTGTGCCAAGAAAACTTTAAACATCACTGCTTTGTACAGTAATAAAGAGAGGTCGAGAATCAGATACACACATTCATCAGAAGATGAATGGATTATAAATAGACTTTTAAGATGGCAATAAAATCATTCATTACACTTTTTAAATTAAAAGATGGAGCGAAAAAAGTGGCCAACGTAATAATTGCTATGAATATCCACAGCTGGCAAGCATCTGGATTTCAATGGGCTTTCTTTCCCAAATGCCAAAAGCACTAATTCATTGCTGTGACTGCCTATGTGAATTATAACGTTTGCAAACCCTGTCTATTAGCATGATATACACAGTCCCTGCATGTTCTGTGCAGAGCACACTGTATTAACCTGGGGAATGGCAAAACAGAGGGAACTGGTATGACCTACATCATCAGAGCCATCTCTACAAGCACAACATTGACAAAACATTGCATTCAAGATAAGCCCATTTCTGAAACAGTTCTACTGAAAACAGAGGGCTTTGAAACAAAAGGTGACCTCTAATAAAATTAAAACCCTACATTTGCACTTTGGGGAAAAACACCTTGTTCGTGAAGACTGCGATCCTCATGCATATAGCAGTCATGCTCACAAGCCCAGATTCCCAGCAGACCTCAGAGAACAGGATTAACTTAAAGCAGCAAAGCCACAATGATTTACAGTGATGTTTTCTCTCCTTTCATTGAACATCCTTCTAGTTACTACTGTAAGTATTTACCAGTGTTATAAAAGTGAGCAGTCACCAAAATGTATCACCTCCGCACCTTAATAGCACAAAATAAGCTCCACGTATCTGCTGGCAAAGGTCAATGTTGCAGCAGCAGTTGTGATATCCCAGGAGCTAAGTTCCACTGTGTGTTCTGGATAAGCAGAACAACAGATTGCTTTGGGCATCTCAAGACCTAAGGGGTCTTCAGGATCATCTGCCACAAATAACATCACAATAATGTTGCTGCAGCTGCAGCGGTCTAAGAATACAGAACCATGACAAAGTTTCCAATTACAGATCTCAAGATCTATGTCTATACTTTCCAGTAAAGCTCCCCTATACTTTTTCAGCTGTGAAGGATAATAGATTTAGCAGGCCCTGCACTGCATCAGTGCAAAGATTAGAGGAACTCTTGCAGTTCCTTCCAGTTCTAATTTCTGTGAATCTCTGACTTTGAAATCACAACACAGCCTTAACATTCAAGATGAGGAGGGTTTAACAGAGCGTAGGATTCAGAGGTTCTGAGGAAAAAGCAGCACAGATCAAAGAATTACACCCTCTACCATACAAAGTCCCTGGAGGCTGATGTGGGAAAGTTACTGTGGCTGCTGAGATGATAACTGAAAGGCAGGGCAGGCACAGGATGTGCCTATATTATTCCATCAACCACAGCAGTGCCCGGGCATCTATGTTCCACTGCAAACAGTGAGAGAAGCAGCTGTCGTAAAAGCTTTATTTAAAAATAGAGCACGTGGACACATTTGTAGTGTGGCAGCACAGTATGTTCATGAAAAATGCCAAATATAAAGCTTTCTTTGAGGAATAAAAGTCCTCAAAATAAAAAGAAGTAAATAACAGGCATCTTGTGAAATTAGCATCTGAGTTCACGTTTGGTCAGGACCCTGAAAAAAATCCTTCTTTTGATTGCCATAAGCTACCCTAAAACATTAATTTTTGGCTTGTCAGTGAAATCTGATAACTAGTATAATAGTTCACCTTGAGAAAACAGTATTAATTTATCATAATTATACTCAACTTGTAACCTTTGCCCCAAGTCAGTGAAATTATTGTCAATTCAATAAAGTACACTACCCCTACAGGTATTGAACACACAGAGACCCACACACAGAGAAGCAGACAGTGTACTCTTCATTCTAGAAAGAGAAGAGTCTTGTACCGTTGCCTGTTGCTGCCTGTGGTACTTACATATTCATTAATACAGTACTAGGGCACCCTGTGGTCTTCAGCCTTTTTGTTGCAGGACTGATGTTTGTATTGCCACACTACCACTGAAAGAATAAAAATACAGACAGGCTGACTTGCTCACATTCACATGACAATATTGCCTGAGCATGAAGTTAAACCTGCACCTCCAAACTGCAGACCAGCCTGCTAGTGCTGTCTACCTTCCTTCCTTGTAATAAGTGCTTGTGTAAAACTGTGTCACTAGGCTGCTGCGGTGATAGGTATTACTGCAGTGTTTACAAAGACCTTGGGCTTCACAGTTTTTCCTGTCTGGCCATCAATCCATTCTCCTGGATAAGAAATGGTTTAATATCTGCTCTGCAGTAGAGATCCAAACTATCAAATAATCAGAAGGCAGAAGGCTTAAGTGAGCACCAGAACTACTCTGGGCTACCTGGAGAAGCTGGAATCACTTTCCATAGAGTGCAACACCCAAAGACTGAGCATTAAAAGTGAAACAGAAAACATAGGTGTATTTTACATTTGTTCAGCATCTTGAAGCTAAGGGAGAGAGGGAACAGGTTCCCAGACAGCATGACTCATTGGAGATCCTGCTCAAAAAGAAGCTGGTACTAATGGCATTGTAATGGTCACTTCTGGATGCATCACTTCCCCTAAAGATTAACTTGGATACAGCTCAGATTCTTCCCAACCCACATTCCCCAGAACGTACTCTCAGTCTCACATGATCTCAGGTCTCACAGGTGATTCAGACTTCCTGAGTCAGAGGTGCATATATTAGGCCCATACATTTCTCCACATATTTCTTTTAAAATCATGTACACTTTCAGCATTTATGTTGAAGCAAGAGTTCTACGGGAACCCACATTAGAAAGTCCATATGATATATGAGAACCATGGCAGGGGGAGGGAGGTTTATTTTTATGCAAATTTATTTATAGCCTCTTAGTTGTAAATAAATTCTTGAAGATGTTACTACAAAGGCTATTTCACTAGCTTTAAAAAAACTCATATATCCTCTACAGTAAAATATTATGCTTAGCTGATTTTTTTTTAGTTTTACACTTGACTCACTCCAATTTTCCAATTTCTAGCATGACCCAACATATATATACCAGGCAAATAGAGAGCCTTTGTTCCCAATACAGCTTCTTAACTCTGCTCTCCCAGGTTTATACCCTGTAGTACGTGGTAGTAAGAATGGATAAACCAATTCAAAGCTCAAAGTACATCAAAAGCCATATACAGCCACAGGATAGACGGAAATCAACAGAGTCCAATGAATCATATTTCTCCTGTCAGAATTTTCTTCAGCCTTAGCTTGTTTTGGAGATCTTACCGAGACTTAAACAAAAAACACAGTCTGCAATTCTGTAAGAGAGTGAGGGAAAAGGATCTAATCTGTGTTTCACAATAACATTTTTTCTTGTTAATCACTAAGTAATTTGTATCT
>JAOXXN010000471.1:17436879-17450043 GCA_026770055.1 Myrmophylax atrothorax | reverse complement strand
TATTTCGCAGTAACATTTTCCCCATTAATTACTAAGTATTTTGTAATTACATACTACTTCTTACAGCATTTTTTTTCTTTTAGCCTAGAAAGCTGACCTTACAAGTGATAAAAAAACCTACTCAGCACTTCAATAACACAAATTTAGGTATTTCATGCATTTGGCATCAAAACAGTCGGCTCTCCTTCAGCAAAAAGAAAACTAGAAGAAAGACAAATGCATTTTTATGCTTCTTTCATATAATTTTCACAACTGCTTTTCTTAGGGGCTAGGAAATCAAGGAGCCAAGCAAATCGATGGTATGACACAGACCTTTCTACAACAGACAGTTTGAACTCCCCCACTGAAGAAGACTCGAGACTGACCATTCCTGTGTTAGAAAAGACAGACTGCAAGCTTCTTATGTACTTAAGCTGACAGTTCACATGCATGTGGCAAGGTGTGAGGTACAGGTAAGCAGCTGAGACAGCTGTCTGGTTACTTGGTTGGGTTTGGGTTTGGGTTTTACTTTAAAGAGAACACCAGTACTCCATCAGGACAATTTTAGGCTCAGGGCCTTATCACAGCAGCTATCCAAGTTTGAGGCACATGAGATTTTCTCCAGTTTGTTTTTTGGTTGGTTGGTTGAATTTTTTAATGAAAATAAACTCATTAGAACAGCTAATGGAAATTGGCACCATGGCAAGTTCATGGTGGAAAGTGTGAGTCATTAAAGAAAACTCAACCTGAGAAGGGGATCAACAAGAGATACAAGGAAAGGTATTTTCTTAGTTACCAAAAGAAATGCAATGCTACATTTGGAGTATTGATAGCACAGGTATTGTGTTGGTTAATGAGACAGATGAAGTGTGGTGAAGCTTTTGCTAGTCTGGAAGTTTTAACTCCTTGTTTTCCTGCTGATTCACTCCCATAAACACTACTCTCAGCATGGAACCTGAACCTGTCAAAATGCAGCTGAGACTGCTGGTTTATTTGGACAAGCCACACACAGAGGGAATCCAACTGGCTGGAGACTCAGTGTGGTTCTCCTACAAACTCTCATTCATTCTGTTCTTTTAATAAGAATGAAAAGATCCCAAATAAACACCCTGTACATGAACTTCTTCTCAAGAAAAAGGATGAGATGTAAGTGAGAGATATTAGACATGTTATTTAACACAGTACTGGAGGGTGTTGATGTATAAGACTTGGGAAGAAACATGTACAGAACACAAGGAGGAACACATGACTGTTCAGGACAATATTTGAGCATAAATTTAAGGGCATTTCAGCACTGCATAGATTATAGAGGCTTTCTTCACCTGGAGCCCCCAGTAACACATTCTATGCCAAGAGGAAGGGGGAAACTCTGTGAACAATGCCAAGCCTTCCACACCTAAACCAGCGTATGTAGAAATTTAGACCCCCTGAACTTCCTACAGAATCAATGAAGAAAGATTTATACAAAAAAAAATACAGAGAGTGTTTCCCAAAGCTCCTATTGCAGTCAATGGAGAAAAATGAACCTAATTTGTGCACAAGACAACTAAAACTACTTGCATCAGACTTCAGCTATGTACCCCCTTCTGTAGCACAACACACAAATGTATGAGCATATACATCTGTGAAGACAAGAAACAAGCTCAAATATTTCCAAAAAGTAGAATGGAACATGGTCCAAGGGAGACACATCAAAATAAAGTGGTACCAGGACTTCCAACATTTGCGTGCCTTTTCATTGTGTAGTATCCTCTCTCTACCTTTTTAAGTGGGATAGAGAAGGCAGAAGTCTGCAGTTCTGTTCATCTCCAGCTGAAGCACCTAATTCTCTTCTCTGTATCAGCATCCAGCTCTAATGACTGGTGTACAATAAGTAATTGCTACTTCACAATCATAGGAACTATTCAGGAAAGGAGACACTACCTGTGCTTAGAGGCTGAAGTAAATCAGGAAAGCAACTGTACTTCCTATATATACATTGTTTATTGCCTCTTATTTTCTCTCCCCTTTCTATTCCAATTCCCCTATTTGCTCTACTTCCACCTGCCACAGATGACCAGATTTCTTTGTCTTAAGCAAAATTTTGCAGGCTTCCTTGCACAAGCCTTCCTCCCCTGGGTAGGAACAAAACACAGGTCTCAAATATTTTTTTGCAGCTGTACTTTCTTCACCACAGCAGTGTCTCTCAAGGATCAAATTGAACCAGGGTTGAGAAGTTGCACAGTAAAAGCATAGTCAGCCACTATACAGTATTTAACTTAGCAAAATGCAAATCAGCCCAGGGCCTATTGAATACCTGTGTGTGCTTCACTCACAGTAACCAACCACCTCATCAGGGAGCACTGGGACCATACGTGCCCAAAAGTTTTTGCTTAGTCCTAGTCAGGGTTGTACTTCAGTAGTAAGTCCATAGCACCTCTGAGAAAGCTAGACAGGGTGCAAATATCTGCACACCTTTTAAGGTTTATGGGTATTGCCTCTAACACTTGGCATGAAGATATAGATGACTACAGGGAAAGTATTTGTCTTTGCTGTTGCAAGCTTGCTCATTCTGAATATAGAATCATTCAAATATGGATAGCTGAGTCCAATTTTTAATAAGCAGCCTGCAAGATAACTGAACAATGCTTTTTAGCATATTTAGCCTTCCTTAATATTGCAGATTTGGAAAAGAAAAGCATGACATCACTGCACTCAACTACATTTATGTCCTGTCAGAATTAAGATTCAACCATCTTCAAACACGTATTCATTAGCTCCACTTGGCTGTACCAGTTACATTTTGTCAACTCATACTTTCAAACTGTCTTAAGGCAGAGACTTTTAATTCTCAAACATGGAGACAGTGGTACCCAAGTGGGACAGTCAGCTCCCCATTTTAAGGGCAATTAATAGACCAAATGAAAACAGAAATGGTTTCCAAACTCAAAAAGCAGCCCATAATTTGTTGGGACTTTGTTCATTCAAGCACATAAATAAACTAAAAATACATTGGTTTTGAAAGAGAAAGGTTAGATTTGAACCTATATTTCCCATAGGACTCCCAGAAAGAGACAGATAATAACATTTAGCAAGTCACACCAGAGTGCAGTCACTCTGAGAAGCACTGTGTAAGATGCAGAGCAAATTAGAAGATCAAGTTCCTGACCACATTAGTCAGCTGTTTTATAGGATCCAAATAGAGCATACAACAAAGTTCCCCAAGTCAGCAAGCAAAATGAGGAGAAATAAAACTTGGGAGGCAAAAACTCAAAATGCCACCTTAAACCTTTACTCAGTTCCAGTGTAAAGCCAGTTTCACAATATGGGGACTGGAATTACACAGAAACATTAGGTAGGCCCTTGATTTAACAAACACAAAAAAAAAAAAAGAAAGGAAAGATTAGCCTGGAAAATATGCATTGCACTGAGGAGACCTCAGCTATTATCAGATAGTGTGATCTCTCCCCCATCCATTTCCCTTTCGGTTTTTTGTCTTCTTCAGTTGATTAGTTGATTTGTTCTCCAAGACCACTTTTTTCCCCTTCTAAATAAACAAAACAATTTTCATTAGGTTGCCCTGTTTCCTTGCAGACTACAGACATTAACTTAATAAACTGATTATATATTCATATTAGTGAGAAACTGTTTTATCTGCCTGTAACTGGTGCACTGTGGCCATAGCCCATTCCTAATGTCACCTACACTGAATTAATAAAGCAGCTTACAAGCTAAGAACTTCAAAGGTGAGAAAGCAAAAGGATGACTTTGTTAATGTAATCAGGAAACTGCACTGGAAAAAAGGGAAACATAAATTATGTAAATCAGTAACTGTTTATTGTGCATTATTAAATGAGACACTGCAAATTGTAGTGGTTTCTGGAATCAGCTGGACTGTTACTCAAGTGAATATAAGCAGAGCAAAGTCCCAGCAGCTTAAGCAGCAGTGGTTTAGTAATCAAAAGAAAATTTCAGAATCAAAGCAGGGGAAAATGCTTCCTGCTGTTGGTTCACGATCTTTTTTTCTGCTTAAAAAAATAATATAAACAAACAGCACAAATTGATGATGACTGACAGAAGAAATTTAAAAAAAAAAAATCAGGAACACTCTGAACTGCCTGTGTGTTGCTGACGAGTTGAATAAGGACATTTCAACAGATGAGATCCCTGACCAGAGTAGAGGATTACTGAAGATCAGTATTACCTGAAAAAAACTATTACAATTCTATATCACAAATAAAAATTAGATCATTTTTTCTAATGAAGTTTACCATGGGAAATTTGTGCTTTACATGACAGAAAATCTTGTCTCCATATCAGGAGTTAAAAGCCTGTTTTCAGTAGCCAGGTACTCATTTCAGTTTGCCAGCTTGGGCAAGAAATGAACATTTGCCTTATTTTTGGTAAACACTTAAACTTCAAACAGTGCACTTCACCAGAGGTTAGTGTGGCAGCCGAACTACACCTCAATTTTTAAGGAAGCCAGGGGAAGTTCAGCAGTCCTACTCAGTCTGTGATTCAGTACTGTGGTTGCAGAGACTTTTTACCTCAGATGAATCTTTCTTCAGTGCTTTCTTGATGCCTGCAGGGTGCCTCTTCCAACAATCTTTTGACGTTCATGACTCCTCTTCTCAAAAGATATTCATCCAAGCCCAAAGCATTCAGCTTTCTGCAATTCCTACAAAGGGACACACAAGATACTCTGAGCATCATATGGGTGACCAGCAGCTTCTGGTCTTTGGTTCATGTCCCAACGTTTCGGGGTGTGGTCCGCACTTTCCTTCATGATGGCTTGCTAGCCCTGCTTTGCCTCAAAGCCATGAAAGACATTCTCTCCTAGGGAGATCTGGAATACCTAATACCAAGTCTCAAGCACTGGTTTTACTGTCAAGACAGATACACACCCTCTTGGTTTCACAGAAACCTGCTGGTTTTCCTTCATTGCACACTCTTGCACACAAGGTTAACCAGCTTGCAAAGTTTCTGGTTGCTGTCTGCTCAAACCAGCAAAGATTATTATTTGACTTGTTTTCTTTTGCAGCTCATGCCATTTTCCATTGTCTGGATCATGTATGTGGTTTTGGACCAGGGAAGATCCACAGGGATACAGGTTTCTGGCAGCACTCATACATTTTCTTATTGTTTTATAGTGATATATGGTATTTGGCATGGCCAGAAAGTACATGAACTTTTTCAAATGTCATGTGTGAAGGCATCATGTTTGAGGATACAGTTCATATGCAAGTGTCCTAAGAAGAGTCCACAATATGGGCAGGTTCTGTTAATCTCTCCTTCCTCTTAACGTCTGCCAACTGTTAAAATGCATTCTGCAAACAGAAGAAACTACATTACATGCAAAAAGCCATTCCAGCCTTCTCCTGCCTGGGAGAGTGTGGTAAGCTAACCAAAATTCAATTTATAGTGCACTTTACCAGGAGGGCAATTTTGATGTAATGATAGAAAAAAATCAGATAGAAAGGTTGTCATAATGGCATCAAACTATGCAGAGACAACACAGCTAAAGGAGGGTCTTTGCTGTGCATGCCAGATCTAAAATTCATTTCAAGCTATCCCTGAAGGCCTCTGCTTTGACCAGTTATCCAGATAAAGCCAATCTCGACAGCAGGAATAATATTCTATCCAGACCCTGGTGGTTTAGATGCTTTGTCATAAAGAAAAAGAATTCAAAGACACAATTTTAGTTTTTCCCATGAGATTTTCTGAATGAACAGCAGGATTCTGAGGTTAAAGATTTTAATTAAAGAAGCATAAATTGAAATCTAACAATACACTACCACTTGTGTTAAATCTTATAAAAAATATGAGGCTGCCCTTTGTCCCCACCCAGTACCTCCTCCAGGCTTCCTACAGAGCCACTACCAGAGGAGATAAGAAGTACTCCTGGACATCTTTTCCTCTACATCAATGTGCAAAATATCTACTCACCTCATTCTAGGGACTTTTGCAGATTCAGGGATAGCAAGATCACAGCCACATACAAATGATATACACAATTAAACATGACCTTCCAAGAGAGGCTAAAATACCTCAGTGATTTACTGATTATTTTCAAAAGCAAAAGGTCAGAGGTGGATAGGATTTTTTTTTCCCACCAAAAAAGGGACAAAACATAGATTTTAAAGAATGGCAGTTGCTAGTGATGTTGCATCCCCTGACAATCTTGTCCCACCACAGGAGGAATGTTTGGGACTGAAGGTTCATGGATAAAACATCTACATGCATATTAAGATGTGCATCCACAGAGCAGCTTCCCACAGGGCTTTTACCCATGCCTTAACTTGATTTCAGCTTTCCAGGGTGATAAAAGCTTTATCAAGCTCCCCTGAACAAGGCGCAGATAAGATATGTGCCCATTATGGCAGGCAGAAGATAGCCCTGGAGAAACAAGAAGAGCCCTGCTAAGCTGTGCACCCTGAACTCATGCCCCAGTCTCTGTGCTGTTGCCAAGGAGAGCTCTTGGTGAGTTTATCTGCATGTTACATCAACACAGCAGAGAGCAAATATTTCTAGAAGCCTTTAAATGATTCAAGTATCTTTTGTGGAGGACAAGAGAGGGACTAAGAAGGAAATTTTATTTCATAGAATTGTTAAATGGTTTGGGTTGGAAGGGACCTTTAAAGGTCAGCTAGTCCAAGCTATCTGCAATAAGCAGGAACATCTTCAACCAGATGAGTTTGTTCAGAGACCTGCCCAGCCCAACCCTGAATGTTTCCAGGGATGGGACATCTACAGTCTCTCTGGGCAACCTATTCCAGTAGTTCACCACATACATGATAAGTAATTACTTCCTTATATCTAATCTTTTAGTTTACAACTATTACTACAATTAATCTCTTTTAGTTTACAACTATTACCCCATGTCTTACTGCCCTACTAAAAAGTTTATCCCCTTTTTTCTTATAAGCCCCCTTTAGGTATTGGAAGGTTTCTGTAAGTTTTTCCTTGAGCTTTCTCCTCTCCAAGCCAAACAACCTCAACTCTCAAGCTGTCTGAATAGAAGAGTTGATCCATCCCTCTGATCATTTTGGTGGCCCTCCTCTGGGACCTCCTCCATCAGGTCCATGTCTTTCTTGTACTGAGGACCCCAGAGCTGGATGCAGCAGTCCAGGTGGGATCTCATGAGAGTGAAGTAGAGGGACAGAATCTTCTCCCTTGACTTCCCTCACCTGCACTTCCTTTGCCCACGCTGCTTTTGGTGCAATCTAGGATACAATTGGCTTTCTGGGCTGCAAGTGCACACTGCTGGCTCATGACCAGCCTCTCATTCACCAACATCCCCAAGTACTTCTGGGCAGGGCTGCTCTCATTCTCTTCATCCCAGAGCCTTAACTGATAACAGGGTGCCGGAACCCTGTACCTGACTTTGCTGAACCTTGTGAGATTACCATGGGCCCACATCCTCAAGCTTGTCCTCAAGCAGGTCCTTCTGGAGGGCATCCCTTCCTTCAGGCATGTCAACATATCACACAGTTTAGTGTCATCTGCAAACTCTCTGAAGGTGTGCTTGATCCAGCTGTCTGTGTCACTGATGAACATTCTAAAGAATATTGGGCCCAGCATGGATCCCTGAGGGACAGCACTCATCTCTGAACTCCAACTGGACATTGGGCACTAATCTTTTGGTGTTCGCATTCTGACAATTTCTTATCCACTGAGAAGTCCATACATCAAATCTGTATCTCTCCAATTTAGAGAGAAGGTTGATAATCTATTTCTTCCCTCAGTTTCTGAGGCTGTAAGAATTTATAAATATCATGCAGACCATGATGCAGTCCATTTATTCAGAACATAAAAGTAATACAGTGTGTCAGGCCAAAGGTCTATCTGAGCCAGTGTCCTCTCACTGACAACTACCAAAAGCAGATGCCTAGGTAGAAAGGGTAAGAACAGATTAGACATACTTAGTACTTCCCCCCATCAAGAAACTTCCCCAGAACTCTGGGGAACCATTTGTCGCCTGCATGAATTCGTCCAGTCTTTCACACAAACCATGATACTTTTAGGATTCATAACATTCTGTTACAAAGACTTCTAGAGTACAATTAAACTTCAAAAGAAAACTATATTTGTTTCTTTAGAACCTGGACCATAGGATCCTGTAGTGGAAGAGACTTAACTGAGCCCTGTCACCCTTCCCATACCTCTAAGTGTTGTTACCCACCATCACATTCCTTCCAACACCTCTGACAAGTCCTAACCATTCTCTAAAACTTTTCCATGTTGCACCACATCCTTTCTGAGATGAAGGGAGCAGAACCACATAGTTTTCAATATGCAAGCCATAACTTCATACAGGACCATGATTTTGTTTCCCTTTCTATTCTACTTCTTATGTTGCTAGAGCTACTTTGCTTTTGACTTCTGAGCTGATTTTTTCTGAGAATTTTCTGTCATGAGCCCAGATCTACTTCCCAGAGACTTAATGGCCAGTCCAGAGACCATCACATAATATGTGAAATTAAGATTTTTTTTTCCCTACCCATGCACCACTTAACGTTTATCTATGTTTAATTTAATCTGCTTATCTATTGCCCAGCCACTGAGTCTCTTAGGGTCCTTCCATAATTTTTCAGTCAGTCTTCATCTTTACTATTGTGAATAATGTTTATTGATAGCACTAATTCATATCCTTAACAGCAGTTCGCCCCTTTTCCATTTCATTTAGGAATATATTAAGAATGAATAGATGAATATGAATGAGTAACAGCACTGATCCCAGCACAAACCCTTTGGAATTCCACTGGCAATTATTTTACTACTGTGAAAACAGATCACAGAGCCTTATTTTGTTTTTACACTTTAAAATTGTCTTTGTGTTGCTAAAATAATGGTCAAGTACACAAGCCTCAGATGTGACAGCTGCCCTGTTTTCTTAAAAGCTTTCATGCTGGAAATCTTGTTGAAATGACTGCAAGTATCATTTCACTCCACCTTCAACTAGGGTGAAATTCAACTATGAATTTTACTTTAGTTGTGCTGCTGGTTTGGGGCTTTTTAAATTGTTTTCTGAAACAAATCAATTAGATCTAAGAAAAGATGTTCTAACTCATCAAATAGAAACTTTACTTAAACTTCTACAAGAAGTTTTTAATAAACAAATAAAATTCACAAAGTCATGCACTAACATCACAGGACACACATAAAACTTCTGAAAATAAACCAAAAGAAGGCTGAGGCTGCCTGCAACTTCAGCAAAGAATGATATTTTGTCATATATGCACAAAACTGTTCCTTGCTTACTGCACTGTGCTTCAAGATATTTCAAAGTGCAGCATAGCATTGGGATGTTGTGCAATAAAACAAAACCTAGGCTAAGCAGAAGCATTTATCTCAAGGGGAGTTTGAATATTATTCCCAGTTATCAAAATACTTCAGTGAAGCAGAAATATACATTGACCAAAACACAAAAGATCAGTAATCAGTCTGATTCTCCTCCTACTCTCCCACATCTGTACTAGCCAACAGAGCTAGTACAGTATAGAACTCCAGCTGTGTTAAATATCTAGGGTTATGGAGACTTTTCTCACAATCCAGGATTTAGAGTCATGATGTTTGACCACCTCCTGCAGTCTAATTGTTGTTTAGTTCACACAGAAAACACATTATCTTCTGTGCTCACATGACAACATTCATCTCTACATGAAGCCAAACAGTTAAACAGAGGGAGAAGGCTGACAGACCCCTCCTTCTCTCACGTGTCTGAAGCCAGCTCAAAGTAAAGTGTCTCAGCTTCAGCAGAAATAGCACTCAAATTGGTTGGGGTTGGATGAGGCTTTAAGAAACCTGGTCTACTGTAAGGTGTCCCTGCCCACTGCGGGGGGGGGTGGAACCAGATGATCTTTAAGGTCCCTTCCATCCCTAAACATTCAATGATTCTATAAGATGATAAGAAGCAGCTACTTAAATCAAACTTGAAGGAAGCCCTACTCTGAGGAAGCTCCATGCTGTAAGCAGCAGCAGCACCAGAAGGATGGATGGCTGCAATTACAAGAGTCTCAGGTGACAGGAAGAGCAGTCCAGTACAGTGTGGTTGCAGCCTAAGCAACACTGAGAGGCAAGCCACAGGATTATCAGATATGAAAGGTGGATGCCAGGAACTGTTCTGCATCCATGAACAAGATCAAAAATTCCCCTGCAACTTCTGTCCTGAGGTGCATACCTGCTTCCAACACCAGATTAAAATTTTTGGGATCTGCATTTCTACATTGCATTTCTGGTTGTGCCAACCATGCCCCATCTTGAAAGACTCAAAGGTATTATTCTGAATATCAAGTTTCAGCTCATAGCAAAGTACACAAACCTTGTATTTTACCAATTCCAACACAAAGCATCATGTCTTTTTATTGCCTTACATCAAAAAGTCAAAAATAAATATAAATAAGTAAAAAAATATTTGAGATGGATGGGTGCAGCTGGAATTTTCATAACCAAAAATCTGAAAAAAAAGGCTCATTCAAATACTTGCTTACTTTAAGGAAAATGGGTTTGATTGTCCTCTTGCCTACAGTCCTCCGCAGTGTCCAGTTACTTTGTTAAAGTCAACAAAGCTGTACTTTAAACATATAATCTGGAAACAAATTAGATCTGAGAATTTCATGGCATGCAAATTTCCAATCTATTTCTACATGATTAATCATATTTTTAAGATCTGTAGATAATTTGTTTCTTCCAAAACTGCTATAATTGCACTGGCTATTACTACCCTTTTATAAACACTTTTTTAGACTGCTTTTTCACCTACACCTCATCAGTGTGGGAGGTGAGATATCACAGGCTCTGTGGAATCTAAATTCCTGTATCTCTAAACTCTGAAAACCTTATACTGAAAAAAATCATGTATAAAATTAATGAAAAGTAGCAGCAGCTCTCTTAAGGTTCTTTTCCAGCCCATCACTGTCAGATTTTTAATATTTTAGAGGGAAAACCAGAAAATTTCAAGGCAGGCCTCAAAACCGTAATTAACATGAAATGCTTTGGGTATTTATAGCTGGCTATTCCCATTTAGCAGCCTATATTAATTTGACTTTTATTACATCAATATCTTTTTTGTTAGGAAGGAAAAGAGAAAGTTAATCTTGGTATTAATGCTATCAGATACTGGGGACAGGAACAGTCATAACTGCATCTCCAAAGATGGAAATAATATTCAACACAGCTATGCAAATCCATACAGCAAATTAATGATTGCTGGTTGCCTTCACCACAGCTAATGCCTATAACTTAGTTGTCATTACACGCTTATATTGTGGAATCTTGGTAAAATATTGAAGAAAGCTTTATTTTCATTAGAAAAACAGTCGTTAAATGGTCTGCATAATCTGGCACTATAGACTGTACCACTCCCTTGAAAACCATCCAAGAGCAAAACATGAAGATCCATCCCTTTTTTTTTTCTTTTTTCCCTAAAATAACTACACATTAATTCCTTCTATCTATGTTTATATTCTTTCCCCCATCAGACAGCTAAAAGCCACACCAGCCCTTTGGTGGGGGGAGGGGGGAGGAGAGAAAACTCTGTCTCAGAGTATCTTCCCACACCTTTCCCCTTGTTTCCCCTTCTCTCTCCAAAAGCAGCAGAAGACAAAGAAATATGCCTGAGATCAATTCTTATCACGAACCCTGCCGTGCTGTCATGTTAGGAGTTCCTGAAGCTATTTCTTCAGGCTTTTCCACCTGCGGACTCTGGAGGTGGCAATAAAGAAAAAGAAAAAAAGAAGGGCTTATTCAACAAACAGCAATTAAATATGAAGTGGCAGTGCGTGCCTTTACTTGGAGCACCTGGCAGCAAAAGCTGAGATTGCAGCAGGACAGAGGTTTGCTTCCAGCTCCTAATTGCTCTCTACAAGCCTTTCAGAGAGTCACAGAAGACTGAACAATAGCTGGTACCTTAGTCCCTCCTTTCTAGCTGCATTCTCCTCCTTTTCCCCTCCTCTGGTTCTTTCTGTCTGCAGTTTTCTCTGCTTGTGCAGCTCACTCTCTTCCATAGCCAGGTGAGTGCAGACATCAATGCCCTTCCACAGAGTTCCAGGCTGTACCAGCCTTTTTCCAGACCCAGGATTTATGTACTCAGGGAACCTCACCAGGATCCTGGAGATCCTTCTGCTGAAGGCAAACACCACCCTGACCTCTGTTATAATGATGCTTTTTATAGCTGCCCTAATCCCTTGCCACTAGAGCCTGTCTGTAGCCCTGCTGTTTGCTGGACCAGGCTAAACAGGCAAGGGGAGATAAACCTTGAACACCTTTAACCCAAGCATGAGGGTATGTGGCACTGATCCATTTAAAATTGCCCAGCAACTGTTAAATCCCTTATTACCATGACATGCCACTTAAATAAGGGCAGAAAAACAGCCACACCTTGTTCCCTGTCCTCAGATATTCCTCCTCCAACTCCAGAATTCTCTTTTCTGTACCTGATCTCAAATTTGCACACTAAGCAATGACTGCTGACCCAAGTCCATTACACACAGAGAACTCTCTAGGTTGACCTCTAATCCATGCCAGAGGCCCCTGGGGCCTTGGGTCCTGACAAGAGAGAGATTTTATCATAAGGCCAAAGCTCTGAAGCGTCCACTGGAGCTGACTGGATCTCTGATGCTGCCTGCACCTCCCTCCAGACAGCTCTCTTTCAGTTTCTACCCTTCACCTGAGCCAGGATCTGTGTGGCAAGGCAGGTCTCAGGTCACTGAAAGCCAGCTATAAATTTGGTGAGGGAGGTAAATGTGCTAAATGCTTGTTGTTAATTCATTTGCTTCAAGTAAAATGCAAATCAGACAGACTGGACAGGAGCTTATGGGAGTGTCTGGCTCCAAGAACAAAAACATCCAAGGAAAATCACATCCATAAAGTCAGAACCAAAGGAAGCCAGACAAGGTTCTTTCAGAGATCTCATGAAGTGATTCAACAGCACTTAGGCTGGTGAAAGAACTTGAGCACAAGTCCTATGAGGAAAGGCTGAGGGACCTGGAGTTGTTTAGCCTGGAGAAGAGGAGGCTCGGGGGAGACCTTATCACTCCCTACAACTACCTGAAAGGATGTAGTAGCCAGGTGGGGATTGGTCTCCTCTCTCACACAACTAACAGTAGGACAAGAGGGCAAGGGCTTAAGTTCTGCCAGGGGAGATTTAGGTTGGATATCAGGAAGAAGTTCTTTACAGAGAGAGTGGTCAGGCATTGGAATGGCCTG
>JAOXXN010000471.1:17409206-17427210 GCA_026770055.1 Myrmophylax atrothorax | reverse complement strand
CTTCATAACCCCTGTGCTATGTGTCAGGGGAAAAATGGGAAGAAGAAAGGGTAATAAGCAATTCAGCAGATAAAGAAGGATGGGCCCCTGCCAGAAAGAGGAGGTACCCAGCAGAGCATCCCACAGCAGGACGCTGGCCCCAAGGTGCAAGCCAGAATTTGAGCAAGAGAAAGAAACAAGAAAAGCTATGAAAGCTGCCCTCATCTCAACTAGTTTGCCTCCTAGCTAGGGCACAGCTAGTAATTGATTTTTTTTGGTTGAGTAACTGGACTGGAAAACTTTGAAAATGTTGGTATGTGCAAGTAGGTGTAGAAAGATGTTTTGCACTAAAAATATTTCTCCTCAACAATTACTGGAAAAAGTATGAAAATACTTCATCCCAAATTAATTTCTTTACTTTTTAAATTTAAAACTTAATAAATTAAACCTTAAGCTGAAATGAAAATATTTTGAAATGCAATGACACAGTATTTTGTTCTGAAAATATTCAGACTGTATAAGGATATTTTCCATTTCCATTTGCATTTCTGTTTCTGACAGTCCAGAAAGATCATGTTTTTCATAAATTAAACTACCTAAAATGATTAATTTGATTAGTTTAGTTTACTTAATGAAGTACAAGTAAAACAGGCAGGTTGTGTGAGACCTCCCAAAGAGCCTGGAACTGAAGAGACATGGTCAGAAATCCCCCAGGCTCCCTCTTGCTGTGCCATACATCTACCAGCACCAAACTACCACTCCCTTCTTCAGTCCTACTGATTGCAATAATGGAATCAATAATGAAGAAACAGCAATGGCAAAAGAGATGTAACCCAGCCAGTACAGGGATGAATTTTCATTTTGGGTAAAGCTTGGAGCATCTAAATAAAGCTAAGCATGTGCTTTGTGTTTGCAGTCTTAACACAACTGCCATTCTGATTTCTCATAAATAGTATAAGCGCTTTCTTTCTGAGAAATGTATCAAAGGCTGTAAAATGAGGTGCTAGAACACTTAACTGCCAGCACCCATCAAATAGTATCATTACAGCATATATAAAAGTCTCCTGGGGGATAGGTTGAACATAAAAATTCAGCTGGATCATTAGGAACCGATGATTTAACTGAGAAAGCAATATAAGTCTCCAAGTTGGAAACAGAAAGACATAAACTGAGTTGGAGAAATTATTTAATGCCTAGTAGACCAATAAGGGAGGTATTTCATTGCACTGCAAGATACACTGCATCATAAGAAAACTGTAATTACCAAATATGAGTTGTTAGGGTCTTTCTAACCTGCAGCCAATTCCTGTCATCAGTGACACTGTTACTCTAGAAATCCTAAGACAAATAAGCATGAACAAGAGTTACAGGAGGCCAAAATCTCCAAGTATTGAGTCTCCCTGGTACCAGACACAACAAAAAATTTTGGGGCCTATGTATTGTGTATAATTTTGCACATATGAAAAGCAACCTCTGCGCTCTATGCAACCTAAGGATGTATAGATAACATACCAGCCTCAGGTGCCAGAAGGCTGCATTCAAGCCCCCAAAGTCTATGGGATTAAGTATTTTGCCTTGACTCATACATGTCAGGGTCCAGTATCTCACTCATCTACACCCCAGGACACCTACCCCAATTTCCTGCCAAAACTGTAGTGCGTACGCAGCTCAGCAAGCTGGGCCCTGTGTTGCTGTGGTGCAGTTGTGCAGTCTATACTGTCACAGCTCTTCCCCTGGACTCCAGGAGACAGGAAGTCCCTGCACTCTTTTTCCTCAGCTTCCCCATCCCAATACACAGAGAAAATGGTCTCTGCTGCAGAGCACTGATGGAAAATGTAAAAGACATGCAGCCTATACCTAGTGCATCACACTTGGCATGTTTAATTAAGACAAATAATAAAAGCGAGCTTTTTCTTAGACAGCTGCAAAAAATGAATGCTCAGTCAGTTTCCACTGGCTTTCAAGGTGAGTATAAGGCCTAATTTCACTAAAACCCAACTTCTTTTCCCACCTATCGATGTACCTCAGGTTGACAGGAGACAGTATTATTTTTAGATCCTGTCCTTTTCCTCTCTGGGCCAGAGGAGCAAAGCAAATAACACAGACCTTGTGTGGCCGGACTTCCTGGCTGGTAAGGCAGTGAGGAACTCCCTTGCTGCTCACACCAAGGAATGAAAGAAGTATGCTACAAGAAATGCAAGCATGTCTGGTTGTGACAGCCATGTCACCCAATTTGGCTACAAAACAATCACACTGGAGTCCTTGGTTTCGGAGCTCCACAGTGATTTCTTATTGTCTGTGGTGCTGTTAGACTACTCCATGGCCCTTCCGGAGCCAGGTCATTCTCTATGTGTACCTTCATGACTCACAGCAATGGGAGGCACACTGAGACAGCTAAACATCATCTAGCAGAGAGCAGGAAGTTTTAAAAAAGGACAGTATTAGTTCACTGAGTCCTGCTGAAGTCACTTTGAATTTCAGAAGGAACTTTCCATTTAGATGAATTAATGCAAAATGGAAAAATGGTACTCAGAAAGAAAACCTCAGACACAAGATTATCAGACTTCAGTGAAGCACAGTACAGTCACTTCTGAATTATGACTTTTTTTTACCTGTGCTCATCAGGGAGGATTCTTGGAAGAGAATAAAATGTCCCTAAAAATTTCAATGGGCAAATCCAAACAATTCTTTTTGCAACACATGTTTGGTTTATACTCTTCCAGCCACACACACATATAATAAGGTTTGTGAAGTCATCATTCTTGACTTCTCAAGGCTAGCAGATGCAGTCTTGGTAACTGAACCATGATTTAGATTTCCAGAAAACTGTTGAAATGGGAAGCATATGAGCACTAGAGAGCCCAGTAATGTGCATAAGCATACATGGTACAAAATTATCAAAATACTACCAGAAATAAGTATGTAACAAATATAGATCTTGGGAGATTAGGTACGAGCATCTCTATTGCTCATGACAGCTATGGCACTGACAAGTCTGAGTGGAAAGGCTCATATTCCACATGGTCTTTACACTAAATGTACGTGTTTTGCTATTTGGTCAGTACTTGTACCTCCTAGAAACAAACATTTTTATTTGGGAGCTTAAAGCCTCATTTAATTGCTATATAGTTTTCATTTTCTGAAGGGGATGGAGACTCTACTTGCTCCCATTCAAAACACAAATGAGATAAAGTGAGGAAAAAATGATGGGCATTGGATTTTTCAGTAACAGTGGAGATTCTGTTATGTGCCTACCTGGCAAAAAGTGTCCTTCTGGGATGTATTTTTGGGATGCTGACAGCTTCAGGGTGAGCACACTACCTGTTCAACGTTGATTCAGAGGTGGAGTCTGCTGGGGAACTTTCCTGTTCATTCCAATGGAAACTGTTACTAATCAAAGTATGTCCAGTTAAAATAAAGGTAAGTATTGAAAATGTTTCTTCTTAATACATTTAAAACAGAACACAGGGGGAAAAACAATATATTAATTAAAAATTCTGTGAAAAAATTGGAGATTAACACTTGTGTTTATTCAGAACATTCTAAACTGTAAACACCGTTTTAGAAGAAAAAAATTGTTTAAATGCATTGTATGATTTTATTCACTGAAGCTTAAATGTCTTATATTTCACAAAAATGACTTATTAATATTTGGAATTACCATTTCCTTCCTTGAAAGCCTCAAAAAAAAATTCAAATATTTTAAAACAAACAAGTGACAGTAAAAGTCCATATTCTGCTGAGAAACATATTTAAGAAATAAAGTTCACTTGTTCTTTTACCCAGTGTTATTTGATCTATATTTGGAAAACTAAAATGTCACTGCTGCCTCAGAAAGGCATGTATTACTATTAACCCACATTATGACTGAGTTAGTAGCCCAAAACTCCCAGTCAGGACCAGACCATACTGTAGTAATTGTGTTAAAATATAGAATTGTACACAATTCAAGTACAGCTTTTATGATGATTTAATGCTACCATTTTCCTGCACTGCAATTTCCACAGGATTCTCAGGTTTGTATAACCAAGGGGAAAAAAAGTAAATTAACTCAGTACTTACCTGGAGTAAATATCTGTCTGCTCAGCAGTTGTTTCCTGTGTACCTGGGCCACTACTACATTGTAAAAAATTTTTTCCTAAAACAACATTAAAAGGAACTTGCAGTCTTTCTCTAAAGAATCTAAGGAAAAAGGGTTCTGGTTTTGGCTAGGATAATTTCTTTACAGTAGCTGGTATGGGGCTGTGTTTTGGATTTGTGCTGGGAACAGTGTCAATAATTCAGGGATATTTTGGTCACTGCTGAGCAGTGCTTGCACAATGCCAATTTCTCTTTTGCCTCTCACCCACCAGTGAGGACTCTGGGGGTGCACAAGGAGTTGCGAGGGGACACAGCTGGGACCAGCTGTCCCAGTTGACCCAAGGGATATTTCATACCATAAGGCATCTGCTCAGCACATAAACTGATGGAAGAAGAAAGAAGGGACATTTGGAGCGATGGCGTTTACCTCCTCCAGCAACTGTTACACACGATAAGGCCCTTCTTTCCTGGAGATGGCTGAACACCTGCCAGTCCATGGGAAGTGGTTACCAAATTCCTTGCTTTGTGTGTGCAGCTTTTGCTTTACCTATTAAACTGTCTTTATCTCAACCCATAGGTTTTCTCACTTTCACTCTTCTGATTTTCTCCTTCATCCCATGGAGAAGGGGGAACAAACAAGCAGTGGTGTGGCATTTGGTTCCCAGCTGGGACTAAAGGATGCTTTAGTTTTTATTTATTAAGGTGATACTTCAGGATCTTGAGCAACAATTACAACAGCTAATGATTTAGTTCTTCCTTGCTATGATCTGGCTCTGTTCTTGTGGCCTGACATTATAACCAATTAGTGAATGCATTTCAATGACAGGAAAAATCACTTTCCCTACTTTGTCTCTGAATGCAGCCAACAAGTACCTGGATGTTGCAGATTTTGAAAGATTTTTATTTTTAAATTTATAAAAAAGGCATTGCTTAAATTTGGGCTGGATTTTCACAAATGTGCATCTACAGATAGACTGAGAAGTGCCTTGTATAAAACTACTCCAGTTACCCCATACAGAGAACTTTGCTGCCCTGTCAGGCTGTCCATCATCCCTTTGGTACAAAATGCCTGGTGTAATCCCTCCCTGGCTGATGTAATATGAATTAGTCTGAGGACAGGAAAGGATTTGCTACATTCTTGCTGTATTATTTAGTATACTGTACTGGGAAACTTTCAATTAGCTTTCACCATTCTCTTTTGCTGTTTTCAGTTTCCTAACAAATAATCTTCTTTCCTGTCTCTGTTTGCCCTAGACTTTTCTTCCTTCCACCTCCTTTTTCTTTTTTTTTTTTTCATTTTGTGGGACAAGGAGGGGGTGGTGCATATATGCATGGAAACTGGTATTCTCATTTTCTTTTGGTTCAGAAAAACTGAGAATAAAGAACAAAACATTGTTAGTGTAGTCAACTCCTTCAGTGTAGCTATTACAGCTATCAAATATTTCCAGTTCTGATAACAAATTCATTGTTCTTGCTGCAAGGAAAGATCAGGACTTGCTGGAGTGAGATTGTTGTTCCTGTTGCTACAATATTGGCATTGTGTGTTTTTTATTTAGTGATTTTTATTAACAAGGAGGAAAAATGGGCTTGGAGCTTTCCAAGTGACCAGACTGAAAGGAGCATACCCATAAACATTTTTTATTATAACAGTATATAGAGATCCCAGTACTAATGAGGGTGTCACTATGCCAGAGCTTTGCCAATACATTGAGAGTACATTCTAAAAAGTTCTAAAAAGCGAACAGGCCAAACAGAGGACACAGAAAGGGGCAGAACAGGCAGCGGAAATGCACATGCTGGTACCTCAAATCCCTAGTGCAACGGGCCAGGAGCTGGTACGCACTGCTGCTCTACAAATAACGACAACTGTTTTTCAAGCTACTTCTGTGAGCTGGGAGTCCGTCTCCTGCTTGCAAGATGACACAAGCTATTAACTCACTGAAAAGCAATACCTTTGGCAGCACAGAAAATGCAAATAATGAACTCAAGGAGAAGGAAATTCAAGTAGTTTTATCCTCCCCTCAACGCTATCCCTGGAGGAAGAAGAGGCCTCCAATGTCAGCAGAGTCCTCAGGGTGAGATAGTGTCCAGTGCTCTGCACTTTCCTATGGACACAGGAATTTCCCAGAGTTCCTGCAGCACACAGAACACTATTCCTTTGACAGCACAAGGAACTGAAGGACAGTCCTTGGAGCTGGCTTGCACAGTGGACTCCTTGACCTATCAGAAAACCTTGGTGATCCTTTGGCCTTTTAACACAGACAGCATAAAGCAGCCAAACCAAGGACAAGAGATTGGCAAGAGGGAGAGCTGAAGATGCAGTTCTGTAGTGTCATCTTACAATGACGAGGACTAATTCCACCCACGTCAGACCAAATGCCACTGAACAATCACTCTGACTCAGCAGCAGTGTTGCATACCTATGCTATGATATAACGAATGCAGCACATCAACTTGAAATGGCAAGATTGGCATCTTCATTCCTTGATCTGTGAAACTTCTCTTAAGGGTTCATGCTTTCCACTGTAATTTTAATCCAGGATAACCACTTTGCAAGTGAGAAGAAAACAAAGAAACAAAACCCCCACTCAAATACCCAATATATCATCAAAACAGCAACTTAATCTTCCTGTGTGCTGTGTCTACTCCTGCCATGATGTCTGCCTTCCTCTACCAGTGATAGAGATCCTCGACCAAATCTAACAGGATATACACCATCCCCAGCTACCTATTATCTTTATCAAATCACTTTACTCTTGGTCCAGATACTCCTCTCCATACTTGCAGAAATCATAATCCATTTGCCTTGCTGGAATTTAAACATACAACGCTGGCAGAAGAAATAGAAACAAATAAGCTGTGTAACAGAGAGCATCATAATGCCAACTGATGTGTACAGAGTCTATCTCATGTCCTCCCAATCACATTTACTACAGGATTCTCATGCCTGTCAATCTTGTTTTGTTTGTAAATGAATCCTTCAAACACACAAGTATCTCACTGATGCCAGTAGTCCAGTTAGGTCCATTTCTCCTCTGTGGAATTCTCTGTAAACTCTGAAACAACCAACAGCCATGGAAACTCAGACAAAAACCACAAGACAGCTCTTTTTCAAGCTGTTTAGGAACTAAACAAAGGATCAGATAGATAATAAATTTTTAGTGAGTTAATGGAAAAATAGAATAGGAGGTGCCCTATCAGGGAATATTAACTGGGTTATGTACAGATTATACAGCTGATTGCTGGGAAAAAATTAATTGTGCTCACACATGTGCTGGGAACATTCCTCCTGTCCTTGCTTCTGCAATCAGACATATAACTCTTAAAATACTTCTGCAGGTTCCGACTGAGTTAGATCTACAGGTCTGAGTACAAACTGAGTGTTAGAAAGAAAATTTAATAATCTAACTTCATGAAATTCTGTTCTGGAGCAGGTCATAAAAGTAGAAACAGTGAGGGAGTGGTCCTTGAAATAATAGAGCTGATAACAACATGAGAGGCAGGAGACTTGGGACCTCACCTGGAACTACATCAAAGAAAGTCTTTGGCAGCATGAAAAAGGACTCAGCACAATTACATAATTCTGTAAACTAGATTAAAATAAAATTAACTATTTGACCGGGCCTAGTCCATGAGATCCCTCAGTTGAGTCACTGTCTACCTCTTCTGCCTCAAACTTTTCTCTGCAGTGGGAGCTGTGCTGCTGAAGACTCCCAACAGCACAGGAAGGGACAGGATTAGGTTTACCAACCCAAGGTACCCTGCTCTTGCAGAGAGCCCAGAAAGTCATACAAATATCAAAAAACTGTGTCACCAAGTTATTTATCTTCAGACAACCCAGGAACCTTGCTCATGTTCTCAAATCCATTCCAAATGTCAGGCAGACTTTTAAGGCACCTAAAATTGAACCCCCATTGAACATCTCTCCTGATCATGCTCTGGACTGAGCTTGAAATACAAGTTAAAAACTTGTCCTGAATGTGAGCTTAGATATTTGCATATTCAGAGTGGAAGTTCTGAAATCACAAGATAAACTGAACAATGTCCCATTCCAATGACTTTTGCATATTCTACTATCTGTAGAATATTAGGCATTTCATAAATACATTAGAAAGTAAACCCATATGCATACAGATTCTAAACTATATAGAAAAGAAAGCATTAGAGAAAAAACACAACCTGGACTTCTGATCCAGTTCAGCATTCACTGGGCTATTTTTGTCTTTAAGTAACTTTAAAAGCCCAAGCCTCTGTCTCTACCATAAAGTTCACAACTTCCAAGTAACCTGTAAGAACACATATAGAAGAATCATAAAATATAAGCAGTGACAAGACATGAAAACCACATGTCACATAAGTCTAAGAAAGGATGGTCTGTTCTAATATATTCTTTTATCCATAAAAACTAAAAATTAAATTGAGCATTTGTGCTAAGCAACTAAGTAACCATGAAATTGTCACTACCCTTGCAAAAAGCGCAGCTATATGGTAGAAATTTAGGCTGCCTTGAGAGGAATATGTTGCACTTGTCACATTTTAGAGGGAGCAATTAGCTTTTATGTTGGCTGAAAACTTGTTTTCCTGGAGGTTGAGAAAACATACATACTAAGGTATCCCCCAAACTGCAGCATTTACACATTTATAAAGTATCTTGACTGGAATGGGTAAATGATAGACAATTGCATACATCAGGTTGGAGAGAAAAGGCCTGTTTGATACCTAGGAATTCTGAATACTCTCAAACTTGCATCCCAAAGGATGTCATTGATGCAGACATACCAATCACATAAGCAGCAACAAAACAATTTGCAGAGATATTGAGAAGGAAATATGATAATGCCAGGGTGGGTTTTTTTAATTCAGTCTCCTTAAGCCTTCAAGTTACCGACAAAATTTAATCATTTAATTAAATCAGGTGTTACAACTAATTTGGGGAATGCAATCATATTACTCTGTCACAAGTATGGGGTTTATTGAGGACTCACAGTGAAGGAATCTTGCTTTGCTGGAATTACACGGGGTCTGCAAAGTGGCAATAGAGACTGTGTTTCAGACTTTGGCACACCAGAGCAGAAGAGCGAGCCAGCACCATCTCCAGTGCAAGTCTCTCATCCCACCACTGGATCTGCTAGTCTAACTTCAGCTGGTTGAAAATCATGGCTGCTGGTTCTCTGGAAACTGTATTTTCCACAAAGTACTGTTTCAATTTCATTAACTCGAAGCCTAAAATTCAAAAAATTTTGAATCGAGTAGAAGCTCCCTAGGAACTTGAAATTGATTAGCACAATAGATTTTCCTGTTTCCACTAATTCCAATCACAAAACAAACATCAAGACTTTCCTCTGTAACTAAAAGAATACTGGACAGGGAGGAAAGTGCCCACAAATTCTTCCAGGTATTGATTATTGTCCAGACAAGGGTTCCTTGCCAAAGGCCCAAGATCCTCAATGAATTGCTTTTGATCAGACAACATTTCAGTAACTGCCACTCACTTCAAACTTAAGAAATCAACACTGTGCAATAAAACTTCATTTTGCTGTCGAGATTCTAGCTTCCCAGAATTAGATATTTTTGTGAGAAAATGTTATGAAATGGCTCTTTGATCCTGATCAAAGAAAATCGATTGGTGGATATCTCTTACTGAGACCACTAACGGAAATACTATAAAAATCCATTCCAACAGCTTCAGACACAGCAGAGAGACCAAGAGCTAAACAAACAGCCCATGAGCTTCCCCATTTTTTTTTCTGCAGATTGCTGCATAGCACAGCAGTTGTGTTTTCCTCACTTGCACAATCTACCTTGCCTCTGTGGTTTGTATGAAAGCAGGGCTTGAGCCTGTAGGTCTGTTGTTCTAGTTTCCTCTGGGAAGAGGAATTCGATTGACAGCATTAACAGTTTTGAGCTGTGTATTAATTTTATGTCTGCCATCTACCCTCCATTCCTCAATTAAAAAAATTACTGACCTTGATAACTAAAATAAGTTGTTGAGGGTAGCATGGCTGAAGTGACTGTACAGTCAGTCTTGGCAAGATTTACTTCATATGTACAATAGACTGAAAGGGTTAAAAAAATAATGACATAAACCCCCAAGTTGCCCCGTTTAAGAACCAGTCCAAAATAGCACAGTGACATGCCTCAGAGATGTAGTGATTACATTAACACTAGAGAATATGGTATTAGTTTGGGGAGTTTTGCAGACATTATTATTTCTTTTATGACAGCAGTTAAAGAGCCCAAGTCATGCACTGTGAGACTCGAGATAGTGATTATACAGAGAGAAGGAAGAAGAAAAATCTCCACCCAGGGAGTTTGCATTCTAAATGATACTCAGATACACTAATTATTAGGTTGCCTGACATTTAATCAATCACTGAACAATTTAAATGCTTGACAGAAATGAAATATCTGTCTTTGATTTATGTATGAGCAGGTTTCTAGCAGCAAAAACTTAAAACTCCATAAACCAATTATTATTCCCATTACCTCATCCTGAGTGACTCTCTGGGATGATAAAGCCATCTTATTGGACTTATTGCTGAGAAAGAGACTTCTAAGGCATAAAGTTCTCCAGATGGATGCTTTTGGGGAATTAGTTGAATAAGAGAGATTTAATCCATCCAAAAGTCAGTATACTTAAATACATGATGAACATAAAAAACTCACTGCTAATCCAAAGTGACAGGTACTAATAGGGTACTTAATGGATTAATAGCTAGCATGCTATGTTGCTAGGACCATGCTGTTTATTTCTATCGTGTGCTGGAACTGATGCAGAAAATAAACTCAGTCCCTCAGGTGTATTTAATTCAAGTGGACAAAAATGCATGATTGTACATCTAAGCAGCCAATTGAACCTGTAAGTTTATCTTTAAGATGCCATATTGCTTCAAACTCTTGAGAAATAAAGCCATAATATAATTCTGGAAGAACTTTCAGATGGAGGTTTGCTGGTTTTCACTGCACTTCCTTTTGTCAAAATGAATTTTTCAGTGTTATAGCACTGTTTTCTCAGGTCTTAATTAATACCATGCACAGGTGCCATGCAGGATAATCACAGTAAATCACACAAAGGGTTATGAGTCTCTGAAGAATTGTTATTAAAGACAGTCACATCGTAAAACAATAAGCTAGAAGGATGAAACTGTCACACACTACCCATTTCAGTTGGGGCTTTTCATGTCTGTAATCTTTCCTTCTACAAAAGGAACCAAATTTATTTAGCCAGAGGATCAACCCTTTAGAAAAATCAGAAGACACAAAAATGCATGAAAAGACACCGTTCCACTAACACTTTCTGTGACTTGATGTGCTGCAAACAGTGTACTTGATGAACAGATGATATCCCCCATACTCCTAAAGAATTTTTGCAATTACTGTTTGGATGAAGGTAGTGTCAGCCTCCTAAAACTAGCTTCTGAAATCCCCCAACTATGTGGCACCAAAATTTGCAAAGGGCAGGTGAGCAAAAAGTAGAAGGCAAAGTTACTCTCTGTGATTAACACATAACCACCCGTCTTCTCTTCTCTCACTGCACATTAGACAAGGGGTTCCAAATGTAACAACTTTCATGACTTACGTTGCATACTTTTCTACAGTCACACATTGCAGAAAATATTCAGAGTTGCAATTTGTTCAAAACTGATACACTGCTCTCTGCCAGCACTGAAACTCGACAGACTCCTTCCAAAAGACAGACTGAGCCATATATTGTGAGATCTTCCATTTTTAAAGGATTAACTCAAGCTTCCTGTTTTATTGAAAGAATGATCAATAGGAGGATGCTCAGTGCACCTCAGTGTGCATTTGGGAAGCTGCAAGGATCAGACTCTCTAGGCTGCTCTGCTCCCTGGCAGGCTGCTCTGAGCATCTCTACAAGTTCTTGGGGAAAAAAGGCAACAAATAACTTTAATTTTTCCCAAGTACCATTTCATATTTCCTGTTCTCAAAGGATATTTTTCACTCTGCTAAGAAACTATGTCCTTGAAATCAAACTAACAGATTTCCCATGCAGTAGAAATTCCTGTTTCAACACACCCTAAGCAGTACCAACGCAGTAACACCAAAGGATCCATAGAAGACCGAAACAAAGAAATGCCAATGATGATAGTAATAACAACCAATAAACTCTGCCCTCCAATCACTGTAAGCAGAAGCAACATTCACAGCAACAGACCAAAAATTCAACTACCTCAGTTTTTTGTGTCCAGCAGTGGTGAGCAGAAGGGTGAACAGAAGGGAACTAGCATGATTTGTTTAATCATTCAGAAAGTTTTCCTTTGAAATGAAATGTAAGAAGTAAAGGTCGTATCTACGTTTGGATGGCTTCCACTTCTATGGTTCTGTATGACTTGTGCAACCATTGTATGCTGCCAAGGGTACATTTTTAAATCACAGAATTGTTTAGTTTGGAAAAGACCTAAAAGATCAATGAGTCTAAATGAGCACGCTGACGTGGAGCTCATAAAGTCACAAAAACATCTATTCAAGACTGTTCCTAAATGTAGAAAAAGTATATTTGATTTGCCAAGTGACAAGACTTGAGGAAGCAGCATGAAGCTGAGTTGAAGGAGGTTTGGGTTGGATGTCAGGAAAAGGTTTTTTCACCCCCAGAGTGGTTGAGCACTGGAACAGGCTCCCAAGGGAAGTGGTCACAGCACTAAGCCTGACAGAGTTCAAGAAGAGTTGGGACAAGGCTCTCGGCACATGGTGTGACTCTCAGGAATGGTCCTGGGCATGGCCAGGAGTTGGACTCTATGATTCTAATGGGTCTTTTCCAAATCAGCATATTCTATGATGCTATGTTTTACTATTCATTAAGGAAGTAGGATTAAGGAAACATTTTTTTTCTTCAGTACTGGTATGCTATGCTGCATTAACTGCCAAATCGTGTCTCCTTTTCACTCACTGTGGGAAAGTGAGGTACACCACCACCAACAAACACAGCAGAACATGATCCCACTGTCACAAAAAGGAACAAGAAGATGAAAACCTCTTGACTTCTGTCAACAGACTCAAAACAACAGTAAGCAAAGAAGGATTCAAGGAATCATTAAGGAATCAGGTATGCTGTGTTTTCCTGGACTTGGGTTTTTCGGTTGTTTATAAACTGGACACTGCATACACAAAAAAAGATAAACAACCATCACCTCTAAGTATCTATTGGCTTCCTAGTATGGAAACAACAATTTTGCTTTGCTTCTATTGAGAAAACAGAGACAGTAAATCTAAGACAGTGTCATCAGAGTTCAGGTATGAGCAAGAGGAAAGACAGCTTATTTCCTTCCTGGATGAGAAAAAAAGTTTCTTACTATACAGAGGCATAGTCATGTAAAATTATTATAAAACAAAACATTTTCCATCAGCTGATATTAGCATACACGAAAACAAAAGCAAAGCTACTCAGAAAAGCTTTTTTATCAGCTGGCCATAGAGCTGACACAAAATAGTAAGAATTGTGACTAAAAGGAATAATAAACTGTCAAAAAATCAAAGACAAAAATGTTCTGTAACTGTGAGGGAAAGATACCATATTTTAATCACCATTTCAGGAGAAAACCAAATTTCAGCAACTTGTATTCAAGATCTTGGAGCAGAAAAACACACACAAACTGCCAAGCAGGTTTTGGCAGAAGTGCTACCAGATATTAGCAATCAACAGACTCAGGACTCCGGAAGCAAACTCTGCCACTTAAGTTCTAGGTACAAACCCTATCTCTGCAATAGCTTTCTAAATTTGAAAGCTAAAAAAGTCTGTTTTTTCAAGAGGTTTTGCATTCCATCAGTAAAACAAAAGCCCCCAAAACAATAATTGGTTTATTGTATGTATTAACTGGAAGTTTCCTAGTAAAAAGATAACAAATCCAAACGCACATTTGAAAATAAATCATTTTCTGCAGCCCCAAGTTCTAATGCAAACCATAGTACTAGTCAAACACAAAAACCTACTTTGGTAATTTCTGCATAATAAAAAAGTTCAAACTCATCCTCTCCCTCCCAAAAAGCTATTTGGTGAAGTGACGGAGTATCAGTTGCACCATCACAGAAAGGAAATCAGCAGGTACAGCTCTTCCTCAATGGTAATCTGCTTGCCAAAAATGACACACTGATTAGGAAGAGCTAAACAGAATTCTACAGAATTCTTACCCAAACTGCCAATTAAATGCCACCTGAGTTTATTATGATTTTTCACAAAACTAGGGCAAATTTGTTTTAACAGCTTTGTTCACTCACATAGTCCTTTTTCTGCTTTGAGTTCTGGCCAGAGATAAGAAACAAAAGCAGCAAAAATGCCATAATGAGTCAAAATGCTGTTCTTGTTGAATTTATAATACCCAAGTGTTCATTATCTTAATCACTCTCATTCTTTGAATGATCAGGCTCTACTAGGCCATACCAATCTCCTCTCAGATTCGCATTTCTCTTAATTTAGGGAAAGCTCTGGGATACATCACCAAGCTATAGCTCCAAGGCTCCCTCTGAGAGGTTTTAAATGCACAGACACAAGGAAGAAAACTGTTCCAGTACTTCCTGATTGCTTTTTAAAGCAATTTAAAAACATTGAGTGGTATCTATTACCAATTCCCCCAGAGAACAGTAAGGCAGCGGAGCTACAGCCCTACTTTCCCCTCTTTTGGTAAGGGAGCAGCTGTTACAAGAGTGATTAGGCATCCCTCACCTTAAGGGGGTTAGACAATGCTAACACCTCTCCTATGTAAAGGAGGGAAGCAATAATGTTCTCAGAAAGCCAGGAGAAGCACATCTTCATGTTTCAAGAAGAGATCATGAACTTAGAAGATCTGCCACCCTGAGTAACCTCACCAAATTTCACTCACTGAACCAAGAAACATTACTGCAAAAGAAAAAAACCAAAACACAGTTACATTTGAGCTATTTTTCCCATGAATAATCTTTTCTTATCCTTCCATAAGTCCTTCAGTTGCTGAACATCCTTAGTCCTCAAAGTTGCTCCCTTTACCTCACCTGAATTTCTCCAGCGCAAACTCCATGTCTGTCCCTGGATACTGCCAGACCTGTGCCTCAACAGTTTTCCTGTAGAGACTGTTCTTGACAGTACAATTCCAGTTGGCAGAGTTTTGGGGGCACCAACTAGCCATGATCACAGCTCTGCCAGCTAAACATGACACTGTTTTCCCCTCTGTCTAGAAAAGCTGGTAATAGACCAGAAACTGAATTGATCCAAAACATACTGAATTCCAGCATACAGAAATAGCAAACATTAATTAGATCAGAACAGCTTAAATGTTCCTTTTAAGAGATTGTAAATTTGTTCATAATTTGATTTATTACAATTTGTTGAGGAAAAATTCAATTTCTGAGTGTTCAATGACCCTTGTTATTATCTGATATTTGATATTTCCTTTCATTTTTGTCTGTTACAGTGTTTGAATTGTCTTCAAAATTAAATACACTTAATAAAATATCTGTTTGTTAAAAAAATAAAAAAAACCAAACCAACAAACAAAATAACAAACCAAGAAAACACCAAGCAAAACCAAATATTACCACCACCACCACCACCCCCCCCAAAAAAAAAACCCCCAACAATTTCAGGAACCTAGGTGCATGAATCCCATGATAGCACCTGAGGTTTAGGAATTATAGGACACTTGTTCAGGAATCTAGCTCTCCATCAGAACATTCACATGACAGGATATAAGAACATAATGGTCATAGTCTGATGCTAAGTGCAGCCATCAATTTACTGAAAAGTTGAAGGAATTGTAAGATCATAGGTTTTCTTCTTTAACGGGATCCACTACTATTTAATTGTTTGGAGTGAAATCTAGGAGCACTTTTTTCCTACTTTAGATGGTTTTGTGTTAAAGTAAAAATAATTCCTTCCCAAAAGGAAAAATGTGGTGACATCATCATCATTCTGTATATGTGGTAAATGATGGGAGTCACAAATGCATTTTCTAACATGTTTGCCACACTTGAGTCCTGTATTTATAAGAATTTTTCAAGAAATAAAACAATTTTTTAAAACTCTGATGAGTTCTAGGCTCATCCCAAAAAAACTGGATATGTACCACTGGTTAAAATCCAGGATTTTTTTGTTTCACAAAACATTTTACATTCCTAACACCAATCTTATGCAGACTCTCCACAAGTCAAAAAGCAACACTTTGAATTTAAATAGTCCTTTAAGTGATTTTACTTTTTTTAATTGCTGTTCCACAGCTGGAAATCTTACGAAGGTCACCTTGGTAATATTATACATGTGGCTGACAAGAGAAAGAGAAATAGCTAACTACAACAATGCAAAAAACCTCTCTTGAGTAATCCAAATCAAGTGTCTCAATCTATTTGAGATACTTAACAGAGCAACAGGCTTCAGGACCTCAGGAGACAGAAAAAAAACACAGTCTGAAGGAAGACACTCAACACAATAGAAACTGGAAGGTTTCTACCAGCTCCATTAGAGAAATGGCTAATTTGGGTTCAAGTGTCATACTAATCAAATTGTCCTCCAAAACCTCAGTCAGTAACTCCAGTAAGGTTTGTATAGAATTTTCTAACCCGGCTTCATATTTGCAGTCTGATTCATTTCAAAGTCCTACATTGACTTTCTAACCATTCCCTTCTGTAAGAGCACACCACAGACAGACAACAGCAGAAAAAACGCAATGCAAAACTTATGTGAACGTTTTTACTCCACTGTAACTGTGCTACCTTGGAGTACTGGCAGCAGGATGTTTGCTAGCACAAAAGGGATTTCAATGTACTACAGAAAATTAACATTTTATGTGCACAGAAGAATATTTTTTTTCTATATAAAACCAGCACTGTGTGTTAAAAAGCAATTCCTTAAAAGCTGAACTTGAAGGGCAAAAAGAACAAATATTATGTGCCCTCTTAGTGCAGCTGTTGAGTAACAAATCTAGAACTGGCTAGCACACATACAGTAAATCATCATTTGTGTTTCAGAGAAGAGAACCACAATTTGGGCTCTGAAAAGCCCTGAATCTCACACTAAGATTGTTTTACACACACTGGATGCATATGGCTCTCGCCTGAAGCACCCTGTGAAATCAGTGCAAGTGTTTGCTCTTAATTCAAAGGGGCAGTGAATGAGGCTGTGAGGCACAACTACTTGTAAACAATATTAGAACTTTGGTAATAAGAACAGAACTTGAAAGCTCTTTGTGGATGCATAAAAGCATTTTAGGCATTTGATAGTACAAACACTAGCACATAGTTTTATACGGTATCTCACTTTCCACCAGGATTATCATATGGTGATTATTATGAGGAAAATAAAGTTCCATCTCTGAAATGGAATAGCTTCCAAATAGGCAGTTATGACGAATCTTCCACTGCCAAGAGAACCATGAGAAAAGGTGAATCACTTCTTGGAACTCACATACTATATATCACACAGGAACATATAAAAAATACATGTATCATTGCTGTGAAGAATCCTTTGCTGTATGCCATGGTTTAAAAAAGAGCTGGTTTCATCCTAATCTAACTTTTTGCTTTTCCATTCAGTTTCATCACTGACTTGAGCAGAAGTCAAGAAAGGGCCAGGCCTATCTTTGAATTCAGAGCAAAGACTGCTCTGTCTGGCAGTCCTACTGCTCCAGCACATGTGTGCCTTGCTCACAATGAGTATATTCAGTTCATGTGTCTTATTTATTCATTTGTTATTCTCTGCTGTTTTGACCCTTATTGCTCTCTAGGGGCACTCAGAGTGCTGCCAAGTGAAAATAAGTTTCCAGGAAAAAGGCAGCAGCAGCTTTGGGTTTCCAAGTCTCCAACAAAGAATTTTAACCTACCTGAATGAGATGTCCAATGAATTTTGTAACAAATTGAGTGGAACTGTTCATGTTCATTTGTGCTGTCGGTATTTCCTGTCCCCACGGTGGCGTCTGACAGAGATTCCCAGCATGGTTTGGGTTGGAAGGACCTTAAAGCTCAT
>JAOXXN010000471.1:17376350-17409131 GCA_026770055.1 Myrmophylax atrothorax | reverse complement strand
CAAAATAATAAACAAGTAAAACTACATTACTTTGGTCTCACTCAAAAAATCAGAGGAAAGAAGAAAGGAAGTGGGAACCCCAACTCTTTGGTGAGACTGAAAATGTATCTAACCTCACTTTCTCAACAGTAACTGGCAGTTAAGAACATGTATTCAGTGACACTCAGAAAATAACATGATCCAGCTTCACAAACCAAGCAGCTTTGCAGCCTACCATTGAAAGCCTGCTGTAGGCAGTGGGATCTGGCTGGATTACAGGAAGATGCTCAAGCCTCACATGAGATTAATATTTCTTATTTTGCAGTTCCATAAACCCTCAGGCAGCAACTTCTCTCATCCATGGAGCAGGCATGCCCTGCAAGGGGCTGTTGTTCTCTCTTCCCAATTAACAAGTGACAGGATGAAAGGAAATGGTCTCTGGTTGCACCAGGGGAGCTTTTGATTGGGTATTAGGAAAGATTTCTTCTGCCACCATCCCTGGAGGTATCTAAAAGGCATTTAGATGTGACACCCAAGGATGTGATTTAGTGGTGGACTTGGCACTGTTAGGTTTATTCTTGAACTCAGTGATCTTAAGGGTCTTTTCCAACCTGAATGATTCTATGGCCACTAATTAAGTCAACTGCCTGACAGCCCTTTTGCACTGTTTTTCAGTGAGCTCTTTCACAGCTCACACACCTTCTGAAGGAGCTCTGCTAATCAAAGGCCATTTTCACAGATGGGGAGCACCTTGAGGATGACATGGCTCATCATGCTGTCCAGAGGCATGACCAGCACATCATACCTGCTTTACTTTGCTCCGTGAAGCTCAGCTCCAGCCTCCTAAGCCCTTCTGGGAGGTGCTTCCTTTCAACATTTGACACTCTCTGCTCTGGAAGCTATGCCACTAGAGGAAACAAAGAGCCCTTGCATAGACAACAGATCATCTGAACAGTGCACCTATTGGAATGATTTGAACATGAATTTGGCAAGGCCAATTAGGACTGTCCCAAACAGTATCTGGGGCATCAACAGGACCTGTTACCACTTGGTAGATTTGATGAGACCATCCAGTCTGTTGAGAGAGGAGGATTTAGCAAATTGGTTGTGAACTGAGCCATGCCTCTTTGCTTTACCTTTATAGCTAGGGAATAAGCTATACCCTGATTTACTTAAAAGCAGGGGCAGAAAATTGGCATACTCAGGTGTTGTAAGTTTTGCTCCCTGGGCTCCAGGTCTGAGCAAAACTCCATGCAATGTGCCTGAAGTCAGCACTGCTACAGCTGCTGCTCAGAATTCTGCACCAATAGCAGCCCTTGACGGAGCCGGGCTGGACCTAGTCATCCACAAATGTTCATGCCATGTAAATGAGCTTAGTAGCATTTCTCCATGATCTGCTGCAGTCTGAGGTCACTCAGCTTCCTCATGCACATTTGGGCAGCAATCTGGAGGAAACTGTGTCCTCTTCTCACTGTCATGTGTTACGGAGTGACCAGCTGCAACGCAGAAGCCTTCCAAGCCTGGTAAAGCCAAGGTCTCAGGCATTTCCTAAGGTAACTGGGAGGTGAAGGAAGCACAGTGAGACATTTTGCTGCCTCTGCCCACAGCCTTGAACACTGAGATTGCAGCTCTGCAGGCAGCTCTAACTCATCTCTTCATCTTACAGATACTCTCAACCAACACGCTCTGCTGTAGGAATAGCAGAGCCCACGATCATTTCTGGCCCACCTTCATTTCACTTCAGTAAGATGCTGGAGCATAAACATCACTCAACATGAGCAGCAGCCTTTTCTTTCCTTTCCTTTCCTTTCCACAAAGAGGCATTTAGCTAGGCTTGGCAGAAGGAGGTAAGCCTCCGGGAAGACATTATCCTGACAGCAAACACTGGTGACTGGCTTTGTGTGTATGTATGTGTGTGTTTGGCAGACTCTGCATGCTAAATAAATATGGGTTATTAATAAAGCACTAGCTGGAGATGGAAAATAAGATTGAATGCTTCATCTTCCCAAAGCTGTTTCAGGATCTTAGGGGGAAAATAAAGAACAAAGACAATGGAAAATGGAGAGCCATAGGGGAAGGATTGCAGGGGGGGAAGGGAAGTCAATAAAGGGGAAAATAGCAGCAAGGAGGAGGCAGTAAATTTGGCTGACTGTGATAGAGGCTCAAGCAAAAAAACGGTAGCAAAATAGCACTAGTATAAACAAAATGTCAACCACCTCTTGCCCCACTGAATTTCAAAACAAGATATGAAAACAGACCACATTGGCCAAGAACCCTTGGAAGAGGCTAAGAAGGAATGAGAGACAAGAAAATAATCTGAAAGGGAAAAAAGAAAAGGCCAGAAAACCAGTCATAACATGCCCAGAGAAGGAGTCCCCATACACCAGAGAGGCTTTGAAGTGCTGCAGGATTCTACAGAAATTACCATGACTCCCAGAAGGGCTCCTACCTTCACCCCCATTGACATCGTACCCAGCACAGCTGTGGGTTTCACCTGCTCTTCTGTGCCCCAAGTCAATGCCAGTGCTTGAGAGACATGTCCATAGGTTTTCCTTTCACCTTGCCATTTTCATAACTCTGCCTTGTCCAACTCACATATTACACATACCTTGGAATCACATTTTGTATCCTCCCTTTTAGGAACTAACCATGTGTTACTTCTGTGGCAGTGCTGTGCTGTCAGTGACACTACAATAAGCTAACTTTGCAAATGTCTTATAGAAGCATTTAGTGCTACAACAATATTCAAACTTACACTACATTTATTTTAGCCTAATAAGTCTTTACAGTTTTATACTTCTTAATTAACAGCAGGGCTACTTTTCTGGATCAAATGACAGACTGCTATATCTATCTTTGCATAGGTGTAATTCATTTATTTTTGCCAAGCAACAAAGCACCTCATTAATTAGGTCTCTTGGGCCTAGTTCTCTTCTACTTGTGCTACAATAGTCCTAAAGCTGTCACACAATTAATAAAGGCTACATCTTACAGTTACTGACATATTTTTTACCATGGCTAGAGTGCTTCAAATTTGGCTGCCTGGAATTAATGGTCCCAAAGAGCAGTCTTTCAGAGAGAGCATCCACAACTCCACTGGTTTTAGTGGCAGGCTTGCAGACATAAGTAACTCAGAATCTGGATAATTTACATTCCTTTTATGTAGGAGTGGAGCCTCTTACCTCCTAGGGCTCCTAAAGCCTAACCTGCAGCTATTTCTTTAATTCTCACCAACATACACCACTAAACAAAATCTTGTTTTGAAAAGCACATCCTCCTTTGGTTTTGAAGCTCATCCAGGCTTTGATCTATAACCTTTGTTCTTCAAGGTAAGATAGAGAATGAAACAATCTTTCAAGACAATGACATCAGAAAAAAAACCACATTGTATAGCAAACTTATTAGTTCCATACATTCTTTTTCAAACATGACTCAATGCATACATTACATAAATGTGCTTAGTTATTTATTTTGCAGAAATCCATACGTGCTGCTCAACATGCCCACATGCAGACAAAGCACACACAAGCAGCTGCCTCAGCAAAGTGCACTGGTCCAACAGGCCATGAAAAATTTATATGCACATGCACATGGAGGCCAGGACATGTAGGAGGCAATGTTCTTACTTCACAAACCTAGGTCAGACAGGTACAATAAAGATGCAAAAAAATTTTATCAGACATCAGATGCCAATTATTTGGTGCCACCCAACTAAGACTTAAGGGATAAAAGCCTAAAAGGCAGGACAGTTGGAAATCTTCCTACCACCAGCCTTACTCTAGAGTACTATTACCAGCAGCCCCCTATTGAAAAACTTCACACTCCAGCAAGTGCTGTTCAGCCAGAGATAATGCATGTTTACTTTGCTTTCCCCCTCACAGCAGGAATTCATGATACCCCTGTAAGGACAATGCAAAATGTTCAGTATGAGGTCTCTTAAGTGGCTCTCAGCCTTAGATCTCATTTAATCCCTTGTTTTGATCACCATTACTGATGATTTCTTCTAATCAGGTACTGAACCTTTGCATGAAAACACTATAAATTAACTTCACAAGCACTATATGATGCAGTATATACTTCATGGGCCTCCGGATGGTTCTTAACTGAAAACTTATTTGTGCGTACTTATGGTAGGGTTGTGGAGCTGTTTTTACAGAATTATATGACTTCATGCATATTTTGATAAGTGCATCAGCTTAAATAAAATATATTGATAAGCCAAGCATTCATTATCTCCTGTCAGCTAATTAAGTGGTCATTTGTATCTTCAACTAGATGTGTATACTATGTATCACTCAGAAATCAATCTCATGCTTAACAGTTCTGTTTGAAGTGACATCAAAAGCCTGAAATCAAGGCATTGCTACATGCAGCATGAAGGCAACAATGACAATTCTGTTTTGTTTTATTATTCAAAGAACGAATTTCCAAGAAAAAGGCCACTGGAGGCTAAAATACCATCAGAGATATCTAGCATACAAAAAGCTCAATCCCATGGATGCTAAACAAGGGACTCTGCAAAAATAATTCTTAGCTGCAGAGCTGGCTTCTGTCTTTCAGGCAAAACATTTTAAATACCTTTTTCACAAAAAAACCTACCCCAAATTCTCATTGACAAATAATCTCTTCTGCAAGCTTTACACTCACTTCTGTCCTTTGTCCTACAACAAAACAGTTTCTCTCTCCAGCAGACAAAGGAAGACTAGCTCAAAGCCCATGAAACTGAAAAAAAAAAAAAAATCATCCCTGCTTATGAATTAACTATCAGTGTACTTCAACATCATTATATATAAACATTTTTGAGACACTCTAGTAAATAGTAGGAAGGGTTGTAGCTCGTGTTTGTGTAACAGCTTTCCCTTCCTCCGAATCTCCTTTTCCCTGAGGTCATCTATGTTTCCCTAAGGAGGGAAGCAAGTGCTCATTGCAGCTTAGGAAGCCACATCAGCAACCTTTTCACCCACTGTGCTCCTGTTGGTGTTTTTTCTTGGCATCCCCTTCTTGTTTTTTAAGGCAGCACGGAGAAGACTATCTCCTGTTTTTCTCTCCTTCTGCCTGTTTTCTCTCCAGGAAGAGAAAGAAAGGACCTTTATGTTCTCCACCAGCACAGGCAGCAGAACTGCGCTATCCTGCAAGGTCCCTGCCACAGTCTGGGGCAACTGAGAGAAATCAGCTGGAGGTCTCTCACCCACCAGTCTGCTGAGTTCCAAGAGCTCCTGAAGCAAGCTAAGAGCAAACACATCAAGCAAAGGGCCTGATCCAGGTAGGCAGTAACTCCTGCTGGCAGGATAAACCCCGCTGCAACAAAGGGGTTATTCACATGAGTACAGACTACTCCAGGGACAAAGAGCTTGCAAAGGGAAGAACTGTGTGAGACCACAGTGCACACCACATGTAGTCATTCTCAATTACCCTCACACCTGAGGACATGCTACTACCATCACCCAAATCTGTTTTCACTTCAGGCATTTGATGTTACACTCTCTTCCTGCCAAATACTTTCTGCAGCCTAGGGAAGAGAGAGTCACTTTCTTCCCTTTTTAAGTTAATCGGGCTACTGGCAGAGGCAGGCATATCCCACAGAGTGACATGCAAGGAAAAAATTAAGACTGCTGGTGAATCCCCAAGACACCCTTATTATTCCAGGTATTCCACTCCAAATTTCAGCAACCTTGGAGCAGATGCTGCCTGCAGTGGAGAGCAAGCCTTCAGATGATTCATGGCTGGGGATTTCTAGCTGCCAGTGCTTGTCACCACACTGCTCAGAAGAGCTTATAAGCTTGCTGAAGGCAATAAATAGCTTCCTAAACCCTGCTCATTCATATAGTTTCTACTTTGGTTGCATGAAACAGTAAAATCTACAACCCAAACAGAACAAATTTTTCTCTGTGCTTTAACAACAGTTTTTGCTGCTGGAATTTAAAATATAAACCAAAGGTGATAGGATTTGGTAGCTGATCAAATGAGTTCCCTGTCTCTGATAGGATTGGTTTTGTTTCTCAAATCCATACTATCTAATGTGCTGTAGCCTAACACTGTTCTTACCCAGCAATGTTGTTTCTTTTCAAATGTCCTGACACTAAATATCTCTACCTATGCTGCTGAAGGAAGCACAGGTAGAAGGACATAGGTGAAGGACAGAGACAAGCTGGTGACATACTCATGGAAGGGGAATCATGCGTGGCACAGAAGCCTCAGCCCAGATAAACTTTAGGTCCAGGCTTCCCAAAGCACACCTACCACTATCCACAGGGATTACTTGTGCAGGCTCTACACAAGAGACAGGGAACCAAGTGCAGTAGCAGAAATGCAATCACACTGAGCAACTCCCTTGCTTGATAGCAATCCCTGTGAGAAGTGTCATTTGAAAAACAAAGAGCCCCTGACTCCTGCCCCAACCAATACACTGTTACACATACCTCAGGGAGCTGATCCAAATCAACTGGGAAAGCCAAATAAACCAACTGCATTTGGAAAGAGGTTTTACTTCAAACTCCTTGGGGAAGTAGTATATTTATGCCCCTAGGACTGATATTAATTGACAACTGCAAGTACAGATGTTTCTGCTTATTCCTCCCCAGTCCTGCAGATACACTGAAGTCTTTGTAAGTAAGTGGCTTCTCTCTATTGCTGGGAATATTCATGTTATGAAACATATCTCACAATATATGGTTGAACATGAGAAGCAGAGGAATAGCAGCACCTGAAAACCTTATTTCTGGAAAGAACATAAGTTGTATGTAGGCTCTGCATGAAGCTGTAACTCAGAGTACGGAACATGTTGGGAATACAAAGACCACTTGTTCAAACCCAGTCAGAAGGTAGAGCAGAAACAAAGGCCAGGCTTTCCCATCAACACTAGAAAAATTAAGTCTGTGCTTAGGACTCTTAAATGTAAAACAACACCTAAAACATCATAACAACATTGACCTTCTCCAGCCTTCAACCAGCTAAAAGATTTTCATTCTTTCACCCTCAGTCTCTTCTGTACTAAAATGACAGGCTTCCTTCCCTGTGGATACTGCTACTCTTCACCAAACTCTCAGCCCATCACAAACATCCCACAACCACAGCCTCTCTCCATATGCTCCTCTCCTGCTGCACCACATCACCTGGCCTAGTGGGCTACAAGTTCCCAATCTCTCTTGCCCTGGGTCACAAAGCCTAAGGCTCATAAGGGCTAGTCCCTTGTACTTTCAAAACCAACTACACAGTTTGCTTAAGTCTGTGTCTGCATGCCACATGCCTTCTGTTCTGACTAAGCAATCAGCTTCTCTAAACCTGTGCTCAGGCTTGTGATAGCAAACATCTCACAAAACCAGGACATTGGATCTCTGCCATAGCAGCTTCCCATGAGAATGGTCACCAAAAAGGGTGGATGCAAAGTTACGCCAAGTTACCTCTGAGACAGTGCCTGTGCACTATTATCAGAAACATGATACTATTGTTTACTGTGCCAGCAAACATATCCTTCAACAAAGACTCAGCAGAAGAGTCTTCCAGATCCATCTACTCTCAGAGAAACAACACTACTACTTTGTACACAAGATTAGATAAATTGAAGAGTGCGTTTATTGCACGTGCTTCCTATCTCTGTCTCTGGGCTTATATCTGCATTATCTGATTAAGAAGCTGTTAAATAATCCAAGCTGCCAATATGGGCTCAGGAAAACTCTTTACCTTGACGTGGAAGTGTTGAAGTAATCTCTAAACATGAATTTCAACAATGAAGGGCATATGTCCAATACAAACCTATTATTGAAGCCATAAATAAAGCTCTGCACTAAATCAGGTCTACTTATGTTTAATAAATACCAGGGGAAAGTGCTTCAAAGGAAGATGCAGCAAACTCACTCTTACATATTACCTCTTATTAGCAGTACTTAAAGCAGTTAAAAAAACCTCAGTCCAATCCATGCTACCAGTAAGGGAAACAGTTTGTAAGCAGGAAGAGGAATTAGATCCCCCAAACCACCCCCCATCAGTTGCTTTCTCTGTCTAGGGAGAGAATGTCCTCAAATGTCATGTCTTCTTCAGTGCAGGCAGCAAGAGGAAAAATCCCCAAACCCTCTTCAAGAATATGAAAAATATCTTCAGAGCATAAGTTAAAATATTCTTATTACCCATAAAAATGCAATTCCCTTTGAAAGAGCATGAAATGATAAAATAGTATTAAAATATTAATGGGGCACTAATCTAGTAAACAGCTTCATTAGGAGAAAACAGCATTCATGGGAAAAATATTTCTTATTATTCCTCATTCTGAAAGGAACTTGAAGCACAGTTGAACAACTGGCTTTGGAAACATTTGCCCCACACCAAGCTCTAAGCTTCTGCCTGCGAAGACATAGGAATGCATTTCTTCTGTTTGTGAAATCAGATTGAAGCTTTTACCCATTCATTTTGGCAATGGTCTTTGGTTGTATAATGATTTCCATATGTTTATCACATCTAAATAAGAGCAAAACAGCACAGTACCAACTGGTTCTGTTTATATTATGATTTAGCCTTACATTTTTTTTTTTTGTGGGCAGGTTTGTCAGGGGCAATTGAATGCTTTTCAAAGTACCTTTCACTCTTTGACACCAAAATCAAAGACACTGCCAGTAGGAAAGGGAAAATCTGGATTCATTAAAAAGGAAGCAAGGTCAGAACAGCACGAACAGAGTGCTGGATAATATAGAAGAAACTGGCAGTAACACCAATGTTTAAAGTGGTCTGACATACCTCATTGTAAGACCTTGTTTTCATATACTTACAGCTTTGTCAAATTAACTGGTGTGCCAGGAATTGCCTTGATAGGTGTGTACCTCAGGCTGGGCTTTTTTGTTTTGTTTTTCCTGGCCTTTGGGCTTCAGGGAAAAAAAAAGTTTCATTGTTTCTGAAATTTTTGAAACATTTTATTGCAAACCCCCATTTGTTTCCTCGTTTTAAAAACAAATTAAGTGAGACAGGTTTGAACACGTTTCTCACTGAGTAGCAATAATATGGTAGAACTAACTGCACCTCACAATTTGGCAGCAGTAGTTTTGAAAATAAGAAGTTTTAACTGATGCCAAAGGGGAAAAAAAAGAAAACAAACCTGCGAAATAATGTACTTGTTTGAGTCTTAGAGAAATTCATCAACGGTACGGCAGCATCTTGTGCAACAGAGAACTGACAGTGCGGTTAACTCAGGAGCAGAAAAGGAGGTTGTCTGAAGGCAAAGCTGAAACCAGGACTGGCTGTCATAAGGGATTGGCATTGACCACCTGAAGAGAGGAAGTTTGCCAAGACTAACACTTATCTGGTGCAATCATCTAGAGAGGGAAGACTCAAGAAAGCAGAAAAATGGGTAAGCTAAACAATCTTGGTAATGAGGAGAACTCAAAGGACAGGGAGGGAAGACTGCTATGACAAAATGCACCAGGTTGAAAGCATTATTGAGAGAAAACTAGTTATAAGAGTCCTAGGATATATCTTCCAAAAAAGAACTGGGTCTTTTCCAGAGTCTCTCTGTTCCTCAGCTATGACACAAAAGGTCTGTGTGGTTCATCCAGCATGTGACACCACACTGCGGAATTTCAATATTTTATAGTAATACAAATAATCATAGTAAACAAAGCTGAAAAAGTGACACATGAACACACTTTTCAGTTAAGCACTCAAAATCTAAGCAGTGCTTTTAAATGAAACCTTGACAAGGCCCTTTGGTGACACTGCCTTTGCTGTGCAAGTCACTATTTCAGCTAATTTCTGTTCTGCGGGATTTCTGAGAGCACCATAGACAATGTGTGCCACCATGAAAAGCACCAAAGACTTCAATCAACCCATAAACCAGGCTTCAGGAAACAGGAGCTCTAAACACAAAGCTCAATGGCATGACAGTGCTCAGGCTCAGAAAGATGCTTTTTCAAACTAACCCAAAACACATTATTTCCTTTTGATTTTTCTCTAAACAAAATTATCACCTAAAAGGAAGTTTTCACCAGAAAACTGATGTCTCAGCTGCAGGAGACTTTGATTCTCAGCACTAATAAGCACATAATTATGACTGTCCAGGCACTGAAGAGCTGAGTCTAAAGGTAAAAGTATACCCTGGAGCAGAGAAGTGTTTCTGCGCTATGCAGCTCAGATCTGGCCAGTGACCACGGGGCAATGCTCAGGAAATGTGGCTGTGTCAAATCAGGCACAGGAAAGAAGGACTGCTTCAGTTACTGCAGACAGCACTGCATTACCGCTTCTCTCAGGAGAGTCCTCAAAACATTCTGATTTTAAATCCAAATGATACCAGCTAGTGAATATATCCTATCATCACCCTGCATTAACCTGAGGTGCCCAACAAAAAGGATCACAATCCACAGAAACTATAAAACATTTTTTGTGGAAAGCTAGTGAAAATAAATATAGCACTTATTTCCTAGGGCCAGGCAACAACAGTAGACTTTTGACATGAGAATGCCCAGTTGATCTGATCATCTCAGGCTGACAGAGGCTTCAAGAACACCTAAAAGAGCTGAATGTGTGGATAACTTGAAAGCACCACTGTGTTTTCTTCAGCCCACATCCAGCTGGGGCAGTCACAGTAGCAAGAGGCACTTTCCCCAGACTGAGCATACCTGGATATCAGTCACAGCAGCAAGAGGCACTTTCCCCAGACTGGGTATACCTGGATATCCAGGTAAGGAGCACTAATCACACACAGCTGCAACCAAACTCTCTGCCTGTGCTTTGCTCTGTTAACATTGCTAGCAAAATTTCTGGAAAGGATTAGAAGTGTTTGGGAAATGTTTTACGCCTAATGGCATGTGTCTCTTACAGCAACCTTTGAGCAACAGGAGGAAATAAACATACAACCAAAAATCTTGTTCATCAGTTCCCACAGTTTCTCTGAGAAAACATTTTTCCAGACTGAAAGGGGAAGACCATGTTGTCACTGGAAGCAAAACACATTTTCTGTTTTAAAGGGCAGCACACACTCCCAAGGCAGTTCTCAGCACTGCATATAAAGGAATAGGCTGAATCCAGCACTGCCAGTGCTGTGAACTAAGCAAACATTTACACATTTTAATTTCTACCAAGCAAAAATACTTAATTATGGCAGCAGAGGTAATGAAGGAAAGAAAGCCCATTATCAGAAGGCTGAAATTTACTCAACTGGGGTCCACACCTGCACTGGAAAAATTCCAAAGATCTGCAAATTGAGAAGGTTGAAAAGTCAAATCTAGGAAAAAAAAGCACAAGTGTAGAAAAAAATGGAAACAAATCCCCCGAAAGTCATTCATGTGAATGAGAGAACAGCCTGCTTCAACAGGTTGAGAAGCCAAACCAACCTGATGACAAAGGGGAGAAGTGCTTTACTGAAGGTAAAAGCACCAGTGAGTGGCAGAAGTGTGACCATATCTGTGCTGGGGCTTTTGGTTCTCAAGTCTGCAATGCTTCCATTAAATCATACTCAAAGAAGAGGACTCTGGTAAAAGAGTGCCTCCTTTGTATATTCTACTGGAAGGTCTCACATACACGATTGTAATGTGTACATATAAAAAAAGTATTCTTCTGAGAAGAAGGGCAGCACCCACTTACCAACCCAATGCTTACTGGGGGCTCATATCAGGGACATCACCAAGAGACTACCAGACTTGGTAAAGTCCACTGACCATTACCCACTGCTGTTGTGGCACCACTTTGAGAAACGTGCTCTGTTAGGGGCTGATGGGATCCACCTGTCAGAGAAGGGAAAGAGCATCTTCATTCATAAGCTTGTCAAGCTGTTGAGGAGGGCTTAGAAATAAAGTTGCCAGCGGAGGGGAACCTCAATTCCCCACTCCTACCAGTGTGATGCCAGTGAGAGCAAGGCATGTCCAGAGCCTTGAGAGGGATTGCAGGTCAGTAGAAAAGCACCTGAAGTACAGCACAAAGGAATTTCAGCAGCTCCAGTCAGCTTCGTGTGAGGCCCAACTTAAATGCCTCTATGCAAACACATGTAGTATGGGAGTTAGACACGTACGCTTAACTGTGAGGCTGTGTGGGCATCAGGGAGACATGGTGGGGTGACTGGAGTTTTGGAATGAAATGATACAAGCTCTTTAGGAAGGACAGGCAGGGGAGATAAGAAGGGCCTGTTGTCCTCTATGTCAATGAGATTCTGAAGTGCATGGAGTTTTACAAAGGGATGGATGAGGAGCCAACTGAGAGCTTGTGGGTCAAGATTAAAGTTGACATTACAGTGGGGGTCTGCCACAGGCCACCTATCCTGGAAGACCTAGCCGATGAGACCCTCTATAGGCAGATTGAAGCAGCCTCACATTCACAAGCCCTGGTCCTCATGGGAGACTTCAACCACCCTGATATCTCTTGGAGGACAATATGGCATGGCACAAGCTGTCCAAGAGGTTCCTGGATGTATTGATGATAACTTCCTTCTCCAAGTCGTAGAGAAACTAAAAAGGTGCTGTGCTCAACCTTGTTCTCACCAATAAAGAGGGACTGGCGGGGAAGGTGAAGTTCAAGGGCAGCTTAGGCTACCATGACCATAAAATGGTGGTGATGGGGATCCTTGCAGCAGCAAGGAGGGAACATAGCAACCTCTCTAACCTGGGCTTTGGGAGCAGACTTTGGCCTCTTCAGGGATCTGTTTGGTACAGTACTATGGGATAAAGACCTGGAGGGAAGAGAGGCCTAAGAAAGGTTGTTGATATTAAAGGTCACCTCCTCCAAGATCAGAAGTGATGCATCCCAACAAAGAAGTCAGACGAAAATACCATGAGGCCTGTGCAGATGAACAAGGAGCTAAAACATAAAAATGAACCCTACAGAGGTTGGAAGCAAAGGTCAGGTAATCTAAGAGGAACATAGAGAAACTGAGCAGCCACAGATCGGCTTAGAAAAGCTAAGGCCCCAACAACAAATCTTGCCAAGGACATCAAGGGCAACAAGAAGAGCTTCTATAGGTACACTGTTGATAGAAAGAAGACTAGGGAAAATGTGGACTTTCTCTGGGAGGAAATGGAAGACCTGGTTACCCAGGGCATGGGGAAGGCTAAAGTAATTCAATGCCTTTTTTTTTGTCTCTGTCTTCAGCAGCAAGAATTCCAGCCATACCACCTGAGCTACAGAAGGCAAAGGCAGGGACTGAGGGAATGAAGAACTGCCTGCTGTAGAAGATCATGTTCAAGAACATCTAAGGAACTTGAAGGTGCATAAGTCCGTTTCCACTAAAGTATGGTCCTCTCTATAAAATGGACCGGAAATTAAGTTTTGGTGTTTGACTTTAAGCTATTTAATTCTCAATGAGGTGCAATTATTCCAAGTTCTAATAATAAAAATAAATGGAGAAAACAACCAAGGTATGAACGTGCAAAGCCTGAGAATAATCGTGGTCCCAAGTATAGCATGTTTAAATAAGAACCAAAACAGCTCAACTAAAGCAGCATGAGTAAACCTAGATGGAAAGAATTCAGTGGGAACTGTGTCCTGTTTGACAATGCATTCCTATACACAAGGACACACATGATGAATGTTTAATTTTGGAAGAAATCTGATGCAGAGAGAGGGAAAAAAAAGGCAAAAAAAATAGTGACGCTTAACTGTTCCCCCATTCAGAGTTTTCCTTTTCAACCAAACTCCAGTGGGAAATACATGAAGAAACCCTTTTCCAGCTAGAGAGAGGAAGCCCCTAGCTCTGCTACACACACCTCTCACCCCAAACCAGCAAACTATTTCTGCATTTCCCAGAGCCCTCGAGATCGCACATTCCACTGCTTTGACAGCTGTCTAACACTGTCACACTGTTCAAAGGTAGATATGCTACTGATTGGTTAGCTAGTCTCTCCTGTAAAAAAACCCCAAAGATCATGAAGATAAGCTTCTCCTAGAAGCAACTTAAAGTCTATTCCAAGGTGCTTTGGAAGGTCCCTGCAAAAATCTCACTCAAATGTAGCTTAGGAAGATTAGTTTTTTTAATCCAAAAGTAGGATCATTTCAAGCTAAATACAGTATAACTAGCTCCACTATCCTTGCTTTAAATATTTAAGGTTATAAATACTTTTGATTTAGAGAAGAAAATGCAGAATTTTATAATGACATACAGTTAGGCACCTAGATAATTAAATTTGAATTCAGTAGAAAAATCACCAAACAAAAAACCCCAAAATGCAAAAACAGTGAAGGCTTTCAACTTCATAAGAACTAATTTTAAGAAATAAATAAAACAGACCAGTAGAGTCAACTGGATTGACAAGCAGAAGGATTGAAATGTGAAAGAATTCATTTCCATTCAGATGCCTCCCATGCAAGGCAGAAAAGCTGGACTAGGGTTCAAGTCTGAGCAGATTTAGGTGTACAAAAAATTAGTAGTGAGTCTATGAAAAGAGAAAAGGGGACTGATAGCAAAGTGGGGGGCTTATGTAAATACTACCAAGACTGAAGTCACACTAGATCTTGAACAGATATTGAAAAATTAATGAAAGTATATCAAGCTATAGAAAGGAAAAAAAGGGGGAAAAGTGTTTAAACATCTTTTCCCAAACTAAACTAGCAGTGGTCTGAGTTGGATTGGATATTAGAAAGAAATTCTTTACAGAGAGAGTGGTCAGGCATTGGAATGGCCTGCCCACAGAGGTGGTGGACTCACCATCCCTGGAGGTTTTTAAGATGAGACTGGATGTGGCACTTAGTGCCGTGATCTAGTAATCAAAGTGGGTTTGGATCAAGGGTTGGACTTAATGATCTCAGAGGTCTCTTCCAATTCAGCTGATTCTATCATTTTTAGGAAGAACAGTGATATTGAATAAAGGAAAGAGAACAGTGAAGACAGAAACTATAAAGATATCATTAACCATTAAATCTGGGAAGCTTTTCAACATTAGGATTAATGGGAATGAGCAACAACACTGGTTTCTAAACAGAGATAGAAGTATCAGAGTGCAGTAGAAACTCAGACTTCAAGGCCCAGAAAGTTACCTCTAGTCCCCCTTTCCCAAATTTCTTTATCTACCATTGTCCTTAGGTGCACAAATGTTAATGTAGGAGGGTACCTTCAGAAACCAATTACCTTTGCCTTCTTTTTATGCTGAAGAGTCACCTTCCCATAAAACAAGCACTGCACACTGTTTGAGAGCTGACAAAATCACTAACACAACAGAAGAGATGGGAGCTTTACTGAAGATAATTTTTAGTACAGGAGGGCCAACCAATGCAATATGGCTGTGTAACATTGCCTTACCATGTTACAGCATGAAATAGGAATTGTGCTCTGCCCATTTAACTACAGCATTCACTTTTCTTTACAAAGCTGAAACACGATATAAAAATGGCTACGGGTCTGATTCCACAAGCCAAGGCATATTAGGGAGCCAAGCACCAAGAGACCAGCACCTTCCATGATCTGATCTTAAGATAAAATGATGAATCTTTAACATCCAAGTAGGCTTAAAAATCTGGCCTTTCAACTAAATACAGCAAAGGAACTGCGCACCTCCTGATTAAAATTAATCATGCTATACTTTAGGGGAATGAGGGTGCTAGAAGAGGTTAATACACATCCTTCAGCAGTCAGTGTTGTGACTCCTTGGATGCAAATGCCTCTTTTACAGTCAGCATGAGGTAGGTTCAGTGTATCTGAAAACCCTCAAGTCCCTACAAGATAACCACAAGGGTCAAGCCCAGCTTGATTAATGAACAGAAAATCTGCAGTTTTTCCAATAATGTTTAAACATCAGGCTTCAATGCCCTGTGATTTCTACCACTTTGTTATATATATAACATAACCACAATTAGTCAACATAGACATGAAAAAATAAATGGTACCATTCCAGGTAAAAAGGAAACACAGATTTGATTGAAGTATTAAAGCCTGAGTCACTGGTACTCAAAAACCTCTGCCACATCATTACAAAGGGGTAAAACCAGCACCCTGCGTTAGGTAGTAGGTGGTGGAGATGGACTTCAAATCCCAAATGTTTGTTGGGAACTGGAAGAAACTGCATTCCCTTCTGTGTATCCTGGAGAAGGTCAGGGCTCTGGCAGGAACTTGTGGTGCTGCTGAGGTCCCTTCTGATGTGATGCTTTTTTGGACTGTATTTTAAGCAGCCTATTTAGACATTGGCAGTCTGTGACAAGAGACCAATCAGCTGGGCCTGCCTTGCTTTACGCAGAGGAATAGTATGGTCTCCCACAAAGATATTTGAGGGGCTTTCCGGTATTATTCCCTATTCCTACACTTCCAAATTATTGTGCCTCAAATATACCAGGCTCTTAAATTAAGCCCTTTAAGGAGATTATGGAGACAGGAACTACACTCAGACCCTTGCCCTGTTTCAGAAACCTAATTAAATGGATGAAACTTCCTTCCTTCTCGCCTGTGATGGCAATAGCAGGGAATTTCACACTATTAGTTCAACATTTCAAAACCATTTAAAACCTTTTTTTTGTTTTTAAAGCAGATTTTTTTATCACAAAATCATGGGTAACTGTAAAACATCACTACATTTTTTCCACCATGGTTGAAGAAAGGCAATTTTGAATAGAAACATACATTTAAAAAGTCTCCCAGTTTTTCAAATCCAGAAAACTTGACATTAAAGGAAAAAACCTCAAAAAGTCTCTTTTCTGCCACAGCATGAAAACAGTGTAAAGGTTTCCCTCCCAAGCACTGGTGCATATAAATAATAGAACCAACAAGGAAACTTCATGGCCAATTTGAACTATGTTTTTTGAATGCCCTTATTTTCTTTTATGGAAGCAAGTCACTTTTCTACCCAGTGTTTGGGGGACTTACACAGATTTACTTATTAAATTATTTTAGGAACAATATTCAACATTTTTAGAGCTTCATGTAAGAAACAGTCCCAAGACTTAACAGTCCACAGAGCCACCTTTACTTTGAAACTAATCCATGAATTTTTAGTTCCATATAATTAGCATTCCTTCATTTCAAGTCAGTTATTTATGTGAAAGGTAATTTGCAAAATTTGGCAACCTGTTAAAAGGACTGCTTTTTCTTATCTCTCCCAGGATATCAATACTGAATTCACAGTCATTCTTTCCTTTGTACTTTGGTAAAAGACTCTATTTAGCCTCATAGATAATTCTGGAAGGACTCTGTAGTAGCAGTTCAGTTTGATACTACTTCTTTCTATAAATGTTCAGCTTTCCTAAATAGACTTATAGAAAGATACAGAGAGATGGAAAAAACAACTCAGCAGATCACAGAACAGATCACCACATCAGTTTCACACAAACAAGGGCAATTACAAAAACAATAAATTCCAGCGGTTTTCCAGCTCAGTAAAAAATAAGTATTTTTCCATAAAACATTCCTTTTGTTATTTGCAGCTCTCATCTGTGCAGAATATCTGAGTGACAAGGAAAATACTGCAGACACCCCAGAGCAACAAATCAATAGTCCCAGCCCCAGTCAACATAATTTCCATGTGCCTCAGGTAGCAGAACTGAATTCTCCAAATTAGGACAGAGTTGCAATTTCCTGTAAGAGCTTCATGGACTTAAAGCACCAGGGCTCTGCATAGTGTTTCTTAAGCAGAACACTATGCTGTAGAAAGACACAGTATTTCAAATCTCAGTTACTTCCCAGCCAGGATAAGTCTTTGCATAATGATTTCCGATTTTCTGCTTTATGGGTGAAATTCTGAATACTATTTTAGCACACTTGGAAAAAAATGTACTTTTCAAGTAAAGCATTTGACCTTCAGTTACTCATTTTCTTCATCTAAGTCCCCAGGAATTTTTATGTTTACAGAATGTAACTATTCTGCAAATTCATATAAGCATATTGAGGAAGGCTATAAAGACAGAACCCTGTTTACTGTGAGGTCTGCTGTACCTGGAAGGAATTTTAACTCTTTGGCATCTAATGTCTCCAAAAATTGCTAGGTTTCTGTGAACGGCCTTATAAGCAGATCAAATCAGGCACAAGAAACAGTACTTGCTGACACATAATGAGAAATTCTTACACTTATTTATTTACAAGTGCATTCTTCTCTGAAGATTTAAGCAGATTGATGGTTGAGTCCATTAATTGCAATAAACAGTACTACAGGAATTTCAACAAAATTCAGTAAATAAGTTTGCACCTAATATTCATCTCCTTTCTTGTTTTGAAATATTGCACATTGGATTAGCCCTGGCATTAATGGTAAAGCTACCTTTATAAAACCTGACAAGACACACAAATTGTTTAGGAAAGTAAATTCCATTTTCGGGGATAACTTCAAATGACCTTTCAAGGTAAATTTAAGCACAGCAATGTGCATAAACATCTAATAAAGTGCCTCTTTTTTTTTCTTTTTTCAAAGGTACAAGGAGTTAAAATACAGAATGTTTTGCCAGAGTAAAACAAATGTTTAGACACTCCTGAAGTACTAAAAAACCCCACTGTTCAGCGTCCACATTTCTTACAGAAAACTGCTCTAAGTTCTTCAGTGTCTCCACCCAAACACACTACCAAGAAAAGTCCCAAAAGTTCTTTCCTACTCCAGCATTATCCTGTGCTGTCTGGCAACCTAGGCAATAGGATACAAAGTACTCCTCTGAAATTCCACAGACTTCAAAAAAAAATCACCATCAGTAATATAAAGTGACTCCCAACTACCTCTATATATGTCAAAATACAGGAACTGTCACAAATAAGGCAAACTAGTGTTTGCCACAACCCCAGCAGGGCATGTAAAAGAGAGAATACCCATATGGATGGGTAGGTAGGTAGAGTGCTCTTAACCTCAACTGCAGCAAGGCCACAGCAGAAACCCTCAGCAATGTTTAGAGAGGATATGGACAAGGCAGAAGGCCAAAGGACAACAAAAATTAACTACGAAAATAGGTAAGGAAAAAACAGAAAGCTGGACAAACTACCAGGCCACTGCTAAAAAGTTGTTAAATATACAAAAGGTTGATGCAAAGGGAATGACCTATTCACCACAACCATGGGAGAAAGGTCAAGAGACCACCGCACAGATCCACCAGGCCATAGGGAATATCAGATAAATTAAAACTCTTCAACTGCCAGACTTTCTGCTGGGAGAGTTTAGAAGGATGGTCAGGCCTCTGTATGATGGCAGAAAAAGTACTTAAGGGACTGGAAAAAAAAAAGAGAGAGGATGTATGCAACAAGGGCTGTTGAGCCAACAATGCAAGGACCCAGCAGGTCAGGCTCAGACTCCTCTTCTGTAAGTTTTACTGTGTGTAAAAAGAAGCACAGTTTAAACAAAGTTTCATGATGTTGTGTAAGTGAATCCACTCAAAAATGAAACCACAAAAATGTATGAAACCTTCTTTTACATGGCACTGTCCCCACACTAGTACAAATAAAGGTGGTGAGGCACTGGCACAGGTTGCCCAGAGATGCTGTGTATGCCTCAGCCCTGGAAGTCTTCAAGGCAAGGCTGGATGGGGCCCTGAGAAACCTGGTCTAGTGGAAGGTGTCTCTGCCCATGGTGGGGAGATTGGAACTACATGATCTTTAAGATCCTTTCCAACCCAAATCATTCTATGATTCACTGACTATGCAAAAGTGATCAGATCATCAAAGTATGGTCCCCAGCTTTCAAGCCTGGGCACTCATTGTCAGTTGGTAATGAGAAAAAGGGATATAGTGAAAACTCCGGATCTCCATGTAACATCCAACGTGACATCTACAGATAATATTTCTTATCTTTGCTTGCTCTTAAAATATGTCTTTCACTGAATTAAGGACTACAGTTGTAGCCAGCTGTATTCTTTTCAATGGCAGCAGATTTTACCCAGTGAGAGATATATTAAAAAAACACGGGGTTTCACTTTCAGCTGTTATTTTTATCTTACACAAAAGCATGTCTGGAGAAACAGTCCAATCACCACACGGTATAAGGGTGTTACTTTTATTAAGAGATTTCTCAGAAGTCTGATAACACATTGTTTAAGGGTCATTTCTTTACATGCAACATGTATTAATCACTTACTCCAGCTTCATAATGTTCAGAAAACTCACAGTTGGGTAAGTCCTCAGCTGCTAAAGCTTTTCTAGAACAAGATGTTAATTACTTTATTTTTCTGAGGGGTGAAAGCTTAATTATAATGGATTTGTAATCCTCTGTTTGGCACATTAGAACAGAATTTGTAGTATTTCTTTCAATCATTGGGGAGTCAGGCTGTGTTGTACACTAGGGAGTAGTATAGAACAAAGGCATAATCATATAGTAAGGAATGTAGAAGCAGAAAAGTCATACAGAAACTCAGAGCTGTCTCTATCATTCCTTTCCTGCCTCTCACAAAGCCCCCTATTTAATCTGGATACACATTTTCCATTACACTCTCCATAGAGGAATTATCTTGTTTTCACTGACTTTTAAAGGAATTGTGACGACTTACATCCACTCCATGTCTGAGTCAAGTAAAGGCATCAAATGCTGCCCATATTTATCCATTCTATGTTCTTCTCCCTTCACCTAAGTATCCTCTATGTAAATGAAACAGAAAACTACCTCCTTTCAAAAAAGTAATTCCTCCACTTCTTTTGTGCTTCTCTTGACAGATCCACTAGTGGTCAAGCAGAATTTGCCTGCTGTTAGCCAGAGGGTGTACGTGATCACTTCATATATAAATCGTGACAAATGAACTCTGTATGGATTTACTATAATCTTTATGTTGTCTTTATCATATGTTTAGCATAAAATTTACCTTTCAACATAAGGACATTAGACTTATAAGAAAGAAAAGAAACCCAAAAAATAAAGAAAAAAGCACAGCAGAGAAGATAACATTACCTTTTGGATTCCACATGAAGAATCTACATGCAAGGCATGCATAACCAAAGAAAGAAAGAAAAAACATTACTGGCCATACTGTTTATGGTTTTGCTTCATATTTTTGAAGCACACCCTCAATCTGGTTCCCCAACCAACCACAAAACTTAAGATGTTATGCCAAATGGGCAAAAACTGCTGGTTCAGATCCCTTTGGAATGTGCATCCAAGAATACAGTTGTGCTACATCCAGGCAGTCTGGTAACACCAAAAATACTTATTTTCACCTTTTAAACCCATTAACTGTGTTTTCAGAATCTGTAAGAATGTTTGTAGTCTTCAATGCTAAACTGTCTATGTATAATCTTATTCTAAATTACTGTTTTACTGCCTCTAAGAGGTTCTGCCCCTCCCCAAGGGAACGGCATATTATACTTTAAAATGATGACCAGAGACAGAATACAGATGACACTCCACATGGATGGGGCACTATTATTTCCTATTATCTGCAGCTGCATAACCTCAGTTCCTGAAAAGTCCTAGGTATGAAGAGGAGGCAGGAGGCTTTTTCTTTACATACTGAATTAACTCCAGCAAAAGGGGCCAAATGATACGAAAGCGACACTGACTGAATGTCTTCCTCATTTTTAGCCTAAAGGGTTTAACACAGGTTCTTATCATTCCCTGGAGAGACTAATGAACCTCATTGTTAGGAAATCTTACTTGACATTTTCTTTAATTCTCTTTCAGCCTATTTCTCTTAGTTACTTTGCCTCAGTGCAGCCCAAAAAGCAATTCATGACCTTTCCTCCACATTAAACTCTTGAATTTCATTTTAGAAACGCTTTTTCAGAAGAAAGTTGACCTCTGGCAAACATACACACACAAACTCAAACCTAAAAGCTAAACACAAATCATTCCATTCGAAAGCACAGTGTGTGCCTGACTATAGCTTTAGATCACCAAGCCTTCATCCTCACCACCAGCACAGATTCCTTAAGGTACTGTGACCCTTTCTTACCCAGTAGCGCACTGGGGAGGGCAAGACACCAACACAGTAACATCCATTCCTATTAGATGTATGAATAACTTGTTCAGGACTGCAATAAGGATACACACAGAAATCCTTTGAAAACAAGATACTTAACCATGCTAAATATATTTTGAGAAAGTAGTTAGACTGAAGAACTCCAAACAGTGATAATGAACATAACAGCTTGTAGCTCAGAGCTACACATCTGGGTTATTTAGCTTAAAGGCAGCTGTATAGAATCACAATTAGACAGACCTGATCAGAATAGCTGTGTCATTCCAACTAGCACAGGAAGAACTAACATCTGCAAAATGAGAGTTGTCCCATTCATTTATGGGTCCCTTTCCTCAAGTCTCTTGTCCTTTCTTTGCAAGAGACAATTTATCAGGTTTGTTTCATGCCAAATAGAGCATTATAAGCTCTATCATGAGGCAGCAAGTGCAGCACGACAACCACTTCTGAACATGACCTTTCTCATACAGGTACAATTTATAAAGCATATACAATTTAACAAAGTTTTCTGGAACTCATACTTCAGAAAGCAAAGGTGAAAAGTGTTACCATGGCTAGCAACTCTGCTATTTTTAAAGAATATATTTTCTGTGATAGATGTATTCTACCTTAACTGAACCCTGCACAAGCTCCAGTTTTTACCAAGAAGTCCAGGTGTTCATTACATCAAAAAAAGAAGTTTTCTTTAAAAATTTCCTTCTTTCTCTAGTACTCTCCCCTTCAACTACCAACATTCTAGGATGTAGACTATCTTTTTGTCATATATTTATATATAGGGCTAGCTAAAAGGCATCCTTTTCACACATCTCCTTTACAGTACAAAAATACAAGCAGTGAAAAGCCTCACTTTTTATGTTCTGTGCTATTCTTTGGTCCCCTACTTAGATATAGCACCTATTTTCAGACGTTATCTAGAAACTTTTTTAATGAGCTTTCCCATTTCTATTTGAAAGCAAAACACTGAATTGATGATTTTTTTTTCTGTGTTAAGTTTGTGTGTGTGTGTTTTTTCCTGTGGAAAAACGGCCATTGTAAAATCCTTCCTCCAAATACTGGAAGTTTATAATTTGAAGTAGATTCTATGCTTTACATGGGGCTGTATCAAGAGTTTTCTCTCTTAAGAATCAGCAGAGTAGTTTCTTCCAATAGTTATAACTGAGAGTAAAAATGTTGTCTTGCTATCATTCCCTGTGTATCCCATGTAGGTTCCCACTATCATGGTATTTCTTCCCTCACAGACTCTTTGATCTGCGTATCTCACAGCTACTCTGAGCAGCCGGTACAATAGCTTTAAAGGGATTTCTATCCACTCTCGGAAAAACTTAATCCATAAAGATACTTATTGATAGCTTTCTTCCTTCACCACAAGCTTTCCTTAACATGTAACGTCACTTACAAAGAATTACCTTCTCTATAATTTCTACAGACTTTATACCTATAGATAGCAATGTCCCATTTTTTAAATATTCCACTAAGTTTCCAAAATAGCTTTTATATCAGTGTCTTCAATTATAACAGACATTCCCATTTGTCCTGACTACTTCTTAGTCTTTGCAGGAAGGCTGCACATATTTGAGGTCCCATTGTTTGTGTCTCCACATCCTTATAAATTGAGACTTCATCTTTTCAAACTCTCTTTTTGTTATTCCTTCTCTCAGTCTTACCAACTTGTGTCCTAGTTTTGTCTAGAATTATAGTTTCTTAACTCCTCCTTGAAAAGATGTCTCTCTCCTCAATCTACATTTCTTAGCTTTCCCCTACCTTTGGTTTTAAAACTCCCTTAGAATTTTTTTTTATTTCCATTTCAAGCACTGCCTGGTTGGCTCTGCATTGGTTCTCTCTCCCCATATGGTCTCTATCCATTCCAATTTTTTTCTGCTTTTCTAATGGATATGACATCCCTCCCCTATACCATTTTCTTTTGAGCCATGACCCGAGATTCCCCTGCTCCATCTGTCCCTGCACAAGACACTGGCAGCATGTCAGAATGCTATCACATATAAAGTCATAATATTGCATTCAATAATTCATCGTGATTCCTGTCCATACAATGGGTACACACCTGCAGAAAGCACAGCTGGTAGCTCTGTTACAACACAACCAAAAGGCTGTGTCTGCCATATTCACACGTATATCAAGTTAGCCCTCGCACAGCTTGAGTGGCATTAAAAGCCCCAATATCTGCATCCCTTATAGCCAGATTCCCAGTCCAAGAATTTATCTCCTTCCAACGGCTGAAATATGACCCTGGCTGAGTGTCTATATTACATGAGGATATCAGACCATCATCCTGAGCAGAGGAAAGGAGACAGCTGTGGCTACTCAGGCAGTCTTTCTCTCTATTCACCCTGCTGCCTTCTTTTCTGGAGAGTTTATTCATTGCCTGCCAATGACACAGGACCAGAAAGTCATATGATAGGAGGGTTGAACTGCTCCATGATACCTTCAAGACTGCAGGTTTTTCTATTTCTGAGTTTCTCTTGTTCATTTCAGCCAAATCACTAATACATCATAATACTCTGAAGGCCACGAGCTGCTAAGCACTGACAATGTAAATACCATCTACCAACAAGGCAGGTGCCATTTAGGACTGTGAGTCACCCAATGCCCTGGGTGAACCACATTCATAACTATTTCTTTATAAAGCAGCTTCACTGGAACTAGGTAAACAAAAACAAAAAACCACAATTTTCCCACTTCACCTTTCATTAGGAACATTTGTCAAGGGCTAGTTCTAACGTTTTAACAGAGAAGATGTTACTTCATACGCCATCAGCCCTATTCCCTTCTCACAGGATTTTGTTCCTGCAAGGGTACTGCTGCCCTTTCTGAGACCATCACTTTGAAGGGATGTCATATAGCCTTAAAAACAGAAACAACATGAAAATTTCTGAGCTACATACATTTGTGGTCTCCACAGCAACAGAGTAATCAAATCTGTGCCCCCTGCAGTATTTCAAAAGGATGTAAATATTGCTTGAATAATACAAGGCTGTAGAAGCATCCACCACACACTTGTTTATTTTGAAAACAGTAGTCTCTTCACCCTCTTTCTTCAAAATAATTAGTCTTACCAATAGTGATACCAAAAACTAGACCTGCTTCAGCTTTGCCTCATCTTTGGTTTAACTACTCTAATCAGGCTCTGGGGCACGAACGCAGTTCTTCTGTAAACCATAACATGCACAAGTAATAGAAGCCCCATGTAAATCTGTCAAGATTCTCCAAAGAGAGAGCTTTTGAAGTCTGGCTCATTTCTGCCAATATTTTCAAACATGCAAATACAGTAAGATTAGAAATTAAATCAGAAATCATGTAAGGAATCAAGTAACGTGAAAAAAATTAACTTTGGAGGGGTGTGTGGGCTGGGGTTCTTACGACATACAAATGTTAGTTTTCACCAGAGAGGCGCTTGTTGAAATTTCTACCTTATCTTTCTTATCCACTAAAAGAGTAAAATTAACTGTTCTGCAGAAGACTGAGCATAAAAACAAATATATACATAGTTATAAAACTTGAGATACTAGCTAAAGTGGTAGATGGGATCAGAACACAGGAGTCTATAGGAACCACACTGGCCATATTTAAATAGCCTTCAGACAGGTAGATGCAATTGATCTAATTTTCCTAAAAGCAGCACTCAGTTTTTGGAAATTTGGGATCATTGCCTTTATGGTTTCTCAGGTTGGCCAATGGAAAAAAAAACAAAAAAACCTCCCAAAAAATGGGACCCAAAATCAATAGTCCCTCTTGCAATGTAGATTGTAAACACCAAAGCATATCATTAGTAGGAGAGAAGGCATAGCGTGCAAGCAAGCTGGCCAATTTAAAAGTTATTAGACACTAAAACTCTTCCCATGCAAGGAGGAACATTTCTAAAATTACCCCTTTCAGTCATCAATAGCACTACTGCAGGGTCTTGTTAATCTCTCCTTCCGAAAATCACAGTCACCTACTTTAGATCACTGCAATTAGCATCAGCACCAGATGTTCATTTACACTTTCAGAGATCCAGGTTTGTAAACTGAAAACGTGTGTGTTATACTAATGCAATTTTAACACCCTTAGCAGGTTTCTGGTTTCCTTCACCTCCTTATCTTAAAAATCCACTGGTAATTTTAATCCATGGATACTACACCTGGAGCTCTAACTTCAGTCTTAGTGTCAATTTGGAGGGGTGTGATCCAGGTTCCTTAAGGTAGGCATTTGCCATCACAACACATCTGAAGTACCCACAGTTGACAAATATAACAGAGAATTTCTGGGAGACCTGCACCCTACTGGATAACAAAGCCTATTCAAATAAAACAAATTCTCTCTTTTACATATCTCAAATGCTTCTCTAAAATCTTTTGTAATCATAAGGCTAAACCATATTAATTTTTCAAGTTACAAGAAGCTGAAACCTCAATACAATGCCAAGAGCATATTTTTCTTAGAAAAGACACAAGTGTTACGATTTCCCAATTTCCTACAGGCCGAGTCCTGGTGTACTTTAGCACTTCTGAACACTTGAGTTAAAGTATTTCTTTCTGTAAGTTTCTAGGTTGTTTCAGACAAACTTTACTGGAAACTGAAATGTTGTCTCACACTACCTCAGGGTGTGTTTTCACATGATCTCTCTAAGAAACCCATTAAGACCCTTCTCAGTTGTTTTGTTGGGGTTTTTTTGGATTTTTTAAAGTTTTTACCTTTCACTTTTTAGAAGTCTTTTCCAAAAGCTCATTTTTGCTACCCTTTCAGACACTCTGTGACACAGAAGGCCCCTAGCTACTCATCTGTCTCACAGGTTAACTCTGCAGAGGTTAATTTTGGGAAGCACAGAGTGGACACAAGACCCTTTTAGCTCATTCTCAAGTCTAAAATTATTGGCAAAAGCCAAGATTACTCAGTAGAGGCCTAAGGGAACAGTTCATGGCACACATTTCTAAAATCAACATATAAAATTACAAACATTTCAATGAAAGCTCTAGGGCGTACGAGGCAACCTTCCTGATCTTACAAAATCAGCTACTTCAAGATTCACAACATATGCCAAGTACCTCACATATTGAAGTTTTTAGAACTGTTTGCAAACAGGCATGGTAAGACTCCCTCATGCTTTGCATTAAGAGGTATGACTGGGGTGAAAATTAAAATGAGCCTGTGGACATCTCAGTACAAGGTGTATTCACCTCCCTTAACTTCATTCAAACTACTTCTGTAACAATGGGAAGCAACTACTCTCAAGCACGGATACAAAATAAACCATTCCCAAAAAATAACGAGCTGAAGGAGCTCTCTGAAGAGCCTAAGAATTACCAACCTGGAAAGAGAGTCACCAATCAACATGTTCATAGAACTGAGCACTTCCAGCATAAACAGAAGAGACAAAAAATACTGAAGGTGGAGAGGAATGTCAATCCACAGCACTCTGACAATGGTATGAAACTACATAGCAAAAGGAACAGTTTAGTGTAATATAAAGACCTTCTCTACAAATAATGGGTGATACCACAGTAGTGAAAATGTAAGCTTAATATCACAGTTGAAAATGAATGCTATGCAATAATTTCACAAAAGAAACAATTTCATGACTGGCACACCTAAAATGAGATCACATCAAACTTTACAAAGTATCAGCTCCTCAAACAAGTTCAGTACCAAAGAGCTCCCAGCTGATGTCCTGGAAAGCCACAAAAGCCAAGTCCGAAAATTCTGACACTTTATCTGCTCTCATCAGGGACTGCAGTGGGGAGTCCTGGCCCAAACATAATTATCCAGTCCACGTAAAACTCACTTCTTCAGACAGTGTTTACAGCTAAAAACAGGACAAAAAACTCAATGAATTGTGTGATGGCACTTTCTCTTTTTTTCTGTCAAGATATTGACTAATGCTGGTTAAGAAGAATCAAAATGAGAGTGTTGGACAAAAATAGTTGTCACAGCTTTAGATTGACATCACAAAAACTCGTTTGGTCTGAACACAATGATGATGAATTAGATATTTAAATTGCACTGAAAGCATTTTTATTGCTACAAATACCTTCTCTACTACAGCCATCCCTGTGTTATTTTATGGTTTAAACTGATTGTGAATCACCAAGATGTCCCTTCTCAACATGATCAGGTGCATCAGTCATTGCCCTTGTGCCTGTGCATGCAGAGACAAAGGGATACAAGATGGAATATTGTTACAGCCAACATGTCTCAAAGGTTCAGTAAAAATATCAGAACATTAAACCATGAGCACTGAGTTCCACATCCAACCTCTGACAGCAGCTAACGCCAGGTACTGCAAAACAAGATGCAAGGAAGATTTTTTTGTACGGAGGTACAGGATGGCATCCTCACAATTTTTAATAGACAGATAGTGATTCCTGTTGTAGCAATTATTTCTCTCTTCCAAAAACCTCCTTTGTTCACTATTTTCTCTTACCAGTACACAATCTAGTTATGCCTCTAATATCCCAGTCTGTCTTTAGTTCTGTTAAAATTTTCACCTGGCAGCTTTTTGATTAAATGAGTTTTGTATGTGAATTGAATGCAGAAGAAAAAAGAATTTACTGCCTTTACAGAGGGTTTTACCACGTTTGCTGTAATGGCTCCCTTTGTCAAAAATTTTGCTGGCCTATCTACAGTCACAGAACAAAAATCTTTCCTGGAGTAGGTAAAGCCTCTCTGGGGAGACCTTGGAAGCTTTTCCACAGTCAACTCTTAGGCTGCATGTGTCCTCCTAGCACAATGACAAGCCTAAGACAAGAAGAAATCAGTCTGTGATAGTAATTTTAGGGGCATTTCCACCTTGGAAGAAGCTGACACTGAGCAGTTTCTGAATTCACCAGGCTTTTTTGGAGGAAAATTTTTCCAAAGATGGGGAAGCAAGGTGTTTTCATGCATAAATAACCATGTGATGTTGGACTATGAAAAGGTTGTAACAACTTTCTACTTTGCATTTTTTTAGGAGCACCTTTATCATACACATACTAATAAAAAGAGGCAGAAAAGCCAGACATTCTTCAGATAAACAGCTAGACATTTCAAATGACAAACCAAAGAAACAATTAAAAGGCATTGGCAATAAAAGCTTAACAGATGATACACCGACAAACCACTACAATTACAAAACATATTTTAAGCTAATATGGTTAGCATAATGTACTTTGCAAGCATTAATATAATACCAAGTTGGCTGTAAATCACTTTATCAATTATTGAACCACAATAAAATATTTATAAATGGGATCTTATTATCAAATGCAACTGTGATACTTTTAAACTGTGGCAAATGTAAGGGAATGTTCTTATCTTTTCCTTAGCAGAAAATTGTGGAGTGTTAAATAAATGGCTTTGCCTTAAATCATGCTTTGCTTTCTTTGCATCTTTAGTAGTTCTGCTTTAGTGGAATAATACAACTGAATACTGACTCCATTTTGCCATAGTCTGTACAATAAAACTATTTATTGCTCTGAATTAGAGCCACCATGTGGAAGGAGTTTACCTAGTTTAAGAGGTTTCTTCCATGAAGGCTACTGAGGCTAAGTACATTGGGTAAAATTGTCAGGTAATCTTCTATGAACTGTTTTCGGTCATGTTACGGTAACAATTGGCTTTAAACCATTGCATTTTTCATAGAATTTTGAGATAATCTTCAGAACACTTCAGAAAATTTTCAACTAAGTATTTATGTCAGACAGTTTCAGCTAAAACAAAAGTTTTCAGAAAAGTCAGAGGTTTGGCAAAGAAGCCAAACTTTTGTGAAAAGCCTCACAAAGTCCAGGGTGCTTCCCTCACCCCACCAAACAAAAATCCAAAGCACAAGTACAAAATACACAAGGTAAACTCTGGACTTTTATTCTAAAAAGGGAACTTTGGCCATAAGTCTTTCTCACAAAAAACCTTTTTCAAAGGCTCTGCCTAAATTCCACTGAAAAAGAAAGTCATTGTTGAAGCCTCAAGAGGCAGCACCACCATCCAGGTAGAGTAAAAACGATTATCCAGTGAAAATGATAATAGCAACTGTTAATCAGCTGCCTCCCGAGTCCCTGAATGGAAATCATATACATGCTTTTTAATGGTACAAGGTTAAAATTTTGAGCGTATTCCTTCATAGCATAATGGGAAGAAGGCAGATAGGCTGCTATTATATTGCCCTTGATGCTGCTGATAACAGGACAAAAGTGAACTAAATTTATGAATGTTACTCTTCCAAGCAAGAAATTACTAACTACTTTTTAGTAGAAATCTGCTGGTGTTTCCAGCACAGGGGGTGTGACAGGGCTTTACTCATCCTGCTCTCAGGCCAAGAAATCTATTTGGATTAATAAAGCGGATATGCAAGAAAAGAAGGCTCAAGTGCCACATATACGGCAGGTATAACAAGAATCATTTAGACATGCAGGTCTGACAAACACCCTCAGTCACTGATAGACTACCAAAGCATACAGTCAGATACATAAATTCTTCCTTCAGGGCCTTTAGCCAAATTCAAATACCTGTAAGATCACACTGTCAAGAAAAGGTGTTGCTGAAAGCTACCTTTGCTGCTGCCACTACAACCACAAAATTGCAGCTGTCAGAGCAATTCTGAACTGTAAACCACCTAATCACAGTCTGATTGCACAGCCCAAACATCATCTAGAAACATTGAAGTGCTGCAGAGAGCATCATTATACTTCATAGAACAAATTGCTAAATATGCGCCTATTCGATGGGGCCAAATCACTACACTGGAAAAGCCTGTTAAACTTCTCCTGTTCTCCCAAATGCCAGATGAAAAGCATAGTCCTGTCTCACAAGGCAGGCTTGGAAAGCTCTCTGAAACATGGGGCAGACACTGTCACTGATTGATGACCTTCTGTTGATTAAAACTAGAGATCAGTAATTTTGCTGAGTGCTGGTAGGAGTTTTCAATGTTTCCTTCAAAGAAGAAAATCTTGAAAAAAACCACTGTTGATGTTAAAAGACATATCTGAGGATGTCTGTTGCAGAGAATGCTGCTTTTGAGCTACTGCCAGTGAGGTTCCCACAACACACTGCATCAGCAGCCACGTCTAAGTGCCTGCCAGTTGAACTTCAGCTAAGAAAGGGACTGAACAGGAGACAAAACAGTGTCAAGGAAAACTCCCTCTGGAAGAGAACAGGAGGCTATCAGCAGTGTCTGAGCCAGCCAACAGGAAGGGTTACAGATCTGCAGTTGTCCTGCAGTCTCCCAGTCTCCCAGTCAGCACAAGGACAACTAAGAGCCTCTCTCCAAAAGAAAGTCTCTCAAATCCTCAATTTCTGAAGGCTTAATTCATCTTGGACAATACTCTCAGGCACATAGTGCGACTCTCGGGGACGGTCCCACGCAGGGCTAAGGGCTGGACTCAATGATCCTTGTGGGTCCCTTTCAATTCAGTGTATTCTGTGATCTTGTCATGACCTTTCTGATCTAAAGCCTTGGGGTGGGAGAGATGACAGCACTGTCACTGTAAGCTCTTTCCTGCAGAGACAGCAGCAACATATCACAAAGCCTGCAGGAGACAAGTGCTTGTATGAAGAGAAGCCTTTACAAGCACCATCAGAACAGTCCAGTCCCGGCCAGATCCCCTGGACCATTGTGCCTGCCAGCTTCTGGAAGGGTGTCACATCCACTGGCTGTATCTCACTCTTACAATCTGGTCCCAAAGGCCCAACCTAACAGGCTGTTACACTTTTAATTTCAGGCTTCAAGAGATTTTGCCCACACAAACCCTTGTGAAGTCACTGGTTCTTTGGTAACGTGAGTGAACGTCCAGAGAATAACTACACATTTTTCTCTAAGGGATTTCTTTTTATTTGGTGAGAATATAGGAATTATGGCAAGTAGGGTTTTACAGGGATAAACATGTAGCTTCACAAAAGCATGTCAACAGATTACCAGGACTAATAAGCATTGCTATAGAGATCTTTTGTTACACTTAGCAAACACAAACTGCATGCAACTTAAGTTAGGTACCCATAACTTAAGTTAAGTACAGAAAATAAGTATTTAAGTTACCCATAAGAGAAAGAAAAGAACAAAGGAAGAGAGATTAAGAGAATAAAGAATAAAGACAGAAAAAGAGGGGAGAAAGAACATAGTTACCACTTAGAAGGTCACATGTTGACAGCTTTGAGGAGAACAGGCCAGGGCCCACAATGGAGACATCCATGTGTGTCCTTCACATACCTATAGCATATATGTTACACACTCCTCAACAGCATGCTCATTGTTTTCATGCATCCAAAGAGTACTAGCTTAAATAGAATTTAGTTCACCACAAAAAGTATTTCTAGCTTTTTAGCTTCCCTTGACAATTAAAAACCCCACACAACTAGAGCAAATTTAGGAAGAGTGAGAGACTGTTACAGGTTAGTGGTGGCTGAAGCTGTTGCTGTCCCTGCTCTCAGAAGATGCGTCACCCCAAAACTACTGGGCTGTCTATGGAGATACTCCACAGTTGTTTGCCATCCAGAGTATTATAGTATCATAGAATGGTTGGGGTTGGAAGGGACCTTAAAGAACCTCTAGTTCCAAACCCCGATCATGAGGAAGGATACCATTCACTAGATCAGTTTGCTCAGGCCAACCCTGGCCTTGAACACTTCCAGATATGGGGAGCACACTTCTACGGACAACATGTTCCAGTGTTTCACCACCCTCTGAGTAAAGAATTTCTTCCTAACATCTAATCTAAACCTACTCCCTCTGAGTTTAAAACCATTGCCCCTTATCCTGTCACTATTAGCTCATAAAAAAGACCCTCTCTCTCATTTTGTTAAGCCTCCTTTAGGTACCACAATGAGATTGCCCTGAGGTGGTCTTCTCTATGCAGAACAACTCCAGCTCTCTCAGCTGGTCTTTGTAGGAGAGGTGGTCCAGCCCTCTGATCATCTTTGTGGCCCTCCTCTGGACCTGGTCTAACAAGCCCATGTCTTCCTTGTGTTGAGGACCCCAGACCCGGACAGAGTACTACAGGGAAGGTCTCATAAGGGCAGAACAGAGGAGCAGAATCACCTCCTTTGACCTGCTGTCCACTCCTTTTTTGATGCAGCCCA
>JAOXXN010000471.1:17315763-17354108 GCA_026770055.1 Myrmophylax atrothorax | reverse complement strand
ATAAATAAAAACATAAAAAAAGGGCTCTAAGGGGAATGGGAAGACTTCTCCTGCAGAAGAGGAAGAAAGGAGGGAAGAGTGTTTTGGAGCAGAAAGTGCTGCCACACAGCTGAATAAAAATAATTGAAATTTTGGAGTCTGTGTGGTGAAAGTATTTGAGAATGAGTAAACCACAACATCTTTTTTTCCCCAGGAGGTGTGAGTATTCTGCTTTTCATCAGATTGTGCTGTCTAGCATATGGACTGTTTTTCAGTTGGTATTTTGGGTGCGTTTTTCAGTTCTGCACTGTGGTGTGTGGCTAGGGACCATGGCACTCCATATGGTGGCTTTCATACTTTCCTGCAGGTGTAAAAGAAAGGATATAAGAGAACACTGTTCAAGATAAAGGTTAGAGCAATTCTAGGTTTGGAATGTCTGTTCAGAGCAAGAACAAGACATTTCAAACTGCTTAGTGAAAAGACTCTAACATATTGTAAATGTTTTACTGACATTTCTTAAGAAAATCCATTTTGTATTTTTATCTCTGTTAAATAACAATCTGCTGCCTCTTTGAAATAAACTGACAGTTTATCAATATCAGATGTCTTTAACTTGATGTAACTTAGACACAGAGAGGGGAAATCAAGGGTGTGTAAACAGCCTCTACTACAAACAATGCTTACGATAGTTGAACAGAGTGGTAGGAAGTGAACATATCACAGAGAAGCACAGCCATTCTCCTTAACACTTTCTCAGTAATTACTGTCATATGGTCATGATTTACCCAAAGGGTCAGATCAAAACTGAGCTATGATTAGTTGGGATTAATCATTTCAAACTAGGCTCTGCTAGCAGGGATGACACCTGCATGGTAATCTCGCTGTTAGAAGAGTCTTGGTCCATGCTGGAGTAATGCCTTTTATAAATGTAGCATCATGTTTTCAAAATTAGGGTCTTTAGGTAAGACATTGCCTATTCTCTTTGTTTTGCCTGTAGGGAGACTCTGGATTTTCACATATGGAAGCTTTCAAATTGCTGCTGCTTAGCAAACACGCTCAGTGGGTTTGTGGTTTATCCCACCAGCCTCTAAGCAAAGCCTTTCTGGTGCAGGGCAGTACCACAGAAGGGATTACTATAAAAAGGCTTTAAATACAGTCTGTAATCAGAAGAGCTTTTTATTTGTTTCATGTTTCTGCCCTCTAGGTACCTTTGGCAGCACAATGCATAGGCGTTCTGCAGCTGAAAGAGCCTGACATACTGAAAACAGATAGGGGATATCACATTTCACTCAGTTTTAATAGTAGTGGGTAGGGTTATAACGATAATCTATCTGGAACGTTTAATGTGTATGTGATTTAATGTCTAGCCTTTTTAGATTAATTAAATGTAGAAAGGATGAAATCTTCTTTCTTCCATGGCTTCCTAAGTAGCAGCAGTTCACTCCAAATTAATGCCTTGTTATCTATTTTAATTTCACCTTTATTTTCACCTCGTGTTTGGCACTTCGTAAATGCTTCTTGTCTCCCTCATTGCTCACTCAGAGAAGAATGCCTATTTCAGAGACAGCATTGCTTACCTGGTCATTTCCCCAAAAGGCAAAGCTATGTTTGTCTCTGACTGACAGAATTTTTATACTTATAAAACATTATACTAAATATACATTTTTACTTGGGCAGAGAAGGCTGACAGTTGTAAAAGGCAGAAAAAAAGGCTTGTTTAAGTATTGAAGTTTGTGGAGAGGAGGGGATAAAAATTATATTTTAGTGAATTCTACCAGTTATTAAATTATTAAATTTTGAAATAAAAACAGATACACAAAAAGATAGAAATTGTATGCGCTAGTGCTGAGAAATCATTTTTCATTAAATCAAGGTTTCATTGAAAACGGAAAATCACATTATTCTCTGAACTTTCTGAGCAACATATTTCTATATAAAGATAAAAAATAGTCTTACAGGTTTCTTACTGTGCCTGATACTTGCTTTAGGAATGTAGTAAAAATGAGTGGGGTGACTCAGGTTCTTTAGTAGGTCAGGTTCAGATCAGAAAAAATCATAGCATCTGGTGTACTGTGACTAAGAATCAATCAAATTGTTCTGATTAATCTTATACTCCTTTATTTTATTTTTGAGTTTTATGGAAAAGAGTTAGACTAGGATGTGTCCCTGCTGTTAATACAACTTCCTGCCTGCAGCTAGTTTGTAATTGCATCATAGTAGTGACAAGTAAAGCAAACCATAGCAGACAGAGGAGAAAAAAATCAAATCAAATGACTGTAAATTACACTTGCTTTGATTATTTTAAAGCAAAAAAATTTTAGCATTCGTACTGGGAAAAATGGTATATTAAGAGAACAGCCAGGAAAAGGCTTTGACTATAAATTCATCTGTATCAGCAGTACTAATGCCGTCCAAGGAGTTTGCTATAAACTCTGAGACTTCTTATGTAAACTTACCAATAGCGATGATGAGAAAAGTAATAAATATAAGTATTTTTGGTGAATGATGTGAAAGCTGTGAAGAATTTGCATTCTTAAAAAAAAAAAATCTGATAACATCTTTTGTGTTTTTTCTGTATAGGTACCTATTACACCATTTCTTTGGTGAAGGCTATTCAGCAGTGGTGACATCTTCCAATCGACCACTCCGCAAATTATTATCTCTGGACTCCCAGCTGACAACTTGCCAGAGGCTAGAGCTACTGAGACAACTGGAATTGTGCCTGCTTTGGTCAAGGTTTTTTCTATCACGGAGGAGAAAAAAAAAAAGATGAAGTTGGGCAAAGTGGAATTCTGCCATTTTCTGCAGATACTAGCTCTTTTCGTGTGTCTTTCTGGAATGAATCAAGCAGAGCTCACAAGGTCCAGGTCAAAGCCCTACTTTCAATCAGGGAGGACAAGAACCAAACGCAGCTGGGTGTGGAATCAGTTCTTTGTGCTGGAAGAATACATGGGTACAGACCCACTCTATGTAGGAAAGGTAGGGGATTTAAACAGACTTTGGAGCGTGCAGATGGTTGCTTTTTATGTGTTTATATGGTGCAAACTGAAAATTTTAGTTCTTATCAGCATGGTTGGCTTAATCCAGGATGGTACAAAGTTTTGTAGTTTGAGAAAGAAAAAAGGTTTAATACTTCAAAACAGCAACACATTACAGTCCTGTAAGAATGCAATAGTCCTTTCAATTTTTTTTAAGAAAACTCTTCATATTAGCACTGCTTCTTTAACAGTGTATGGTTATGAAAGTGTTTTGCCACCACTGACAGAAGGAAAATGTTTATTACGTATATTAGATTTTATTTCTTTTGCATAGAAATAGGGGAACATAATGATGAATATTCTTAAGAGCTAACAGCTAGTCCCAGAAAACAAGAGTTCTGTATTATTTTGTTTGCTCCCTGAAAATCAGCACTACTGAAGGCAGTAGAGAAGGAATCAGGCATCTGTGGGTGTGATGAGTGAAAAGCAGGGCATGTCTGCATTTCTGCTTTTTGCTTTGACGTTTCCTGGCTGGCAGATTGACACCTTGGGGGCCTTGCTATCCTCTGCACGTAAAGCCTTGTGGCTTTACCTCTGATGGGCATGGGTCCAGTACAGAGCAAGCCCTTACATCAGGGCATCCCAAATGGTTCATTCTGAGCGCCTGTCGCTGCACGTGGAGCACACTGAGCACAGCTGTGAATCCGGGACTTAGCTCATTCACTGCCTTATGCTAGTGGGTAATATGCTTCCTTCAGCAATTATGAAGGGGAAAAAAAAAACCCAAACCAAACACCAAACAAAACCCCTCTGGTGTTTATATGTAACATTTATGTGTAATCATCTTATTGAAAGGAAAACCCATTTTTCTCTTTAATATCAGAATCAATAAATAGAGTTTCTTGTTTAAATATAGCAAATGCATAGAAAACAGGGGAGTGAGATTTTGGCACAACAGCATGCTTGTAGAAAAGGACATGAAGTAATCTGAAATCAGCTGCTTCAAATATGCAAGTGCAATGAATTTTAGCTTACTTAATGCATCCTACTGAGACAAAATCTTGATGTTTGTGTTAATACAGTTAAGCACTTAGAATTTAATCATGCCAACTGAATAATCAAGTTAAATGGTGAACTGCTTTAATGATTGCAGCTGTTCTTGTGTTTAGGTGCTTTTCTGAACTGGGACTAGTACTTTGCACAACTGAGTCTTTAAGAAAGATATGTTAGAAATGTCATCTTGTATTACATGAGTCATTAAAGTTTTGGTAAAGTTTGAGGTTATGTAGCAGTTTCCATTCTGATGCCACGCAGCTGCTGTTTGTCTGTGTGAGTTTGTCTTTTAGGCAGATTTGTTCTCAGGTTGGAGCTTCTCTTCTGCCTTTGAAAATGGCCTACCTGGCATTCTTTCCACTGATAAAATAGGAAGTGTGGCTTGCAAATTTGAATTTCTTCCCTGGAAGTGTCTCTGAATACTTAAGTGAAGACTGGTTTGATCTGTAGTAATTCTCATATTCAGTTGATTGCTATGTTACGGCCAGAAATGCTGTGGCAGCGCTACACTACATGATATTTGTATGTACATGGTTATTTTTAGCTTCACAGTTAGCTCTTTCCTGTCCTTTATGGGAGTCCTAGCATTCATAAGCAGATATCTTCTGAAATGCAAACCTTTTTTTGTTGTTTTTTTTTTTTTTTTTTTTGAAACCGTCTGTGTCCAGCCTGTTTTTGTATCAGCAGTATGAATTGTTGGCTCAGGAACTCACACTTGTACCAGCAATCCATTTTATAGATAAAGCAGATAAAAATTTGCACTTAGAAAAGGAAGCCCATTTTACTGGAAACAGAGACCTTGCTGAGCATCTTATAAGATAAGAAGTGCCCAGTTCCTAACCCTCTCACTGGAGAGGCTTTTCACTGTGTGGCTCCTGAAGTGCAATCATGACCGAAGCTGCATTCCTACATAGGGGACCAAAAAGGTGAAGAAGTGATTTTGTATTCTGTGTCTTAACGTATTATGTGTAGCACCACTATGAAGTGAGCAGCAGTTGCATTCCTCCCACTCTTCTCCTCTTAAAATATTGCTGTTCTTGTTTCAAATCCTTTGCAGGCAGGTAGGGACTGAGAAGACCAAGATTTGGTTTGGATAGGAAGGTTGGAAGTTTTTTTTGTGGTTTTTTTGTTTGTTTGTTTGTTTGTTGGGGTTTTTTTGTTGTGTTGTTTTGTTTTGTTTTCCTCTTGGTGAGGAAACTACAGGAAAACAAAAAGCTGGCATAACTCACTTCTCTCATCAAGTAAAGTGAAACCAGCAAGGAGACTCTGCCTCATGCTCTCCAGAGCGCTCTGCTCCTGGGGAGGTTGGTTCTGCACTGCCTTACGTTCAGGATGTTTTGCAGGGAGCCAATCTAACTGCCTATCCAGGAAGCAGGGACCTTCCTCCAGCTTTTTAAGGGCTGTGAGATAAAAAGGCTTCAGAAACACTCAAGCAAATGGAGCTGCAATAGGGAATATTGTCTCCCCACCACTATTCAATTTTACAAAGCCTTAGGCAATTCTGGATGGAAGGCAACATTTGGAGAATATTAGGGTTACACAGCAAATCATTCAAGAGTTGTGAAATACCAATGTTAATTCCATGTTCAACATTAACTCACTCCTCTTGGGTGTCTGCATCCTGACACTTCAATTACATGTTTATGCAGGATAAAATCCTACTGCTTGTAAACTGTGTAACAGGATTCCTATTCACCTCAGTAAGACAAGTTTTTCACTACATTTTTCAGTGGTTTCATGTTTGTTTAACAAGGCGTCATATCCATACCTAAGGTGTATTGCAGCCTTCCTTCTGAATTTTCTTTTTTTTCGTAAATGCATATATATTTCTTTTCTTTTAGTTTTCAGCTGATAGGAGTCAGAGGTGACAGCAATTCTGTGCCCTTTTTTTTCTTTTCTTTTTTTCTTTTCTTTTTTCTTTTTTTTTTTGTTTGTTTTACCTTAGGTCTTTCCCCTCTATGGTATGAATTTTAATCATCTTGGATGTAATTCTGAGCACCTCTTGGGAGGTGCCTTAACATGTAATCATGTTGTGGACTGAATCACACACAATTTTTTTCTGTCTGTCAGCACAGCATATGTTATGTTCACTTGAAGGGCTAAAGCATTTAACTGTTTAGCCCATTTACCTGTTTGGATAGGCACTGTTCTCTTCCAGACATTCTATGTAGGAAATGAGGCAGTTAACTGTGATGCTAATTGAGCTAGAGGCATAGTTGGCGTCTGTTTTCTGGAAAATGTGTACTATGGCTTGGTAATATGTTTGGTGAAATGCCTTACTCTGTATTTTCCATATAAATGACTTTAATAGGATCTATTTGGGCATACAGATAATAGTATAGAACAGTTTTAAATTATTCAATACATAAACACCTAAAATTAGGAAAACGTGAATTCTATTACATTAAGTATTTGAAAAGCTGTATACAGTCTTATAATTGAAGTTTCTATGGGTACACATAGGCAAAAAGGGATGCAGTTATAGTTGAATTTGAAAATTTTGTTGATGCAATTTTTGATTTTGTTGCATAACTATCAGGCATTCAGGGTTTGTTTTTTGTTCTTGTTTGGTTTGGTTTGGTTTTTTTTTAATTCATTTGTTTGGGTCTTTTGGGGAAATTGTGGTTTTTTTGTTTGGGGGCTTTATTTCTGGAGTTTTTTTTGGTTGTTGTTTGTTTTGTTTGTATTTGGAATTTTTTAAAATTTCTTCTAATGTATTCTGCTGCAAGAGTGTCACCTTCCTCAAAAGCATCATAATGACACAAAATTTTAGCCAGTAATACTTTCATTTTTCTCATTAAAAAGTTAAAAAAATCAAATGAAGTCACAAATAAACCTGAATAAATTAAGCAAGGCTGTAAACTCCATGTGAGATGCTTATTGGTGGCTGGCTTCACTGTTTTCTTTTGGATCCAAACCAACACTCCTTTTCCAGTGGCTCTGAATTTAGCTATAGTTACAGGACGGTTTCAAGCTTTTTGCTGAGTTGAACTCTTCTTTTCCCCTGAGATCTCACTAACATATGAAGGACTGAAAATAAAAGGCACAGACTTTTGATTAAGCACAAACCCAAGAAGCTGATATGTAACTTTTAGAGGCTCACTGGTAGTTCTCAAAAATAACACTTGGAACTTGTAAGATGTCCTGCATGTAGTTGTTACTTACAATGTATGGGAAAGGAAAACATAAATTCTAATCTGCATTTTCTAGATCGTAAAATCAAGAAAGTTTCCATGAGTGAACTAAGAGCCTATAGTATCCTAGAGCTCACAGTCATTGCCTTCCAATATAATTTTGTCTGCCTATTTGTTTTTACTCTAAGATAAAAAAGCCTGTTAGAATGAATTTTCAAACATGGACAGAAGTGCATAAAAGCTAATATTTTTTTATTAACTAGTATTTTCTGGAGTAGTGCAGAACCAGTGAAATACAAAAAAATTGCAGTGAACTTAAACTTTACCTATAAAATTTGGTCATTTAAGAGAAATTACATGTTTTACAAGTTTTAACAGATCTTCCAGGCAGGATGGGGGAAAAGGTTTTTAAAGCAGAAAAATAACAAGAAGTGTATGTTATTGTTTACATAGCGAAGGGGGAGATTTTTTTCCATTTTGGACGGGAGGAGGCCAGATGGAGAGGATACTGGGTTTTTGTGTTTATTTATTATTTATTGTTTTTTAAAGGTTTTGGTGAATGTGTCAATTTGTATGGCCAGACTTTGCAAATGAAGGTTTGGGCAGGGCTCTCCCCACATGAGTGTGTCCTTCGGGCCTGCGCAGTGGATTTTTTAGGTGAGGCTCAGCGTGCGCAGAACTGGCCCCACCGTTTCAGTCCTGAGGTTCATCTGCCACGGCCGAGCGAGCTTGGACAGTGACAGGGAAGTCCTCGGGACTGTCACAGCACCCGGTACTAACTGGGGCTGACCCTGCTGAGCATCCGAGATCTGACGGGATGGGATGGCAGGCAGGCATTTAACTGCCAGGGGATGGTCCCCACAGAGACTTGAACTCAGGTCTTTGGGATTCAAAGTCCAGATTGCTCTCCTTTACACCATGGGACTGCCCTACTGAAGATCTAATTTCCCCAGGGTGAGCTAGGCACAAGAGGTGCAACAAAAGGCATAATGTCTGCTGAACAAAGTGCTTTTCTGCCTCTGCTCCATGGCCATCTCTGTAACAGCTCTATCTGAGATGAGGCCAAGTGGTTAAAAGACCTCTTCCTGTTACAGGAAAGGGGCTGCCAGGCTCCCACATCTCAGTTGGGTGGATGCTCTACTGCTAAACACAAAGACAGGTCCCATAAGCGCACAATTTGCAGTTGTCCGAGATGGATCAACTCTGACAAGAGATGCCAAAAGACTCATAGTTAAAACAGTCAGCTGCCCAAATCTTCAGGGACACACATGGGATAGGTACATCCCAGGCTCAGTCCTGTTATGCTTGATTCAGAGTTGGGGTCTCCCTAACCCCAGGCCAGTTCATTCTAGTGTCTGACATTCAGCAGCTGGTTTCATTTCAACAGCCCTGAATTTCAGAAACCTCTATCCCTCAAAAACATCACTAAAGTAGATAAACTAATGAAAAAAATATAATTTTTGGCAAATCAATATTTTCTATTTCACTAAAAACATCCTAGGACTGCTCAGACTGTGAAATTGCCTTCAAATGCTGCTTATATGTCCTTTGGAAAAAGATCTTTTAGTATTCCTCTCATGAGGCACCAGATTGTGACTTAGACCTTGAAACTCTACAGCAGGGCTGGTAAACACAGGTATTTAATATGGATGCATAGGCATACGCACAAAGCTCTGCCTGAAACTCAGACTCAGCCAGGTGATACTCAAAATGTCTTTTTGTAAGTTTATGCATTAGAAAATGCAAGAGGTAATTCACTGTACTATTCTGAATATGGGCTACAATGCTGCTAAAAATCACAATGCCTTTTTAAAAGGGGCCATTTTCCATCTGTTCTCAGCATTCTTATAAAGGCAACATTATATTCAGGTTTGGATCTGCATCCCACTTAAAATCAGCTGTATCTTGCTACTCCTTTTTATTAAGAAAAATTTCACTTAAGCTTGGCATTCTTAAGACAGACTAATTTTTTTGAGAAGTGCAATGTCCTGAAATCTCACAGAACCTTCCCAACCATGAGCACAAAGTGGGGGACATTTCACATCCCATGACGCATGAAGGATCAGTTTTATCTGAATAGCTACTATTTCTGTGACAATTTGCTTGCATTCCAACAAGATTATTTCCCTGATATTGTCAGGCCACACAAAAACATGAAATAAGCAGAGACAACAGCTCACATAAATATTGCAGCCAGAAGCTGTGATTAAAGGTGTCCCAGACACATCTTTGTCATTGGCTGCATTTGATTTTAAATATTTTTTCCCCATGACAAACCTTGTCTCCTCTCTCCCCCTTTTTAAGTTAAATCTTCTCTTTAAGATTATCTTCAGTTGCACCAAGTATTCCCCTCTGATATTTTATTGTCGAGCAATGAACTACTCTTGGTGGTTTCCCAGATCTCTTGCCAATGTAACCATGGAGACCTTGCCAGCTGCTACATCTTGAGGAATTTTGTCTCTCTCACTAACTTTCCCCATGGCAAAATCATTATCAAGAAAATGGAGTCACAATGGTTGCAGGATTTTTTTTCATTTTTGAAATACTCACTAATTTACATGCTTATTATGCCAACTGTTGGATTTATTGTTCACTATTAAATAACAGTACTTGCTATTTATGCAATAAAAGCATGCAGAGGAAACATACAGAGGTTATCAGGTAACTGTCTATATTCTACACTGTCCAAGGAATAAGACTCCTTAACATCCCATCTTCATGCTCAACTACCTGAAACAAGAAGCTGTATACATCCACCTTCAGATGATGTTAGAGAAAAGATACTGAATGAGAACGGCATGGACTCTCAAGTCATAGGATCTAGAAACACATGCCACACCTACACTGCACTGGTGAACCTACAACAGGTTCTTTTTACCATCACGTCTTTCCAGCATTTTTCATGTCGAAAAGATCAGAAAAAAAAAACAACAAGCAGGATGCCAAGAGGAAATAACAGGAGGAAGGGAGAAAGAGCACCATTCACTCCCTTGGACCTTAATTTTCATGCTTTTCCACTCTGTTACAGATGCGTCAGCAAGATTCTGATCCCATAACAATGCAGTGAGAGATTCTTTTCATCTAGGTTCTTTTACTCCCCCTTCATTTCTTCTCTTTCTTACCACTTTCCTCTTTCCTTTGCACAGTAAGGGCATGGTCTGCCCAAACAAGGTAGAATCTTTTGCAATGCTTCTATAAAACAATAGTTAAAAGCACAGTGAAAAGCAAAACTTTAAACATCCCAGAAGAAGCTCGTCCAATCTTTGTTTGGATAATGGGCAATAAGTTCTGCCTATTTCTCTGGTACTGAAGTAACCAGTTAGAGGCAACACCAGGTGCAGAAACTCAATTTGCTTATTTTGTTGTTGTTATCTTAGTCCTTTAAGAGGCATTTATTTCTAATTGCTTTGAAGGAAACAGGATCATGCTTCAAGAATGGGAACTCCTGCAGTTTTAGCCTATCTCACCTCTTTTTTTGCTCTTTTTCGATTTTTAATTTGAACAAAGGCTTCAAAAGCATTCTTCCCCTCAAACACTCCTAGGAAAAAAGTAAAGCAAACAAGAAATATTGGCTGATTATGCCCTGTTTAACCCTTACACATCTCAAACACTGCAAAGGTTTTTTTACCTTTTCCTATTGCATTTATAAATTAAAGGCAGCGACTGTTTCTAACAGGTATTGTTTTCAATGCACCAACCGAGATCAGCTATCTATAAAGCACCCATATGACTGAGCCTCTTATTCCATTGAAATTAATTCACCAATACAATTTAATTCACAAACAGTAACGGGCAGCTTCCACCACAAACAGCTTACACAGTCTACAGACACACAGACTAGGCTTGCGGAGCAAAAGCACCTGTCCCCAAAATTCACTATAAAACAGCCTCACCTACATCTAATAGCATCAGTCACTGGATTGACATATTTGCAGACATGATCTGGGCAACAAATCACATTGGTCTGTGGTGTGAGATCCAAGACAGTACAGAAATCTTCAGACTCATTTAAACCACATCAGAGAGACAGTGACAGGAAAAGGAGAGAGCATTCCAAACACTGTGAACGTGTCTGTAGTAAATGGCAAACTGGGTTGGCATTGCTGTGCCCATGGATATTGACAGAAAACAAGGGAAGAGGAGGGTTGCACGCATGTAAGGAAAAGACCTATCGTGAAGTGTTGATAGGCTGAAGAGCCTGTCAGGATATCTTACTGTTTGGAAAAGCTGGAGACAATTCTAGCTGATTGAGACCAACAACAACCAGTTTTCCACCAGCAGTTCCAGTCAGCTACATCACAGAATCTACTGAAATTGCAAAACACAAGTACTAGTTCAAGATACTCAGGTTTTAGATATTGTTTCTTGCTAGTTTCCCCCATTCCCATATGGTTTGAGGCAGAGTAGAAAGTACACAGCTTCCAGGGCCTTTACAGCAAACAGCAGCTTTTCCTATGCTCTCCTATCCAGTGAATAGCACTGTCACTTTGCAACCCAAAAACACAGGGCTTAGCATCGTTTTCACATAGTGGAACATTTGCTGGAGCCCTGGTTTTACTTTCAAAGTACACGAAGGTACCGAATTACTGCCAGTTTTATGTGATAAGTTTAGAATCTATTCTAATGCAAGACATATAGTGTTCATGCTGTACTAACATGCTGCAGTGATGTAGAGCTGTCCAACTTAAAGAAACTCTTGTTCTACTTCAAAGCTCTCCACGGAAGCTGAAGTATACCTGTTAAGCACACAACAGCTTGTTAAGCACAGGTTATCTTTGCTGAAGTAGCTCTCTACAAGCATTTTATGAAGATGTACATGTCAGTCAAGATGGAAGAAGGGGGATATTAGGCCTTTTTTTGAAGCTCACTAGGAGAACAGGCTAAATAACAATGGCTCAGGAAGGTCCACATCTCTTCTAGTCAAGCGTATGGTTAACTTAGTTAAAAGTATTAACACCAATGGTGTGAAAAGGCCCCTCATGCACACTGATCAATTGACTTCAGCAGTAGCCTCAAATTTTGAGTCAGTTCCTCCCTCAAATCTACCTCATTCCAGCCCAAAGGCTATCACAGGGGCTGGTCACAATCAGAAGCAGTGAGTGAGCCTCACCTACCATAAACACCTCATAAAATGAAGTGGTTCCTTTACTTTGACAAAAATCTCAAAGTTTAGGGTAGGGAAAGACTTCATACATACGGCTTTACAAGCAGAAGAGAGCAGGCAAACACCTTTTAATAGTTCAGTCATGTGTTGGATGTGTGTGCATCAGGGCAACCAGGCCACCCTTCCAGGGAAAAGAAAACAGTAACAGAAAAGGGAGGGAGAGCTCAAATATATGTGCAGAGAAAGGATAAATAATCTGGACAAAGGATGAGAAACTGAGAAAACACTTACTTGTGCCCTTTGAGCATATTTTCCTGCTCTAGCCCAGCATCTCTGCTGAAAAGACAAGACAAAGCAAGCTTCCTGCCCCAGACAGTCTGGCACAGACTCCAGTTTGCCAAGTGGATACAGGGAGAGCCAGAGGCTCACCACAAATAAGCATTCGGTCTTGTCATAAGTGAAGTAAGCACATTGTTTATTCTCCTTGTCTTCACTTTTGTCACTATAAACATCATTTGCATTTATTTTTGTCTCTTTTGCATTTTATTAATATATTTATATTTTCTTTAGACTTTAACTTGGCTGGAACTACAAGTTCTACAAAGGTAATTGCCTTCTTCTTTGTGTGGTGACCCTTCACATCAGATGTTCAAAAAAGAAACATCTTCTACTGAGACATATTAGTCAGGAAAGCTTTCTAAAAGAGAGCGGGGTATCAGGTAGAAAACCTAAAAATTGGGAGTCCTAGAGGAGTGCGTAACACCTTAAAAACTTGAACTTGTTTTTAGCATAAATGACAAAAGCCACACTTTTGCTGTAAGAGCAAACATGCACTCTCCAAAAAAACCCCAAAACCCCCTTAAACCAAAAGAGCAAGGTCAACAAAACAACCAACCAACAAAAACACAGCAGATCCTCTAGACTCCAAACCAATGGCTGAACTGGTTATGGCTGGAACAGATAATTTTCTACTACAGTAGCTTGTTTTTAATAGGACAGCAAAGCAATCCTCAATTTTCACAAGTGCTAGCACGTGAAGGTAAGCTTTTCATTTTTAACTCACCATGCTAACACAGAAAAAGACTAAAAACTACTCTGGAATTATTAAGATTTTAAGTGAAGTTCATTACTTTGAATTAAGAACATCCTTTCTTCTCCACAGCACCACCCATCTACCCCCACCACCATGGCAGCAATGGAAAGGAGATGTTCTACTTTGAGAGCCGGTGTAAATGTGCTTCTCACAGTGCTCACCAGCAGCCTACCAGGGCTGCTAATCCCCAAAACTTCAATGAGCAGAAAGGAAGCCCAAGACCAACACTTCTGAAAATCTTGCCTTGTCCAAGTACATACAAAATTGTTCATTGTAATTAGGATATACCAGCACCTTACATATTGCCCTTGTCTCCTACCAATGACAATTGTAGTACAACCTGGGAACTTTTTCTGATCAGTTCACAAAACTCACATAGTATATCCTGAACTAGAATAATTAAACCAGAATTAGGTCAACATGCTAAATATTGTGGGGCTCTTTCATTGTGTAAACGCAATTTGGGTAGTGTTAAAATATTTAGAAATATGTTTGAGCAAAAGATTTTAAAAAAATATTTCAGAAGAATTGGAAATAAATAACTTATGTTTTCAACAGCTTTTCATTTCAAACCTTCTTTTATTGCATAAAGATAGAGAAGTAACTTAGATTGTCCTAAGAAAAAATATAGTTTGACCTGAAAACAATGCTTCCCTTCCATTCAAAGTTTCCTTTTTAATGGGTGCAGGATATGACAACAAAAGAAACTGTCTGGGCTTTTTGTCCAGCATCAATAGGAGAAGAATGTGTCAAGTATGCCAAGGCCATCTGAATTTTCTTTAGTTAAACAGTAGCTATGCAAAACATATTCCCAACATAATATTTTTGTTTGCAATAGATGATGAAGTGTTAATCAGATATCAGGAAGAAAATGCAGAGTTGAGATCCAGATCAAAATCTATCCTGAAAGAATTAGCACCCTCTCCTTCAGCAAAGTACTAGTTTTAGTTCACTTTGAACCACATCCTCCAGGTGATTATTGCTGGACTCACAGTAAATGAACCCCTCCTACATTCTGTTCAACTTCCAATCTTATTTTCTACCTGCAAGCTTTCCCCCAGTGATCACTAGCTCTAAATACTACAGCGTTTGAGTTTAATGGCACTCCAGCTTAACAAAACTCTTCATGGTCATTAAGACAAAATGACTGAATTAATTCAGAAATTCAAGAGCATTCAGCTGAACTGATATTAAAGCTCACAAATACATGAGCCAAAGTCCATTTAGGCAAAAGGAAAGTAAAAATGAGTCATAAGAAATAGCCACAACTCAGTTTTTAATTTAACTAAAGCATCTTAAGAAGAAAACACTCTAATGAAGCACTTAATGACTGCTTAAAATTATTTTAAGAACTGATGACTTCAGATAGAATTTAAAAGACAATTTCCCATTAAAACACCTTATGTAAAGTCACACCTCTACCTATTAAGTCCAAGAGCTTGGGCTGAGTCACTCTGCAAAGCCACATCATAGAAGAAAGACAAACAGGTAGTCTAGTGAAAGATGGTATTCTGTATTTTATGTTTATGCACACATGATAAACAAACAGAATTACTTTTACAGAGGCATAAAATCATCAGATCTAAGATATCAAGGCCAGTTCTTCACAGGCATCCACATAATACTTACCATGTTGAGTAGGGCCCATAGCAGAAATCAGTCTCAACTCTCCCTCCTTCCCAGCCAAGTTTCACAAACCAGAATATTTCTCTAAATGTGGTGTATAAAAAAGTAGAATGCGGCATAGTATGAAGAACACTCAAGAATCACTAAAATCCTTGAAATATCACAGACTTTGTCAGATGGAAATGCTAAAATAATTCTAGAAATGAAACAGACTTCACAGAGCAATCTTGCAACCAAATTCAGTTTGAGCTTATAGCACCCTGTGGCCTTCTGAGTATGTATAAGATCACCAGGATGTCCACTCCCACCTCTTTTCCAGGTGATGCCAGTATGCAAATCCCCACACCTTTTCCAGGTGATGCCAATATGCAAACCTTTCCAAGAAGGAAGCAGGGGTGGGGGAACGCTGCAGAACTTCAAAGACACTTCATATAGGTAGCTAAAGCATGCTCAAAATAATTAGTCCATGTCTGCAAATAAACTCACACCCTTTCCTTCTAGCCTGAGCTCTGGGCACAATATCTTACTGACTACCTCCTCCTAAACATATTTTGTTCTCTCCTTTTCCTCCAGTAGCTTAAAAAGATAACATGAAGAGAGGTCAGAGGTCTATCCACACCTACCTGGTCCACTGAGTTGACAAACTCAGTATCTGTTTACATAGCAATGGAGAAATCAGCCCAGCATTACAGCTCATCTTCAGTCCCCTTCCTCAAATGCCTTGCTACTCCTTTACATCTAGATGAGTTCCAGGTGGTTTTCAGCAGGAACAAAGGTCACTTAGCTGAGGTCTCCAGCATGGGGCACTGCCCCACCAGAGCCATTGAGATTGCTAGTCTCACATAGTGCATCCAAATTTCTTCCTGTCAGCCTAAAGGAATGACAATTTGTTCATCAGGCCCAACCCTTGCTTGTTTGTTCGTTTGCATTTTAACTTATTCTCTTTTATATTCCTTCTAAAAGTCAGACAGTTCTTCTAATCCTTCGGTACAAAGGCCTTCCTCCCTCTGACTCTGGTCATGTTACAAAGAGTGTTAAGTCTTCTTAATAACCACAGGGCTTGGAGTTTTGCTGCACGTGGTAAGAACAACTCTGCTTAGGCAAGCATCCAAAAATCTGGACTCTAGGTATCATAGAGTTGGCCCTCAGCTCATGTGTTTGCATTAGAATTATGTTATATTACTTCACAGTATGAGAAATGCTGCTCAGCAATTCAGCTTTTCATCTAAGCTAGCTGTACTAAAGTGGCAATTCTTATACCTGATTCTCAGCAAGATAATTCCTTTACAGATGTTTTGATGGCAAACTGATTTCCCTCGTGTTTCACTCTAGCATTGTTAATTTATTTTTCCTTCTACAAGGCAATAAACTGTTGCACATTTTCCCTGGAAGGGAGAAATATTGCTGATTTATTTTGTGTAAAAGGAGACTCTGATACCAACCATTGATACATATGAGCAAAACCCACAGCAGAATCTTGGTGGAATCAACAAAACAAACTGCAAAATATCACTAGCTTAGCACGTGACAATAACATCCTCTGCCTTAACTTATCCTTCACTACCTTCAGAGCAATTTATCTGCACTATGTAACCACTTAAGCTGTACCTTTAGAGAAATCGTGATGTTTAATGTTTTACAATTGCCAGCTGTCTGGAATTCAGACTGAAAATATCCAAGTTAGAGCAGCTATTGATACCACAGTTCCATGAGAAGTAGATTTTGTCATATGCCAAAGGCACATATAGAACTAGCGTAGAAGAAATCCTCTCTCAAGCATCATCACAGAAAGCCAAGGTTCTCAGGATTTGGAAAGACAATAGGATAAGATGACCTTCCAGAGGACCTTTTACTTCAGGCAAGCCAGACTCCATAGAGAAGAAGCACTCCTCACTTTGCAAAAAATCCTCCATTCAAAACTCTGGTATCTCACAGAGTAGTACAACTCCTCATCACCTTCAGTGACACACCATGTTTGTTTCAAATACTGAACAGATAAGGTCATAGGAACAATTGACAAGCAAGAGGGAGTGACCTTAATTGTGCTTGCTGCTAAGACAGGGTCCCCTCTCAGCAGTAGTCAGGTCCATTATTTATAATTATGTGGAGTTGCTGTTCTAGAACAGGTGCACAGAACCAAATGTATGGGAGAAGTCCATATACTCTGTGGGAGGGAGTCACTTGAAATGTTTGTAATGTGATGGCACACGGTTAATTCTCTGCATTCACAGTTTCATCGTAGGAGTGACAGGAAGCAGACAAGAAGGAAATACAACAGCTCCTGATAAAATATCTCCTGATAAGCATGGCAGGAGGCTAGTAAACAATGCCGGCAGTCAGAGGGTTAAAGAGGTTGCTTTCCCTTTGAGTCACACTGCTCTTATGCCAAGCTCAGGAAAGAACAAACCAAATGGATCTGGCTTACAGGGACAAGGACCTCCCCTACATAGACATGGAGATGGAAACAGGTCAGCTGATGACCAAGACAGCACTATTGGTTTTCCTAAGTTTCAAGGAGTTAGCAAACCTTAGAATAGATGAAGGTAGCTGTATAGGCTGTTTTTTACAGTTTCCTCTGCCAGATTTCGCTGTTTCCCTTGCTACAGAGATTTCACAGCACTTGGGTTCAGCAATGCTATTTGGTTACAGTTAACAGCAGTTGCAGCTCCACTGGGAAAACCCACTGAGGAATCCTTGCTGATCCACACAACATGCTGCACTAGGGAAAGCTCCTCCACAGGGCTTTACCCTTGGGCAGGGGAAAGTAAAGGGCTTCTCTCCTGTGTGCCGGCACTTAGAGAGCAGGCACACAACGCAGACACAGCATGCTGTGGCCTTGCTTTCCAGATAACAAAAACACATGGGACAGAGAGGATTTAATTAATAGCCCAGTTAAACATTCTTTGAAAATAAATCAGAGGGAAAGAGGGCGAGAGAAAGGAGGAGAGGGCGAGAGAAAGGAGGAGAGGGGAAAATGAGGTTTCTGATTTTGTAATACAATACAACAAAGACTATTTCTTTCAGACTTTTGCCTTTTGATTATTTTCAGTAAGAAAGAAACAACAGCAGGAAAAGTGAGAGCAAAGACAACAGATGACTGAATCCAAACCATTAATCTGAAAACATCTACATTTTTGTCAAACTACTTTGTTTAAAATGTCTAACAAAAAGTCCAATGCCACAGAAATTTAACTTCCCAGAGAAGTTATTTTTCAAATAGAGTCCCTTACCACTAAACACAAACATTATATTCTGCAGGAGATGGCAAAACTGAAATTACTGATCTGCTCAGACAGAGATTGTATAGGTACAGTGTGGAATTCGGTGCCTGAAAACAGTAAGATGACTGAATCCATCAGGAAAACTCGTGACAGACTCAACTGAAAGATGCTTACACCTCCTTACACCTTCTGTTGGAGAAGAATTCATCTAGGCTTCATCTGTACAATTCACCCAAGAGTTCTGTCCTTCAGTCTGCTTCTCATTCCCACAATGCCAGAGTCATAGTCTTCCACATATGTCTGCTGGGGTTTCAGCATAATTTAAAAAATTATTATAAAATGTGTGCCTCTTGGGAGTTAAAGTAACTAACACCAGCATGTCACAAAAGAAGCCACCAAAAAACAAAATTAGGCCTTCTTTCCTTCTGCAGTTTTATAAAACAAATACTTCAAAAATGTTTTTGAAGAGGTACCATTAGAATGACACTGTGTTCTGTTTACGCACACTGAGCCAAACAAAGTTGATTGATCTCATAATGTATTATTTCTTGCTCCATGTCCTAAGGAGTAGGAAAGTATACAATTTCACTATCTGTCCCTACTACCCGAAATAATTTCTCAGGCCATTTTAAACAAGATCTGACAGAGGTTTCAGAGACAAATTTTGTTGATCTGCTGGAGGGTAGGAAGGCTCTGCAGAGGGATCTGCACCAACTGGATCCATGGGCTGAGGCCAACTGTGTGAGGGGACAAAAAGAAAGGAGAGGGGAAAAAAATAAGGCCAAGTGCTGGATTGGGTCACAACAATCCCAGGCAGTGCTACAGGCTGGGGGCAGAGTGGCTGGAGAGAAGCCTGGCAAAAAAGGACCTGGGGGGTTCTTTCTGACAGCAGCTGAACACAAGCCAGAAGTGCACCCAGGTGGCCAAGAAGGCCAATGGCATCCTGGCTAATATACAAAGTAGTGTGGCGAGCAGGATTAGGGCAGTGATCATCTCCTGTATTGGGCTCTGGTGAGGCTGCATCTCAAGTGCTGTGTCCACTTCTGAGCCCCTCACTACAAGAAAAACATTGAGGTGCTGAAGCAAGTCCAGAGAAGGGCAACAAAGCTAGTGAAGGTGCTGGAGCATGAGTCTTATGAGGAGCTGATGGAGCTGGAGTTGTTTAGCTTGGAGAGGAGGCGGCTCAGGTGACACACACCTTATCACTTTCTAGAACTACCTGAAAGGAGGCTGTAGCAAAGTGGGAATTGGACACTTCTCCCAAGTAATAAATGATAGGATGAGAGGAAAGGGCCTCAAGTTGTGCATGGGAAGGTTTAGATTGGATATTAGGAAAACTTTCTTCCCTTGACAGGGTTATCAAGCATTGGAACTGCCTGCCCGTGGAAGTGGTTGATTCACCATCCCTTAAGGTATTTAAAAAGGTGAGTAGATGTGGCATTTAGGGACACCAGTTAGTGGTGAACTTAGCAGCACTAGGTTAATGGGTAGACTCAATTATCTTAGAAGTCTTTTTCAACCTAAATGATTCTATGATTATTGGGTTAGTGCGTTTGAGTTATTTAAGCAATCTGGATGAACCTTTCAAATACGCATCTTCCGGCTTCCACTTAAGACACCTAGAAGACAGATGGCATCCCTTGAAGCTGAATTCTACTCCAGAACAAGGGCACTATGAACATAAAAATCTGTTCCACAGTGTCCCCAGACAGATTAAAGATTTCATGTTATCAGCATTTCTCAAAACAATATTTAAGGAGAGAAGTAATGTTTAGGTCTATAAATTTCCCTGGTTAAAGAGGGAAATGAAAGTAGAAAGAAACCAAGTAAGTCAGCAAGCTCAGAGATTTAGTGGTGGAAGAGGGAAGAAGTTCTGTGTCCCCTACCACAGAGAGAATGGTATGTATCACAGCTGTATATCAGAGCCATAATCTCTACGAAAACCATTATGGAAACAGGTTATCCTCAGAATGTCTTAGAGAAGTAAAATTCTGTGCAAAAGATGTAGACAAGGTCTTCCAGATGGCCATGAATTGCATTTTAAGGTGACTTTTCATTGCAATTAAACATTTTCCCAGATAATTTCTTTGCACAGTGGAAATTCTGAGAGTCCACTGAATTTTTATGAGACTGTAGCTGAGTCAAGAGAGGAAGATTTACAAGCAGTAAGGACACGTTCAAGCAGTTATTATCTGGGAGAAAACTTGATCAATAAGAAGATAAGAGATTAGGAGGATTCCCTCTATTTCATTTCTCCTTGTTCACTTGATCCACCATCATTTTACATTGCTACTTCCCCAACAGTGCTGTTTCTACTTGTTCAATACAGCATTTAAGCCACATGCAGTACCACAACACATCGGACTGTTGTTTGTATTTTCCAGGAGCACTCTGTAAAAGTAAACAAAAAGGAAGTCTACAGTCCCTCTGCTATCATGACCTCTGATGAAATCAGAATCAGCTTTAAGAAACTGAAAAAGGCAACCAGCATGCGCAATAACTCATAAGCAGGTAAAATAAAAAGGACATTTTCCACCAAGTTTCCACACAGTTTCCCTTCTAGTAATAAATTTGCCTGGGAAAGGAGGAAAGGACAGGACAGGGAGCTTGAGAACAAAGTGTACCCTCTTTTAATTCATGAATGCCTGTCAATCTGTGTCATATCCTACTAGACCGCCCTGTACTTTGTGTATCCAAAGTTTGCAGGATGATCTGGGATGGGACGTGAGCTACATGAAACCTCTTCATCTTCTACCTTGGAGACTGTGGTGTTACACAATGTATCTGGAGCATTCTGGAAGTACCAGTTTTATAGTTTCTGAGTCTCTGAAGCCAAGAGCACCAAAAAGTCTCCTCCTACTGCTCTACGGACCATAATACATTTAAAAAAAAAAAAAAACAAAAACAAAAACCAAAAAACCACAAAACAACAACAGCAGCAAAACAACCCAAAAAAACCACAAAACAAACTCCCTGACCACTAAACTCTCATCTTGCACACATTCACTTGCACAACACAGTTCCTGAGGAGATGCTAACTCAATAGCTAGCTCAATACTGCCTTAGAAGCATGGCATGGAGCCAAAGAACATAAAACTCTGCTTCCAAGTTTAGTGCTATGCTGAAATGAGTGCCTCCAGACTTGGTGATAGGTCTTGTCAAATCAAACCCCTTATTTCTGCTTTGCAACTTATGCACAGAGAAGGCATGTCCAGTGTCTGCCAACACACACTCAGTCGTACCAGTTTGATTTTACTTCTGACGAAATATTTCATTGTTCAATTAAGTGGGTGCAAAACAAGACAGTATGTGTTGAAGCACAGTTCACAAATCAGCTCAAGTACGTGTCTTCCAAACTGAAAGACAATTTTGACCAAAATGCATGGGCAGACACACTCCTCTGAGACATGACTATATTAAAGAGATGCATAGATTCCAAGACTCCTGCATCTCAGCTCTCTCCCCCTTTTCTTCTGCTCCGGTGACGTTATTATTTCCTGATGTCTTATAACAGAAACAAATCTCCCCACTGAGTAACTAGAGAAATACAGTCACAAAACACATGAATCTCCCTTTCCCACCCAATGTATTTCTCTGCCCCCCATAATCTGGACAGCTCATGCAGAATCACAAAATCAACACATCTGGAAGAGATCCTCACAAGATCATCTTGTCCAGTCATCAACCTAGAACCATCATAATCACCTTTAAACCATATCCCCAAGTGCCACATTCAGACAGCTCTTGAACACTTCCAGAGATGGTGACTCCACCACCTCCCTGGGCAATTTATTCCAGAGCACAACCACTGTTTCATAGATTTACATTTTTTTTTTAATATCTGATATGAATCTCACCTGGCAAAACACGAATATGGAAGTGCATTTCTCACACTCTAGCCCAGTTCACAGTGCAGCTCTGGATGCCTTGATGCACTTAATACCAGAGTTTATCAACACTGCTGTGAATCCCAAATAACAGAGGAAAGATCAGAAGGCAGTATTGCCCACTGCTACTACTCAACACAAAGAACCTCCTTAATTGCAGGGCAGAATATTTTGTTCTCATTTCAGCTCTACTCTCAGCTACATGCTGAAACTGTCTGAATGCTGACAGTGCAGCCACATCACAACAGCTTCTTCAGTAAGGGCCAGTTTTCAGGCTTTCTCAAAGCAGAGGAACGATGGTGTGTAGCTCTGTTACTAACATGACTGTTCCTACCTGCATTTGCTTTGTTGGTTGTCTCAACTATACACGCTCTGTGGGGTCAAGAGCCACTTCACCATACACAAACACAATCTAACCAACAGCATTCCTTGTCTCCAACAGATAATTTGGGGAAACTGCAGTTCAAGGCACAGCTTGGGAAAGGGCCTCCACAGAAAGATGGGGAACTTTGTGATTTTTAATATTTGCACTGAAGACAGAGTTCCTGGAATTCAGTTACATGGGAATCTGAGCTTTTCCCAAAAAGGAAACAGCTAGTCTGCCTAATAGCAGGGAAAATCTGGAAGACATGTTCTGAAACTTGAAGTATCAGAGAAATGATAAATAAATAAAAGGTTTGGAGGAGAATGAGTTTGCAGTGTGTATTTTATGCCAGTAATCTTCTTTGGATTCTGTAAAAGCAGAAAATCAAGAAAAACAGGGTTTGATTAAACATTGGGAAGGTCTGACTGAACAGGTATATTAGAAACACAGAGTGCCTCCAGAAATGCGGCATAAGGCCACATGCATGCTCACCACACTCTGTACAGGTCATAGCACTCCACCAAAGCACAGGAGCTGGTCTGGGAGCACTGATTCACAGGCAGAGTGTGTAGTAGGTGAGTGCTATGTACTAGAGCTAAGAGAAAAGGTAAAGATAGTGAGACTGGGTATTATTTGTACAGAGAATGAACAGCTCTCTTTGAAATATGTGTCTGTCATCTACTCAAGGCATGGGTGTGAAGTGTGTTTATTTGAGAGATATGTTTTAGTTTCGGGGGGCTTTGGGGGGTGTTAGGTGTTTAGCTGGGTTTGGAGGTTTTATCTTTTTTGAGAGAGAGATAGTGAAACAGTTCAAGAAGCAATTACACATGTGCAAAATGCTGCGTACGATTTTACTGCCTTCTCTGCTTCAGTACTCCTTTAGCTGTGGAAAAAGGTCTTGGCTACTCAGAGACCTGGAGTTCATGATTTATTACATTTGGCACTTACTAGATTCATTCCCAGTTCAAGTGCTTCAGCTCATTTCTAGAGACAGCACATGCCAGCAACTGGAATTTCAGAGCCATTTCAGCCAGGACAGCCCAGCCACATAGTCTGGCAGTTAACACAGATTCATTCTTCTGAGTTCATTCACCAAACTGATAAAAATCAGAAATAGCTAGTTCATCAATTTCACTGAAGCATGGATTGAGCTGCTGAAAAATATTATTTCATTTTGCAGTGTGAAAAAGTGCTTTTTTCCCCTTCAGAAATTACTCATATACATATTTACTTATTCTATTGCCCCAAGATTACGTTTTTTAAAGCACAGCAATTTAAGAAAAATAGGATTTTACTGAGAAGTTTTTCTGTCTGAATCAAGTTTCCGTTTCAGGAAGTTCTGGTTTTGATACAGAACTGACTTTTGACCTAAAACCTGCTCAAAAGCACATAGTGCTATATCGTATCCATTCTTATATGTCAAAGAAACTGAGTGATACTTGGAAAGGACAACAAAGAGTTAAGAACATGCATTGTTTACTGAGAAAAATTGTAGAATTTCCTTAGAGAATAAAGTATAATTGCCAGGCATTGATAAATTGTGTAAGAAACACTACTGATGATTCATACCAGTAGAACTTGCTGCTAAATAAACTCTGACCTTGATACTCAAGAGACCCACTTAGAACATCCTGCAAGACAATGATATATTTCTCCACACTAACCTTTGTGAATAGTCTGCCTCTTCAGCTCTGTGAAACAAGCTAGTTCCAATTAAAGAGGAGAAGTGGAACTGTTTCATACATTTGTTTTAGTGGCAGGACACACAGGGGTTATGATGTCATAATGCCAAGAATATTGGGCAGGAAAAGCTGGGTACGGGTTTTCTTCAAGTTTCAGATATGTATTATTGCAACATTGCAGAAAGTATTTCCTTCTTTATGAAAGAAAAAAAAAGTAGAGCTGTGATAGGGAGGGAGAGAAAATGGCATAGAAGATAAAGGTTAGAGCTGAATGGAAGCAGTTGTTGCCACATTCCCAACCCATTCTCACTGTGCAGAAACAAGGACGTCCCATAGTTCAGCTTCTCATCTGAAATGTGGAGGTAATACAAACTCTCTCCAACTTTATCTTGTTAGGTCTTACCTTCTGCATGGGGCATTCACATACAACACAATGTGGATCTACCCCACCAAGGGGATAACTCCCCTAAAGGAGCAATCAACAGAGAAGACCTACCACGAGATGGCAGAATCTTCAAGGACGACTCAATGAGAAAACTGAAGTCCCTCCTGATGAGGGCAAGACAGATGCTGGGGAGAATGAGGACAGAAAAAGACCAGGAGGTTTTGGATGCAAAACTCCTCCATCTCAGCCTCTGAAGTGGAGTGAATCAAAATTTTGAAGGGGCATCTGCAGCACACAGGGGAAGAGACTCCACACACCTCCTCAACTGAATGTTCTAGTGGTAGTTTTTCCCCACAGTATCAAAGCTTCATGTCCAAACAGCAGGCATCAGTACAATTAGAAATCATTACTTGTGAATCTAGGGACTGAAAAATGAACCATTTCATTGACTCATCCATGTCATTCTCCTGTAAACACTGTCCACACCATGGAACACAAAACCAGAGAGTGCTTAAGAACATCACAGAACACTTGACTGCACCAAAACAAACCAATGACCTTCCCAGCATTCTTCTTACAGACCTTTAGCACAAAACACTGAAAGCCATAACATTTCTAAAAAACAGAACAGCAAAAGTGTAGGGTGGCACTTATAGTCTGCATCACCTTTCCTCCGCAACTGGAAAATGAGTCTATAAAAGTCTTATTAGATATATTTTTGTGCCTTGTTTGTTTCTGGGACAATCACATGAGAGACAAGCCTTGCAATGGTGGGGGGGGGGGGAGGTGAAGGCTTTTAAAGGCCTTTCTTAATCCCTAGATCTGTGTAGCAGAAAGAAAAGTGGATGCATTGAAATTTCACTCTCATATGTAAACTTCATCTCTGACGAATGTAAACTCCATCCTTTCAGTAAGAAGCTCCCAGGGAACCAAGCTGTGAAACATGGCCTTTTATCTGAGAACTTCAGGCATTCTAGGCTCAGGATGCACTTGCTTAGTTTTGAGCAAGAAGCCCACACAGCAAGAAGAGGACAGAGGCAATTACTCATGGAAACAAACAGCTAGCAAAGTATGCCATGGTACAATTTGCTAAAGGAGCTGAAACACAGAGGGAGGCAGGAACAAGAGAAATGACAGTGATGGAAGCAGATGGGATATAGGGGATGTTTCATAAGGTAGCATGAGAGAGACATTAACATGTTTTAAAGAAAAGGGAAAAGACAATGACTGATGCAGAGAAGCAGTGAAAGGATGTAGCAAACAGCATGGCTGGTGAGGAGAGGGGAAAAGCAGAGTCAGGGGATTCACTTTCATCCTGATATATGCTAGAAAAAGTCTCACAACATTTAGTTTTTCCTGTGAGGGAAACTTTGTTCTCCAATCACATCCAAAAGGAAAAGCAAGCCTGGTGAGAAGTCAATTCTCAACTTCCCTAGTGTGCAAGGCGATTTGCTTCAGTGTGACTTCTCTTTGTTTTTAAAGCCTGAGCAGCATCCTGCTATGCCTATGCCTATCAAATAATGGTGACAGAATCAAACCATAAATGAAAGAACGAAAAATCCCTTGTGTCATGGCATTTCCTTTATGAGTCATTGGTGCCTGAAAATGAGGACTTGCCATATTCCCACTGCACAGCAACCAATTAGCATTTCTGGTTCTTTCCTCAGCTGTAACCAAACTGAAACAGGAAAAACCTCAGCTATGAGAAAAAATTATGAAGTTAACTGACAAATGTTCTCCAGTTACCTTGCTACTTAATTTTACAATCAGTCCTGCCTGGTAATAAAAACGAATTTCAGGTATTTGGGATGGATGCCCCAGTAACTCTATTTGTTCAAGTGAAGTAAGTGAAAATGTCTTTCTCCTGCATGCATTCAGTGATTAAAAAAAAGACTCAAAAACATTGTTTGTTTGTTTTACATATAGAAATGCAGCATGCATAGAATGAGCAGTAAATAAAAATTTCTTCCTGGCTTCATAATAAAAGTAATTTTAGCTGGTTGTATAATAGCTCTCTCTCCTCCACCTCACAAGTTGTGTGCTTGTTAAAGACACTGCAGGAAATTTCATTATTAAATGAAGTTGGTAAGTGAAACTTCAGCTACTTGTTCCTGTAGAAGAGAAATGGACCCACTGACCTCTCTGGATCCAAAGAGTCTTATTACAGATGCTAATTGTTGTAGGCTGCTCTCTCCCTTCCAACTCTGCTGTGCCATTCTCAGAAGATTCAAATTAATTCACCTCATTTGTCACTAACCCTTCTCAGAACAGACTTTTATACATTGCTGATGGTTTAAAAGCTGTTGCAGCAGGTTTCCACAGTGACTTTTATGTCTTTAAAAAAGCCCCCACACTTGAGGAGGAGTACATATAATGCACAGAAGCCTACTATTAAATACAGGCTTTAAGGGCTTGTGCATTTTCCATTTCACTTGATCAGGATCTTCAAATCTTACAAGCTCATGGGGTTTGCCCTCATATGTATTAAAGGAAATAGACTTCCTTACGTTTCAAATCAAGAAACAAGTCAAAGACCAAAGACATCTCTAGCTTTTAGGAAGCCACATCCTGTTGAAATTCCATGTTCAGTTTAAGATGCAAGATTGCAAGATGCCCATTTTTCAAGAGGTCATACATTATGTTTCTGTTTTCATGGGGTTTTGCCACTTCCAGTATGTATTATCTTATATAATTTGTTTCATGAAAGGTAACAGTTCTTCCTGCTTTGGAAAAGATGGAGTGAAATAAAAGAACTACCTATTTTAAAATTTAAAATGCAGTGGCAAATATTTTGTGTGCAACCTAAACGATTTAATAGGAAACTGAAAGAGAAAGGAAAAAAATCTCTGTTATGAAAGTCATTGTGCCATAGGAAAGAAAAAAAGAAAAAAACAGGAGGAATGAGAGGCCACTGTGCAGCAGGAAAGCTATGACGTAGTCACCACCTCGGAGACATGGTGGGATGACTTGCATGACTGGAGTGCTGCAGTGGATGGCTACAACTCTCCAGAAGGCAAGAAAAGAGAAGTGGTACATTGGGAAGCCTTTTGACTTCATAGAGCTTGAGGATAGTCATGGTAAGTTTGAGTGCCTGTGGATGAGAATCCAGGGAAGGCTAGTAAGCCAGATATTCTGGTGGCAGTCTGTTATAGACTATGCAACCAGGATGAAGAGTTAGATGAGCTTTGCTATAACCAGCTGGTTGATGTTTCACAATCACCAGCCCTTGTTCTTATAGAAGACTTTAACCTACCTGATGCATACTGGAAAACCAGCACAGCAAAGAGGAGGCAGTCTAGGAGCTTCCTGGAGTGTGAGGAAGGTAACTTCCTGACACAGCTGGTGAGTGACCCTACCAGGTTGGAGCCCTGCCAGACCCGCTGTTTACAAACAGAGAAGGGCTGATGGGAGATGTAGTGGTTAGAGGCCACTTTGGGCAGAGCAAGCACAATATGACAGAGTTTTCAATATTCAATGAAATAAGGAGAGACACCAGCAAAACTTCCGCCCTGGACTTCCAGAGGGCTGACTTTGGCCTGTTCAGGACATTGATTCGGAACATGCCTTGGGAAGTAGCCCTTAAAGCTGCCTCTGTCCTTTCTGCAGTTGCTCATATAGCAGGTCTCATCTGATGAGGCAGCCCTTCTCCCAGAGAAGAGAGCATGGAAATTAGATCTATGTTCCAGTACAGGTTCAAAGAAACAATTTGTAGGTGAGAAATTCCCTATGGGAAAATCATTTCCTGGGAAAGTGTTGAGAATCGGCCTATATGAGTGTGGGGGAAAGGTTGAAGATGCCTGTCCTTTTGAATAATTTCAACCATGATGCAGGAGAAATTTCAAAACCATAGGCCTGACCTGTATTAAAACCAAGGTGTTGCATCACCTTAGTAATGGTGAAAACTTGCACCATCACACAAATGTTTCAAATTAAATTAATGCTAAAAAAAAGTATGTTTTGTTCTAAGCTTCAGCCTTAACTCAATCCCCAAATGAAAGAGTTCTTTAGGCGAGGAACTTTGAGACATGGACTATATTAATATTTTCAGAAAGGTGCCACAGACCTTTCTGTGTAGTTAGCATTAGCTACATCTAGACCAGCCAGTTCTAAAGCTCCCAAAGTGCCTGCTTTATATCCCAACTGCAGTTTGCAGTGCATTTGGCTAAGGTACAACATCTAAACAGTAACTTTAACATATACCCACAATAATCCGCTCACCTCAGCTGCTTAATGTAAGAAATCAGTGTTAAATAAAGGTTTCACACCTTCATACAGTATAAAAAGGTTAAAAGATAATAATTCCAGTGTCAAAAATTGGAGCCAAAACTATCTTTCATGTCACATCCGTGTGTGTACATAAAGCAAGGAAGTTTGCTAACACAAATCCAGCAGGCTGCAGAAATAAAAGTTATTTCAGATAATCAATAAAATACAAAGAAACTACTGCTTCAACAAAAACATAATTACAGTGTCCTCCCCAAAAGGGTCTGAATAAAGCATCAGATGTGGGAGCCATTGTGATCCCAAGAAAATAAAGGGGAGATTTTTCTCATATTGGTCTATCACTTTGCAAATGTAACACCTTTTAGACAGTACACATCTTCTGGTTTTGGGGAATGTAACAGAGTGCTGGACATCTTAGACAGTTATTTTAATACAAAATAAAAGTGATTATACTCACAACAAGAATCTATAGAGATGAAATAATGAGGCACGGTGCAGTGAATTACAGACATTATATTAATAGTGTTGACATTCCTAGTGGTAATACTGTAACATGCATTTCGCAACATCATGCCCTAGTTTATTACAACAGAGAAGTGAATCTAATAAAAGCAAATCAGTTCTCACTGGACCTGAAAATGTTTTTCATTTCCCTAAGGAGCACTTCAATACTTCAAATCTTCTCTTTAAGGTTGACTCAAAATTGCTATTAGGAAAGCTGGCCAAACCAACATTGACAGCTGAAGAAATATTTGGGGTTGGAGCTGGGAGGTAGAGGTATTTGGAGAGTTTCTCTTTCTTTTTAGATTTGCTTTAAGCCTGAGTTGAACACAAACTTCTCCCTTAGAGAAAAACAAGATGTCCACATCAGCTCCACTTCCATGCACACACACAGGCATGGCTGAGAATTTGTGTCCCAGCTGTATCAATTCTACAAAGATCTGATATCATCTCTCAAAGCTGCCTACAGGGAACCCTGAAGTCCTAAATACAGAACTAAACAGCTCAAAAGAAGCAGGCTCTCTTTCTCTTCTATATCTACTTTCAGACTAAGCCATAAAACCCAAAGAAGACAGCATGGCCAGCAATGACAAACAAAAACATTTGTTTGCAGTCTCAGAGGGTTTTGAAGTGGCTTTATAGAAAAAGGTCGGCCCCTAGTGATAGTGGTTTTACATCTCTACTAACAAAGGCATACATATGCATTTGGTAACTTTTGTCCCAGAAGGACAGCCAGGCTCTCTTGAGGACTAGTTTTCATTGCAGCTGGAGCTTTTATGACCAGAAAAAAGGGAGTACTCAACTCCATACATGCCCTTCCTTTATAAATCTCTTTCCTTTTTGGACATAGTCTCAAAAGCAGTGACATGAAAGATATAATAGATATGTAGCTATGGAAACAATGGTTTATTGTTAGTTTCTGTAGCAAGAAACAGAACAAGGACAGAGAGGAGGACAATAACTTGGCCTTAAGCAAACCTACATTTGGAGAGAAGGCAGAGCGCAGCACTCTCAGTTGCCCCGCTCCTCTGGAGACCCGATACAAGGCCAACACCACACAATGCAATGAATCTACTCTCCATCCTGAAATAAAGGCCAGAAACATGAAAGCTTTGCCCAAGAACCTCATGAATAACATCAATATGCAAGCAAAAAGCCTTAGTGGGGACTCAGGTAACACAAGGGACAGCCACAGCAGTCTTATATGTGCATGCATGGCCTTAAGTACTCTATGGAATGAGCCAATAAACATCTATCCCTCTTCCCAAAGCAGATTCCACCAATGATTTGGTCTGAACTAAGTGGTGAGATTCTGACCCACGGGTCAAGGATTCTCTTCTTCAGCTTTCAAGGCACAGCTTCTCTGCACCTCACTGGCATACCTTATCCTGCACACAAACTGCTTTCCTAAACAAAACAAGTTCTAGGAGTACATCCCTAGCCATTCATGCAAGGTCTCATATGCCTTTAAACAAGCAGCCACAGGACCCTCGGTAGGTGTTCCTTCAGTAGTCCCACTCACAAGTATGGTTCTACTCTTCTATCACACCAGAACAGTATCAGTATTAAATTAAATCATGAAGTTACCTTAGGGCTACTGTTCTCCTTAGGGAACACACCCTAAGTTCCAATAGTTGTCCTTCATGGAACAATGCTCAGGTTTTGGTGGGGTTTTTGTTTGTTTGGGGTTTTTTGGGGGGATGGGTGTTTTTGTTGTTTTTTCTTGTTTGGTCGGTTTTTAAAAAGTCACATTTTAAAAGAAGGAAACATAGGTAGCAAAAAGTTGCTGCACTGACTTAAACAATGATGAAAAAAAGGCAGAAAAAAGTACATCTGGAAAAAGAAGAGAAAGTTAGAAGCTGATTTAGCATGGTCTTGTGGAGTTCCTTTGTCAAGCATGTCTTTTCCAACTAAAGCAATTTAATTTTATTCATTACAGAAATAACAGAAAAGATTCCATAAGTATTCATTAGATACAGACACAGAATAAATTGATCTTTGCACAGAATAAAGTGATCATATCACTTCAGACTTTAAATACGCAGAGGCATGTGATTAAATCAATATTCTCAAAGGAGACAACACTGTCTAATAGTTGGCTTTAATAATCATAATTTTCAAACCACTGTGCTTTGAACATAGGAATGAATTAGCCATGTCAAAGCCAAGTCCTCACAGGAAGAAGGCAGGCATTAGTATATCATAGTCTTTTTTCATCTGTAGAAACTGAGGCCAAGGGTTTAATGGTAGCATTCACAAAAGGAGGAGGCACTTAAATACCAAGGTCCCCCTGGCTTTCAGTCTACTCTTATAGGAACAGATGCCTAACTCACTTCTGGAATGAAATTTTAGAAAACAAAATCATCTCATGTCCCAATTTCTATAAGGATGATTGAAATTATTTAAGATGCAGGTAGTCATCCGAAACAGAACATTTTCTTTAGCTGTCTAGTACTGTCTAGTGCTTCCAGGTACACTATTGATATGCCTGTGCTTACCTCTAACAGCATACCTGACCCCCGAGACCAGGATCACCCAAGCTTCTGAAAACATTACTTTTTCTCCATCTCATACACACCAAGACAGCTTGCCAGGCAGTCCTGGACCCCTGGAGTTTAGATATCTGCAGGAGTTTGCTGTTGGTCAAGCTCTCTACTGCCAATAGAAAGAGATATGTACAGCCTGAAAGCTGAATTCCTTTCTTCCCCACAAGTTTTTGTTCCTTACTCTTGACTTTAGATACATCTTTGGTGCATAAAACAAACAGCTAAAAGAAACACATCCACTCCACACCTAGCAAGAGGAGCAAATCCCAGCTGTGTACAGAATTCAAGATTTAAAGGAGAAGAAAGCAAGGAAGATGTCATCCTGGAGGTTAAAGAGCAGGAATGACTGCATGCTCCCCTCCTCTAGCAGTGCCTTGCCCCATAGTGTTCAGGGATAAGCAATTGTTTTTATTCTAATGGTAACACCTACGTAGCATATATGCACTTCTTTTCCCCTAAATGTTGTGTGAGGGACATACACCACTGCCTGAGCAGCAACCAAATCCTGGAGGTCCGCAGTTACCAGAAAGGAACATGTCTGTCCTTGCTGTGTCTTGGTAAGATGTCATATTACTAGGCTCACAGCAGTTACTGAGAGATGTCTTGCTATGCACCTTTCTTGATTAACCAACAAATTTCCTCCTAGAGGCATGTGAAGTAGGAGTACTCTCTCTGATCTGAAACTGAATTTATCTGCCTTTCATTTTTTGTCCCTTATCTCCACTTGAATTATGCATTCCAGTCTGGAACTGCACTCACAGAGGCTAATCTCCTACTGGTTTCTTTTCCAGGCAGCTCAGACCCTATCTACAATTATAATAACTATCAGCATGTGACATTTGTGGATCAGGATGTAAATAGATTTAATGAAAATGACACCAGAGCAGGTAGATTCAAACAACTCCAGAATGGAAACTGAATCTTTCTATAAAGCCAACAAAAAGAATAATAAAAGTCAGGAAAGGCTGAAAATACTCTAAAACTCAGCATCTTTACTACACACCCTAGTGTAAAAAACCCCTGCACTACCTCCCACAGGGAGATGTATTGTAAAGAAACAGCTACATCTAGGAAGATTTTTACTATAACACAAGAAAGCAAACACTTTTTTTTTTTCTTGCTTTGTCCTTTAATCCTAAGCTCAGAGCATTTTTGCATTGCAGTTTACTCAGGAGGTATTTGGGTTATGACACAGAAGACCCCAGTTCTCTCCCTACTTTGGTCCCAGCATAAGGCTTGCCTTGGTGTTGTATACTGCCTTGGTCTGTTTGTTTCTCTAGTATGGCCTTCCTGCCTATCTTTTAATGAGCATCAGGATCAAGGTTTTAAGAGCAACTTCTTTTGTAAATGCTGATGTTAGTATGATCCTGCCGAGACATGCTAAAATTACAATAAGGAGGACACGAGAGCCAGTTTAGTATTCAGGCACAAATACCAGTGACATTGCTATGAGCTAATCATATAATTGTATTGTTCGATAAGCAACCCCAGCTTTCTGACTTCATAAATTCTTGGATGGGGTCCCTGATACAAGCATTGGGAGGATTAAGATGAGGCAGGGGTCAGCTGTGCCAAAAATGGGAGTAGCCATGGGGAGTATCTTCAGGGAGTATGTGACCTGTGCAATTGAAACCAAGCAATCCAGGTACATGAGAAGAGGTTAGTATTTGTAAGGAAGCAGTAGTAGACAAGAATAAGCAGTAGAATCACATTTTCAAGAAGTCTGAATTATCAATCATAAAACATAACCTCTACATTATCTGTTTTGTAAGCCCAGTTTGATCTGGATTTGTTTGATTTTGTCATTCTTAATAGTGCAGATAAGATTCCAATACATCCAAAAACTATACATGTATTCCCTGACTTTACAGCTGAAATAGTAAATGAAAGTAGCAAATGTTCTGTCATCTCTGCAGCAGTAAAAGATCTCACTGAAGCAACCTGCTGCTATGTCATGGACATCTGCAATAATCACATCTAGGAAGGGAATGTGACACCACTTGTTTAATGTGATTGAGCTATTGCAGGGACTTGTGCTAGCTAATTAATCACCAGGACTGCTGAAAGAGAAGAATCCTTTCCAGACAAATTTATAGGCATAGCTGGAATAAGCCCGAGAACTTTCTGTGCTTTCCCTGTATGTGTGCAGAAAGGAGTCAATTGTGAGGCTTGGCACTTGCATTGGTGATCAACTGTGGGCTAACACTGAACCACTATTCTGAAGGAGTTGGAAACCCACCCCAACACTGAGTAAATAAAATTATTTTGTGAATTTCGTCTGCAAAAGTAAAAATCGAGATGGAAAAAATCATAATAAATACCAGGCTCTGAAGTATAGTGACAGGTAGAATAATCTGTTCACTATTTTAAATGTTTTAAAATTGACTGCTCTTTTTAAAGACCTTGATTTTTGTTTTGTTCTCCTAAGAAAAATGTGGATTGTCAGCTTCCTATCATTAATTTAGATGAGATCCTTTGTTATCATTAACAATTAGCTGTGATGAATACCTTCCAAAAATCTTCCAAAACACTTTTCAGTTCCTAAGGCCCTAATCCTATAAAGTTGCATTCACATGCATAACGATAAGCTTACAAACAGTGCTTCTCTATGCAGCAGAAACATCAGCAATAAGGTTTCCAACACATCCTTATAGGGTAAATATACACCACACTTTCCAGGATCACTGAAATCCTGACAGGTAGGGGGTTTGAACTGCAAAAACTGAGCATACTTTTGTCAATGCAGTAATAACAAAGATGGGAAAGCACTGTATCACAGAGGAAAAGAGATGAAATGCCTTAAGGTTAAACACCCAAGCAACAAGACAAGTCGGACACCAGCTCCCATCTTTGCTAAGGAAGCTGAGTACACACTTACAGCCTTCAAAAGGCTAGACTGGTTGGAACTTGTTCCAGCATCTTACAAAGCCAGAAGGAAGTTCTCCTATTGAATTTAATGGACAGCAGATTAGACTTGGCAGTTAGTTGACTAATTATTCCATACTCACGAGATGCCTAAGACACTGAGTCACTGAATCAAAACAATCTGCCAAATCTACTAAGTATTGATAGAAATCCAAAAAAATGGACCAAATGATAAAGCATTAGGACTCTGACAGAAATGTCTTTATCATGATCCTAGGGAGACATTCCTGATTTGTCCAGGTCCTGCTACATACACAGGTTCTCAGCCTCTCAGTCTTCCTTCTTGGCTGTTGCTGCCTTCATGGACTTCTCTGTATTTCCCTTCTGGCAGTTTTACTTTCAGACCACAGAATTCTTTTTTTCTTAGAAATTTCCTATGACATCCAAAAGGGGAACCCATTTCTCTTTCCCGATGCCCCCTACTACTTTAAAACAGTCTGTACAAATTTTCATTAAGGAAATAAGATGTCTGATTTTTAAGAAACATGACAGCATTCTCTCAAAGAGGTTGACTGTCGTGAGGCACAACAATTTTAATTTCTTGATTAAACAGCAGCACAAGTATCACTTCTGGATTTCAAATACACTACAAATTGAAAATGCGGAGAAGGGATGGAGGTTCCTTATTCCACTGCTCCTTCATCTTTCCCTTCCCTCACCTAACACACAGTATTCTATACCATTCTCCAAGAGAGGACTGTGAATACCTGTTTGCTCCTGAAGGCTACAGGTAGAAATTAACATGCTAAAAGATACATGTACCTGAAGACTATCTACAGGAAGCATTCTGGCTTAAGGAAGCAGTCAAGCATGTCCCTGTTCCAAAATACATTATTATATGCTTCAGTAGCTTTCTTACAATGAGATTTGAAGGATATAATCTTAAAAAATTCTCATGCCCATATCCAAGTCACTTTCCTAACTGGCAAAAGATATTGGCTACTTCAGTATGTAGTCCAGTCCATAGCAGGTTGAGCTGGATTCATTTTGAAGAATTCTTTCTTTTTTCCTCCAAAGAAGCACAGACTTCCTATATCCGGGCACACTGATATAGCCACTCAAGTGGAAAGACATTATTCAAGTTATTGATCTAACTCAGATGAACCATGATCTCCTAATCCCCATAAATCAATCCCTTCATCAGCTACCCGAAACTGCGGAGAAGGGGACATGAGGCACCCCTTGATTTCCATCACAGACTCCTCTCTTTGTACAAGTGGATTATTTTGCCCTGGAGTTAGGTGCAATGGAAGATGCCACATGGGATTGAATCTTTGAACCATCTATATGAAAGAAGTCAGTGCATGGCAAGAATTTGTGTTCTAGTTCCTTAACCCCACTCCAGAAAAAGGTAACTATTTTAAGAATAATTCTCTTTTTAGGAGGAAGATGAGAATTATCTGTGTTGCAATGCATAGACAAGCAGACTGAGTTAATGGGGCATTTTATTTGGTTTCACCTAAAAAACTGTAACATAAGAAAGCACATCTCACCGAGATATCTCTGAAATTTATTTAAAATGCTTTTGAGAATGGTTACAATCACATTTCTGAGCCTCCTACCAGTGGCAGCTATCAGGATGAAATAGCATCAGTGACATGAACAGCATGACAGCATTATGTAAGAGATTATGAAGCTGTTTCAAACCTGCTTTGATACAGCATTAACAATCAGCGGGAAAAACTTTAATATTTCAACAACATGTTTAAAAGTTAAACACTTTCATTCCTCTGATGGTGCAAAAGCCAGAGCAGTACAGAGACAGACAAAGGAGGAGACATTTCTAGTTTTCTTGCCTACAATGTAGAACTATCACAGAAATTGTCAAAAAACATCGTTGCATTCCAAGATGTCCAGCAGCAGCAGGAGATCTCACTTGCATCCATTTTCAGTACATTTCCTTATGGCAACACTTGACTTTCCCTTTCATTCTCATGACTTGAAAATGAATTTTGGGTAAAGGCAAAGTGAAGCAATTTTAGAGAGCCCAAATGTGGACAGAGAACCCATTCTAGACTCTCATATTTTCTAGGTCTTGGGTCCAACCATGGACAAAATTTATTTCCTTCAGAACCTGCACCTCTCATATGAGAAGAACTTATTCTCTTACTGTTCTGAGGATTTTCCTGAGGTGGGAGAGTAAGGCATAATATTAAGCCCTTGAGAAGGTAGGACGAGAAAATGTGTCCCCTGAAACACACTGGAGATAAATCAGTTGGGTCCCTGCTTAGAGACCGCAATTAAAACTTGGTTGAAATAATGCCAAGGTCATGGGTTCAATCCCCTATGTGGGCCATTGACTTAAGGGTTGGACTCGATGATCCTTGTGGGTCCCTTCCAATTCAGAATAGTCTGTGATTCTGTGGAAGTGAGAGGACTGTCATTCCTTTTAATGATTCTTTTTCTCCACAGATACACTGGCAATACAGGGAAAATACTTAATTCCCTTATGATGTTAGAAACTCCTGCAAATATCCTCTGCATTTCTTTTCACTCAAGGCACATTTCCTGTTCCAAACAACTCCTGTTTTCCAGCTGTTCTGCGTTTTCAAAATGAAAGCACAGAAATACTCTGAAAATGCAGACAGACTTCTAGAGGAGTAATGATGGAAGTAATGAGGCTCAGATGGAAGCTATGAGTCATGGCAGTGCTCCACATCATTTCCTGCAAATGCCAGATATGATCAGAACTGTTCATTCTGGCCGTCGTATCTGTAGCCTGATCCAATGTATGAGTGATGGTGAAGAGTATGCTCATGTTATCTTTCAATGAACAGACTCTTTTTGCCCCATCATCTCTTTGGGTTGATCCCCTCATTCTAGCATATTCTCACAGTATTTTAGCCATATGATAGTATCCATTTCAAAATGCTGTCAGGCATTTTAAAGTATGCTGATAAACTGCATCACATCTTAAACCATTAGAATTGACTTCCTATTCAGCTAATCATAATAAAATGATAGTAACATATAGATTAATTTGCAGGATTTTTCTGCCATGGTGGCAAATAATAGTCAATCCATTAACCTACTCCATCAATAAAGTTGCACCACTGTCAGGACATACATTATCATCTTGCGATTCAAAAGATCTTTCAAGTCAGTTCAAAAATTTAACACACACAAAAAATTGTTTCTCTCCTTGGCATAAATCTGGCAAAGTAAATTCATGCTATTAGCATGAAGGGCACAGAATTTGTTTCATTGAAGTTACCCTTGAGATTGTGATTACTAGAACAAAGAACTACCTATTATAGAAAAGGTCATGGATCTGAAGTCTAGGTCCTGCTGGGGATTAAGGAACACCACTGCAAACATTTCCCTGTCATTTACTCATGGAAACACAGACTCATCTTTTCAAATACATTTGCCATACTTTACTCTTGAACTCTATTAATCAAAATCAGTCACAAAATCATGAGCACACTGTTGTACAATTAACTAAGTTTAGATAATTTGGGTAATGACTGCTGTATTATTTTGGTATTCTTACTACAAGGAGATATGTGAACAGTCAATTTCCTACTGAATGTTTAATACATTTCTAATAGGCAGTTTATGCAGTTTTTTGATGGCACACTAAATCATCCAGTATTTAACTGTGGCATGAAGATTGATTCAGCTTTGCAGTGGGAACAGAACA
>JAOXXN010000471.1:17304393-17315750 GCA_026770055.1 Myrmophylax atrothorax | reverse complement strand
AGTGGGAACAGAACAACTAAAATACACACAAGACCTGGTAAATATGTTAGTTAAGATAAAATTCTGCCATGCAAGACCTTAAAAGAATATGGAATCTTCTCCTACAAAAATGAGATCTAGTGGGGTAAAGCCCCTTGCTGGGTCAAAACATTGAGGCACAGCCAAGATTCTGAAGGGCTTCTGTTTTCTCCTTCTCCTCTCCCCAGGTCTGTCCATTTTGAAATACTTTCTATTTTCCACAAACTGTTCTTTTGACAAGATCCCAAGTAAGGCACATGCGATTTTTAGCATATTATGAAACAAACAAACAAAAAAGTCAGTTTTGTGTTAATTGGATCTTCCTACAAGTCCTGCCAGTACCTTTATCTACCTCTATATCATTTGGGTAGTTGGAGCAGCAAATACTAGGTACCAGGTCTATTTTCAACAGCCTGCACAATGACTATGTGGCACTTCACAAAAAGGAACCCCTCTCTGTGCTGAAAGAGTATCACTTGGATGTAGTCTCACCCTGCACACTGCCCCAACCTGACCAGCACCCACGTACGGATACAGGGTATCCCAGCATGACTTTTTATTTTTGGCTTAACACACAGTAATTGGAGTCACACGGGTTCTACTCAGCTCCAGGTAAACTTGAGCAGAAATCAATTATGTCTTTCTCATGCCATATTGACAGGTAAATCCTGGTAAATTCCAGACTGCTGGATGGGTATGTCCCAAGTCCAGCGAATAGGCTGAGAGCACCAGACAGATGAAGTGATTTCTCTCTCTCTTCACTGCCTTGCTGCTCAAGAACATTTTGCTCTCTTCCCTGACCAGTGTGTCTCCCTACAGCTTGGCTTGCTCCCCATGTGATGTCCCAGGAAGACAGAAGCATCAGCCCAGCTACTCAGCTAGAAGCCTCCAACTTACACTTCTTCCAGCTTTCCATCCTGATTGTATCAGTACCTCAGTGCCTCAAAGATTTCCAAAAACCACTTTTGTTTGCCTCTGCTTCACAAGAGCATGTAGTGACAGACCCAGGGAATGGCTTCAAACTGAGGTTGGTGAGGCACAGGAAGAGGTTTCCCAAAAAAGTTGTGGATGCCCCATCCCTGGAAGCATGCAAGGCCAGGTTAGATGGAGTTCTAAGCAACCTGGTCTAGTGAATGGTGTCCCTTCAGAAAACAGGTGATTTTTAAGGTCCCTGCCAACTCAAACCAGTCTATGATTCTATGATCCTAATGAAGAAGGTACAAACCCTCTCTGAGAATTAAGGAATTCCTTATGCAGCAATACTCTATGTGTATCACGATGTTTATGTGCTGCAGATAAACATAATTCACTTGCATAAGGGATTGTTTAGATAACAAACTGTTGCCTAATTACTTGGTGCCTGAATATCTGAAAAAAGATCCCTACCCCTAAGTGTCAGGGCACAGATCTTAAGCCACACAGCTAGCACTCCTACTGATTTCACTAGGAGCTCTATACAGGAAAGGCTTCCCTCCTCCACTGGCACATTTTGTATTTCTCTCCTAGGGAGCTCAATTGAAAATGTCAGTCATCCCCTGCTAGAGAAAAACTTTGACGCTCTAAGATTTAGAGAATGCACAGAGTGAGTCTATAATTATTTATTCATTTATGTATCTTTTATTTTTCATCCTTTGATTTCTGAGAATCACCAGCTAGATTTCCTGGCACAATAATTATAAATACTTCATGATAGTGTATGGATGTAAAAATTCTATTTGAAGTTTTGATGAGAGTCTGTGATGAAACGTTGGCGCATTGTTTTTACTCATCTAGGGACTTCGATGCTACAGCGATTTTCAGAAAATAAAACTTCTGCATTTACACATTACTTCCCAGTTTCTTCATTACTTATCATTCACTTTTTCAGCTCGGAGTGTCATCTCCCAGCAGATAATTCCACTGATGTTTTTAATGTGGCATATACACTTAAAAACCAGAAGAAATAGGGGTAGATTCAGCCAGATGAAGGACATATACTTGGCAAGAATGCACACACATGAAAGCTTATTGCAGCACTAGCAACATCAAGCAAATGACAAGCTGAAAGGTACCTGTACTGCTGACAAACAGAAAGTGCTGTACAGCACAGGAGTGAAATCTAGCCTGCTCTGTACACAGCTCTTCTGAGGAAAAGAAAAGCAATTTCCAAGACTAAACTGCTGTTTAGCCCTGAACAAGTCACCACAGAGGTTTCCTACATTTTGTCTGCTAGTCTCTAGAGGCTGAGTGACAGGGTTCTTCAAAAGATGACATGAAAAAGTCCAAAACAAAGTACTCATGTTAGTTGCAGCTACTGAAATAAAACTATAAAGTTATCAGCAAGGCAAGACTCTTTTTAGTTCTGAATTTCAAGTTGGAGCAGCACAGATTTCACTCAGAACTGGAATGTATCACCTCCTGCTGCAAAACTCTCGCAAAGGGCATGCAGCAATATTGAGAAGAAAACTCATTCTGAAGGAGCACCTTGGACTAGAAACACACAGCAAAATGGTGGAAAAGCAGCAGCGAGGCAAATGCAATATGGAGCAAGCTACAGAACATGAGAAGGATAACCATACACAGAATATATACTCCTACCCTTTTGTCACTGAAAAATGCATGCAGCAATTAACTCTGCACTGTAAAACCTGTAATTCAAAGATACAAGAGACTCAGGTTTTAGTCATGAGCCCACTTACACAGCTGAGAAATATGTCACAACACAAAGCAAGATAATGCTTAGCCAACACAGCACAGGAAGAAAGCTGCAGAGATCAGATGGGCAAGGACAGCACAGTCAGAAATCAAGCCAAATTTGGTCCTAATGCTCTACATTTGCAGCTTCAGCTGAACCAGAATGAGAGGTGACTTCCCTGTAAAACATTTTACTGGCTTACACACAGTCCCCCCGTCTTCTTTCAACATTTTGATAGGATGCTGCTGAAGCCTGAGGTGTACTGAAAAGCTCAAATGCAGTCCCCACATGCCTATTCTTTCCCATTGCATATTAACACCCATTCATCAGGCTTCTATGCATCTTTGCAGATCATACAAGCAAATGGCTTGAAGTAGGTATCTGCAAGTATCAGGAACATGGGCCTCTGAAGTAGTTATATCAAAGGTATTGGCAGCAATGAACTGCAGTAAAAGGAAATGTTATCTTTAACCAGGACAATGATGACAGGGATTTCAGGAAAAGAAAAAACCTCATTTTTATTTCAGCCCTTCAAACATCACATCAGCAATTCTGAGGCAGAGACTAAAATGTATCTGTAACAAGTTTTATCTTTCTTCCAACAGTTAGAGCTCTTATTACAATTGTCACCTAAACTTAGAGTTCATATTTATGTTTTACTCAGTGCTTGTGATTTATTTACAACGCTGGCACTTTCAATACGATTTCCGCAAAATACAAAGAGGAAGAGATATTGTACAACCAATAGAGACATTTTCAATCAGTCCAAGTAAGCTCTTCAAAAAGGTACCTAAATTTGCCAGAGTTCAAATCCTGACAGAAAGAAAGATGGCAAGAAACATCTTTGCTCATCTTGGGAATTAGTGTATCCTCCTGCTTCTTCCCAGAACTGATCTACCTCAAACATGCTTTTTAGGTTTAACTCCAGAAAACCTGTCATTTTTAAATTAAAATAATAAAAACAATTTTTCCTTTGAAGTCTTCATTAGCATGCATTATATCAATTTCCAGCACAGTAGTGACACTGACATTTTTATATTTTCATTAGGAATGTCAAATACAGAAAGAACTAAAAACCACAGTAAGTTGATTCCATTTGAAAACACTCTTTAAAAATAAAAGACAGAGAAATTCTGATGAGAATGGTGGTAAACCAGCCAAATCATGATGAGAGAAAGTATTATGCAGAATGGAAAATGGAAAGTCATATTAAAAAAACCTTTAAATTCAGAGAGCCACCTGCAATCCAATTGCTTTCTGTCTGAGTCATGAAAACTACACATTCAATCACATATGCATAAAGGATGGAAAGGCACTTTCCTTTATAAAATATTTGATTCATTGGACCTTTACATAATTCACTACACTGAAAGCTCAGGGGATATCCAGAGAAGTGTCATTCAAGAAATTTTCCATTGCCCCATTTTTAAAAACCTCATAAATGGGATTATGTAAATTACAGGAATATGAACACATATGCATGTATGGACACGTATACTTATGTATGGACACAAATCTCTGCCATTTCTGAGGCATACATACTCTTTCACATTTTTTATTTCCTGAAAAACACAAAAACATGACTGCCAAGTTTTCAAGTTGTCACCACTGCAAATGAGCTTTTTCCATTTGATCAGTAATAAAAAAAATAGAAATGGTAATGGAGTATATGCTACTTTCAGCCCCTTTAAAAATACCTTTTACTTGATGCATTATGTTTTGATATATCCCAGTCAAATTAAGCAGAGGCTGGCAACTGCATATGGCAATCTGATTAATGACATAATATGATTTATGTGCTTCATTTTAGTACATTGGGCCATTCTGATTTTTTAAATATATTCCTACAGATGTGAATGAGCACCACATTAAATCCTGTCTCAGACAAAAATCTCCCATTGAGATTGAAATGGCTGAACACTCTCATTTAATGAGGACTGCTTAGGGGACTTGGGTTAGATTTTTTTTTTTAAGGCAGACCATGTGCTATCTAAGGGAGTTTTCAGAAAAGTCAACACTAGCCAATATGAGACATTTTAAAGACACTAAATAGCCACTGAAGTGTACATCTAGGCACCTGAAGACTGCAGGAGTTCCAAACCTTTTCAGATTTGGCAGCCTTCCGGAGCTACAGCAATCTGCATCAAAGTCCTCTGACATCAGTTTATCACAGCTGAGATTTTGAAGCAGGCCTCAGTACATTTTCACATTTGCATGAGCAGAAGAACCAAAGAACATGCATTCCAGACAAAGGTGCAATTTCAAATCACTCCCCATTGAGATCAGCTATCAAAGTCACAGAGGCAGAACCATAGTCTCTATTTCTTCTTCCTTACAGCAGGCACTAATAGCACAAGAAAAAAATACAGGATCAAGCATCCCTCAACCACTAACAGCTACTGCTTGTACTACACACACATAAGACCCTGGCAGGATTGAATGAAATACTTCTTTATACCACTGAGTGTCTGGAATTTTGACAGACGTAATAGTTTAGGGTAACGGAACTTTTTTTGCTGAGATCCTAAAACTGAATGAGAAGGAATAGTTTTCTAGTCCTTACCTTGGAGCTCTCTTTTGACCCTAATACTCATGTTCAATGAAGAACAGAATTAAGACTTTACTGAGAGCTTTGGAAGTCCAGCTCACTAAAGAGTACTCGAATCACCCAGCTAGTCTCCCATTACCACAGTTTCAGAAATAATATGGGAAAGTGAGCTAAAAAAGAGAGTACAAACAAATAATTAAAATATTTGTTAGAATTCTAAAAATTTTCAGCAAGCCTCTCTAAACAGGGGATAGAGAGAGACAACAGGCTAAAATATGCCTACAGCACTTTGCAGACTTTTTTCCAATAAATAGGTGTTTTGCTCAATTGCAGTTATTTCTATTTTAAAGAATCAGAATGTCACATTATCCTTGTACTATCCCTGTGAAAGCTTTTTGTTTTATCTCTTTTTCTTGTGGTTTTAGGCAATGTTTAGGCCTCTCTGACACTAAAGACAATTCAATTCATTAAGCTTAATTATAAGGGATTTGAGTCAGGCATTAGTTTATTGCTTAAGTGTACACAGTAATTATTACTGATGTTAAAAAGGATATTTAATCACTGAGAGGCTCCTACTGCATTATTGCTGGTGGCAGATTACCAAAACTGTGTCTCCAGGGTTCATCAGCATCATACAGACATATGGGATTTTCCCCTCTGTTTCTTTCTACATTTGTCACTTTTCCTTCCTTTGTGGACCAACAGAAGAAAAGAATGAAGTAGGGCTGTTTTACTCATTTCATTAGGAAAATTCAGCAAACACCACTAAGACACAAGGAAGTCTCAAAACACAGCAGTTTGTGTCAGGACTTCAAAATCTATTAAGTCCAAAGAGAGAATTTACAAAGATGATTAATGGGAAAAGTCAGAACTGACTCCTGTTTCTTCATTCTAACAAGCCAATACAGAATTTACAGCCTGAAGTGAAGACTTGCTGGGCAGTTTCCCATTCTCCACAATACTGAGATTCTTTAGCAGGGAGTCAGGCTGTGTTTACTGTCCCTCATGGTCTTCACATCAGCTCTGGATGCTTCAGTCTAATTCTAATACAGCTGATCAGTCTGCTGTAGGAAATACTAACAAGAGAGTCTTCAGACTAGGAGACTCCAGAAAGTCATACTGCCTCATCTCAGTGGTCTCATTTCATACTCCTAGGCCATCTGACAGTGAAGCAATTCTCTTTTTGGCTCCTTGTTGTTGAAACATCACTGCTAACCACTGGTAAAACCAACTCTCTCTCCTTTAACTCTTCAAATGGTATATGAACTCTTTCCCCAGTTAATTCCCTATCATTAATAAAAGCCTTCATTAATCCTATTATGCCTTTTTCCAGTGCTTTCTCCTCAAAAAAACCCTCAACACACAAGGTAGTTAAAGCAATATAATCTTCTCTCCATTTTATTTTGAACTGACTGGTAAAAGCTGCAAGTTCTCACTTACTGACTGGACATACCTGATTTAATTAAAAGATCAAGAAACATGTGGAGGGACAACAGAAAATAATTACAGCTGCTGAAAGCAACAACTGCAATGTCTCAGCACGACGAAAGTTTTGAACTGTTGAGCAAGCAAGAGGCTGCTATGATATTTTGCAGTGGGGATGACCCATCAGAAATCTAAAGCTAACGTTCCTTCAAAAAAATATTTCCTTTCCTCTGTCATAACAGAAAGTAGTATCTCAAGATAAGTAATAATTTCTTCCATACCCTAAAACTTCTAAAGTGTTTATACCAAGACCATTATTATACTGCCTTTTTTTATTTTTTAACACAGTGATATAGATCCATTTTAAAGGACATACAGGAACTGAACTTCACATGCCCTACTCTATCTTGTCTAATTTTAAGTCAAGTTTGTGAAGCTTTCCACCTAATAGACATACAAAGCTTTGATGTTCAAGAAAGTAGTATTGTTTTTATAAACTCTTGCTCAGAAAAAGAAAGCTCTATCAGTCCTGAAAACAGTTATGTATGTTAATATTCTAATTCAAAACTGAAAGTGCATCACTGTTGTATAATCACAAGAAATTAGAAATATAGAATTAAAGGTGAAGTTATTTAAGGAATGTGTTCTTACAGCAAATAATGTTCGAGTTCACTATTTCTGTATTAAATTACAGAAGCACTTAAAAAACAAGAACGATACTTTCACTCAACTGTTTATCATAAACTTATTTGGCTAGTAACCAACTCTGTGGAATATGTTATACAAAATGATGGCAAAATTATTACACAGCTCTTCCAGACAGTTTTCTCTATGAATGAAAGGTTGTTTAGTTACTTCATTAAAAAAATGTAAATCCAAATATACAAAGGAAAACAATTTTCAAGAAAGTAGTTTTTAATATTTATGAAAGATCAAAAAATAATATTTTTAATTCATATATCCATAAAGATGTATAAGGATAAAGAATGCTACACTAAGTCTTGCTTTTGTTAATATTCTATAACTGCTTCTAAAAGCTCTGTTCTCTCTAGATTATTTTTAAATGAAAAGAAAAATCCTGATTAAAGCAAGAAACGAAGCTATTTCTAAAGTCTTGCCTTCATTTTATTTCTATCAGCTTAGCTGTCTAGCCAGCTCAGAATACATTCCTTTCCTTTTGGGGAAGTAGAAATACTAGACTGTTATATTTAGAAGCAGATCTAAGAGAAAAGGCTTAAAGACCATCAGGATTCTTGGTCTCATTTCCCTTTCCCAGGGGACTGATCACTTGTGCATTTTATCTGTTTTTCACTGCAGATTCATCGTGCAGTTTCTCAGGAGACTATGAAATGGCCTAAGCCATGGCCTGTCAGGCACAGGAGGAGACTGGTCAACTCTTATGGGAGAAAGATGAAATGGAAGCCCAGACCAGGTATTCCTGCTGCTGATATCTGGAACATCGCTTGTAGAGGCAGTAACTGCTCTGAGAGTCCTACTGCTGTCTTCTCCCCCTCATAACTAGTTCCAGTTTACTATTCCTCCACCCTGGCTTGGTCATTGGCCATTAGCATGATTTTCCCAAAACTTAGAATAAGCAAGAAGACAGTGCAAAGGTTGTGGCAATTCTTCTACCTACTCTGTCCCTAGCAGAATCAGCCCTTCCTCCCTGCACTTTTGCTGAACTTGAACCAATCTCAAGCCTAAGTGCCTGGCTATGAACATGATATGTCTTTGGCAGGCAAGTTATTTTTCTTTAGTCTTCTGGAAATTAAGATGATCTTTTTTATTTAGCCTAATAAACATATGCCAAATCAGAAAAAAAAATCAACATATTACACTGGAGCATAAAACCACCCTAATTGCCCATAAAATGGCTTCTTGCAAATAAATAAATAAATTTTAAAAAGAGAAAATTAAAACAAACATTTTACACAGCAGATTCCTTCTATGTTTTATGGGAAACTAAGTAAGCCAGTAAATCTCAATAGGAAGCAGAAACCACACTTCTTAGCAAGAAATCCTCTACTGCAGGGAGTTTATCACAAAGTTTTCCAAACTTAGAAACCAGCACATGCATTGTATTCCAGTATTTGCCAACATGCCACAAAGAGATACACTGCAAAATTGTGGTTCTCTATTTTGGTGTTTTCTACCACAGCCAGTATTAACAGAAGACAATTATTAATAGACAAAAACTATCTGTGAGAAGTCTGCAATTCTGTAATCGGGTTTTACCAAGGTGTAGAATTCCTTCTGTGAACTATACAACTAGCCTGTCGTTTTTAAGAAGGTTTTTTGGACAAAAACCCACATGGCCAGGTAGCCCTACTAGATGACCTCCAAGAGGGCCTTTTTTAACCATCTGTGCTCAATCCTAGTCTAAGACTCAGTATGTGCAAACTTGAGTCACAAGGCAAACAGCTGACATTGTTTTAAGGGCTTCTTTCATCAGATACGGATTCTACCCGTAACACAATTTAGAAGGAAAACACAAAACTAACTGCCTTACAGCTTTGAAACAACACACATAGAATACAGAAGTTGCATCCTATAGAACATGGCTTGTTTCACTAGGCATTAACAGCAGAGCCACATGACTTTCAAGAGTGTATTACCTATAAACACACCAGAACTCAGAAAATGTGGAGTCTGAAACTAGGAAGCCAAACAAGGTGATCACATCATAAAGCCCCAGGTTTAGGCCACGCATTTTCCCAGCCAGTTTACTTTTATTTAGACACCCAATAGTTTGTCCACACAAATATTTTGCAGAGTGTCTTAGTTCTTTAATACCCTCAATTCACATACAGAGAAAAAGTCACAGACTTTGCCCCAAGAGAACCTCTTTCAATTTACTGAGAAAATAAGCATTTTGGCAAAAGGGTTTTACAGGAGTAACAACCAACCAAGGAGAAGCACTACACTAAATTGCTCAGCAAACACCAACCCCATACAACTCAGTCAAATACAACCCATTTGTTTTAAGTTACACACAAGAGATTAAGGAAGGATGGAAGAAAGAGCAATAGAAGAAAGAAGGAGTAAAGAAAGATGTTAAAACACAACTTGTATAGCTACCAATGGAGATCAAGCAAATGCAGGTCCCAGCAGATAAATCAGAACAAGATGGAGATCTTATGCAGCTCTATTTATATGCCTTGGCTGCCATGGCCACCCCCACCCCTCCCTCCCCACCCCCAGGTGGGACATCTGGGTCACTGGTCATTCAGCGTCTTCCCAGCTGGAGTGAGGGGTGAGTCAGCCAATCAGAGGCTTCAGGGGGTGTGGCATGGGCAGAGCACCAGGTGGGGCATATTGGGCTGACAGGCCAGCAACACCACTGCTGAGCCCGGTGTGCTCTGCCATGGTGGCTGCAGACTGTGTGCTTCCCGATACTGAAGGCTTGGCCACCTACCCATCACCCTCATGCAGACAGAAACAAGATGGTTGATTCAACCCAACAGTCAAACAACCCAGTCAGATACAAATCTGGACTCTCATAACCATCTCTTCCATCTTGTCTTTTTCCATGCCACCAACCATGGGCCTCATGTACTAAATATCGGACAAGCTCACAGTGTCTGTCAGGTCCTTAGCAGCTGCTTTATAAAGTTCAGGGAGTTCATCCACATGATAGTGGAGTTGTGCTGTGCTCGGTGACATTCCCTGTGAAAACAACTTCTGCCTTATTCCCAGCTTCTGGCTATTTTGTGCTCTGCAGAAACTTGTCTAAACTTCAAATCAGGGAATTTTTTTGCTATTGCCAAGCTTTCTTGACTTTCACATTTGGATGGATTCATCTAACTAGTAAAATGGCTCCCATTGGGATAATAAAATCACTGTATTGGCTGACACAGTGACCTGTAATTTCACTGCTGAATTGGACACCCTACATGAAGACAACACTCAAAGAAAGGAAGAAGCCAAGGTGTGGGGAGGTAAAATTTTTATCAGAAGGGGAAGAAAATTCAAATGATTTGATAACTTGCAAGCAACATAATTTCTGCACAGGTCCTAGTGACTTGGAAATAAGCTTGATTAATTGTCTTCCCTTGCCAATATTTATAGAGAAAGTGTAAAGTATGTCCATAAAGTGTGCAGATTTTATATAAATGCACATACTTGGCTATATAAATGCTCTATTTGTCCCCCACTTAAGAATAAAGGCGATAGCATCATCCAATCAAAGGAAGAAGCAAGAGCAGTTCAAGGGGAGAATTATTTTTATTGTAAATTTCCAGAGGGAATTAACCAATTTTCTGTATTATGATAGAATCAGCATATTGTAGATTGAACCTGTAGATAATGTCAAAGCAGAAGAGACGCTTTCAGATTTGTGTGCCTGCTGAATCTCAAACACAAAAAGCTGCCGTACTTCTGTTTGCTCTGCAGTTTTCTCATCAATGTGCACATTATTGGACCTTACTGTGGTTGCAATGAACACTTCAGTGTGGCTGATGAAAGAAGTGAAAATACCCCTTGGATCTCATGCGATTCAGAACTTGGCAATGCCTGTCCCTCCCGTCACTGCATGTGTGATAGTGAAAGAACCGGAAGGAAATGAGATCATGGTCATATTCAAAGAATTTTTGAGCACAGATACATGCCATGCTGTTTAAAATATTCAAAAAGTCCTTTATTATTATTATTATTGCTATCCTACAATCTAATGTTGAATATGATTACTTCATA
>JAOXXN010000471.1:17289125-17304357 GCA_026770055.1 Myrmophylax atrothorax | reverse complement strand
AGGGAAATACAGAATAGCTAGGAAAAGCAAGAGAGCTCATAACCTTCAAATCCTGCTTTCCTACATTCAATAAGCATATACATTTTAATATGTCTCTTGCAATGTTCAGGAAAATTATACAGTGCCCTTCTGGATATATTTTATTGAAATTGGTGGATTCAGAGCTAGATATAATGAAATCAGCATTAAAGATGATATTTTACTCTTCAGGTTTGAATGAATTTTTAGAAAGGCAGGTGCGAATGAATAGGAAAGGACTTTACCAAGGTACTCAAGAAGCAATCTATTATATAAATCTAGTATACAGGTAAATTTGGTTATACTGAAGAGATGGGATGCCTCCCAGTTTCCCATAGGAGTTCCTCATATTTCTTATGTTCTCCTAGTTTCTTAGGGGGCAGATGTGGCAGACCACTGCAGCTTCCTGTCTTGAAGGTATTGAGGTACATCCAGTTTTGTAGAGCAGGAAATAGCATGTTGTATTTTATATCCAGGAAGCTTAAGGGAAAAGGGAAGGAAAATTAAAAAATCCAATAGTCCCAGCCTTGAGGGCTACTTGTTAAGTACTGCCCCAAGACTCGGATGTTACAGCCATCTAGAACCAATTTCACCTTCAAGTTTCAACTCTGGTCTGACACACACTAGGAAAGCTTTCTTATTTAATCTTCATTGTGGAGTGAATCTGTAATGATGCTTGAAGATTTCAGTCATTAATTCTCCTGATCATCTGAAATGAAGCTGAGCTTTCAACTTTTTGTTACTGTATGTTACTGTTCATTCATTTGTCAGCTGGACACCAGTTACTGTATTTCTCAAGCATTCAAATAGACATTGCTAGACATGATCAAATTGATCTATGTTTTCTTTGAAGAAATAGAACTCATAACCAGTATGCTTTTAACTAGCAGCTCAATTTTCAGGATCTCAGTTATCTTCCTTACCTCTTCCTCTTAATTTTCTCATTACTTCTTAAGCTATCAACATGAAAATGAAAGATGCATTTCAGTTAGTGGTTCTAACAGCAACTAAGTACAATGGAAACACTGTACTCCTATTGTATATTGGTCTTTATGCATTTGCAATTCTTGACTCATAAGCACCATAGGGCATCCATCATTCAATATCCCATTCATAGTACCTAGCTCCTTTCTGGAGACACAGTGTCCTAGGACAGAGCTCCCACCCAAATGCAGTGAGCATCTGCATCTTTTTGGATGATCATGCTGGAATGTACATTGTTTGCAGATTTGGAATAAGCTGCGTGCAGACTGCAACGATGTCAGCCTCTTCTTCGTTACGTGCTACTCCTTTAGTCTTAAGGCCATCTGTAGCTTTTATCAGTAATGATATTAGCTTTGTTTGATGCAAATGTCATACAGGCAGAGCCAAGGACTAACCCATCCAAGTCTCTACTAGACAATCCTAGATTTACATTTTTATTGTAGTTATTTAATACAGACCATATTGATACTACTTATTTCTGCTTCTTAAGTAAAATGTCATGCAACAGCATGGCTGTACTACATCTTTTCTGCAAACTAGATATACAAGTACTTTTCTGCTTCACAGAGATATGAGTCTATACTGAAGCACTTTGATACTGTGACATTAAGAGGGAACAAAGAAATGCAGATGTCTGCTTTTAAACCAGAACCATTCAGTTTTCTCACAGGAAAGCAAATGTTGAAAAGCATTTACTGCTTTAGCACAAGACTTTAGTGGTGGGAAAGCACAGTGAAGAGATCGCTATTTCTGAAAAGTCAGTCCCAAGTGTTACTGTGAAGAAAGAGTCCTGGAATGAGAGAGGCCAAGAATGGAAGGTAGGGTTCAGTGGTAAAAAAGCAGGCAAAGACCTTGTCTTGTCAGAGTGCAAACACTGAGGGAGAAATACTAAACAGGTGGAAGGTTGAAGCTTAAAAACAAATGTGAATGCAGCAGGCCTGTACTAAGCAGCAGTGGTAAGTTTTCAGACTGCAAACAAAGTTGTTCTTCAGGGTCCAAGTTCTTGAAGTCATACTTTCCATTATGCCCTAGTTTGCCCAACTGAGTTAAAATAAGCATCAATTCAAATCCCTTGGTGCTATTGCCTGCTGAAACCAAGTCTTTCTACTGGAACCTTCAGAGAGAATCCGTAACAAAATGCAGAGTCTAAAGCTGTATGGATGAAGTTTCAAACGTGCTCAGCACCTCACAACTCTCTTTGTTCTCAGTAGGGGAGTTCTTCTCCATTGTTTCGAGATTGAGCAGCTATAAGCACTTCCAAAAGACTAGTCCATAATCTCAAACCCCCTTTAATTTGGAGGATCAAAAATAACCTTTGCAATGTATAGCTTTACAGTCAAAATGAGTGTAATTTACACCAAAGCTGGGCAATTTCCTTATTTGTTACCTCTTAAGCAAAGTAACAAGGCAGTTTTAGTACCCAGAAATAAATTGAAATAAATAAAGTATTACAGTACACACTGTAATAAAAAGAACTAAGAAAAATATTTGAAAAGCTTTTTCTGTGCAATGCAGTACATAAGCTTTCAGAATTGCTTCAAACATAGCAGTTCTTCACCAAAAAGCTGTGATTACCACAAAAAGACAGGTGCATTTCTAACATTTGAGGGAACCATAAAGTGTCACATCCCTGTAGCAAAGACACACCAGAAGGTTCTTGCAATCTCAGCAAGGTCAAGAAGTCATGCATCAGGCCAGCAGTAAAACTGGAAAGAAAATAGAGGCCCTTCTGTGCTTCCATTAGTGCTCTGTTCACTAATAAATCAATAATGAAACAACATTTTAATTCTGAGAAGGCATCCTCTCCTTGAAGGCCCAGAAAGGCAGAGAGAAAGGACTGAAAAGCACCTTAAAAGAAAGCCTAGTCATCTCCACTCTGCAAAAGCATATCCAGACTTTTCCTACAGTATTTCTGCTACTTGAGACTGCATCGTATCCGGGGCAGCACACACTCTTGTTAGTCTTACTGCCACAAAGTTTCACCTAAAACATCATATCTAAATCATCCTTTCTGAAGTTCAGGCTCATTATTGCTTTTCCTATCAGTGTAGCATCCTCTTATAAACCTGCAAACAGTAACAACTCTCCTAGATTTTCCCTTTGTGGGAAAATCCTTTCCCTTTACCAATGGCAGAATACTACTTCTTTACAGCAAAACAGAAAAGCCTCTGCAACAAAACAGCAGAAGCTGCACTAAGTAGGACATTCAGAGTCAGACTGCAAAGAAATAAGTTGCATGGGGAACAATTTGGCACCTAAAGGAAGGCATCTGAACTGAGTAACTCACAAGTCTTAGTGTAAGGAGAAGGGCTGAAGCAAACAAGTGACTTCTCGGAGCATTGCTTTCATTCTCACTTTTGAATCTTGTTCATGTAGGTCTTGTGTGGAATACGCTTTCTTTGTGCTCAGAACCAAGTACTTGGGGGCCTGACCTCAGATTATGTTTTTAGTTGTCATTTTAGCAAAAACCCCACAAACTGTAGATTCATGTTTGATCCCAGCTGGAGAATCATGACTGTCCTCAACTTGCTGAAAATACGGTATAAACCGTGATATGCACAGGCCCCACGCTTAAAAAGCACTTAAAAAACTCAAAAAAATTCAGAGAGCCAGTATTTACTTAGCAAATCAATTTTTTTTTTCCTACTTGGTTCCCTCTACAAATTTCAATATAGTTAGTTTGGAAGTAATTTTTCAAGCTATAAACATTATAGAACAATAAAATTGAAGAGGGGAGTGCAGTGGGGAAGAGGAGACAATTATTTCAAGAATCTGGAGTATAATATGCAAGGTCTGTGAATAAGCATGCTAATACTTTCCTGCATTTCTTTTGCAGGAACTCAGCACCAGTCTATGCAAATGCACTGTAATTATTCTTGTAGTCTACAAAGAGTTCAGGTGTCAGTATCTGGTGGAAAATCCACAGAGCAGGTAGCTGTGATTTTTCTAACTTGACATGTTCCTTTTTGTGAAGGATTTTTTTAATTGGAAATTTCTCTGGTGTAGGAGAGATGTTTTAATCAGGTATCAATCTTCAACTTAAAGACATAAAGTAGGAAAAAAATGAATTGTGAAACTAAAATACTTCTACGTGATAAATTTTCAACTAGGACCATTCAGCGAGAATTTATGAGGAAAGATTTATATTTTTAACTACCTTTTTTAAAAATTAAATAATATGTCTTCTGAACATCTTGCTTTTTCTTATCACCTAGCAAAATAATCTATGGCATATTATCTGCACATTGTCTCTTATCTTGCTATGTGACTAAGGAGGGCTATGATTTTAAAGACAGCTTTTAGGTGAATTCAAAAAAAAAAAAATGATATTCGCTACCCTCATAATCAGATCTGTAAAAGACAGGTACATAGATTGCACCATATTGCATAAGACAATCTTGCTTTGGGCAAGAAATCATCCTTGACATTCACAGCTCCTCTTCTATATCCAGCTTGCTTTTTAAAATCACTTTGCAAATGGGGTCTCCCAGAATAATTTATGACAAGAGGCTTACAGTCAATTCTGGATGCTTTGGAAAATTCCACCAACACTACCCATATCTTCATCAGTCATAAAGTGGCATCCAGAATCTGTTGCTCCCCTTACTGGTTATGCAGTATCTCCACCATCACTGACAAAGTGAGGTTTTTCTGTGGCTGGCAAGACAGAACTTTACCTTTCCCCACAGTAATTGAGCTCAAGGAAACCCCTTCACTGTGTAAAGACAGACAGCCATACAGAGGAAGAGGAAAAACTGTGTAATTTCATTTTCCACCTTAGATACAGCTCGAATGTTTATTTGACACATGGAATGGCTAGATTATTAAATATGCTCCAACAGCATTTTGGATTCTGGGATGAAAGAATCTGATTTCCATAAAAACAAAGGGACTAGAGCTCCTCCGGCTGTGATCCTGATAAGAGAGCTTCTGCTCTAAGGAAATCAGACTACTGTCATAAACTAGATTTCATCAATTAACTTTTTTCGAGAAACTAATTTTATTTTTCTTTCTCATGCCAGATGAGATCATGGGAGTGACCTGAAGCTGAACAACAATGATAAAAGTATAGTCATTTGTTGACAGAAGCTCAGTATAGCTGAGAAAAATGTAGAAGTGCCAAGCACTAGGGCTCTTATCCCCTTTTCCTGCTGTTTTAGTGCCATTACACATTTCCCACAGCAGATGACAAAAGCTGGAATTTATCCAAGAAAGCAACCACCCAAGCCAATGGACATGACCTTCACATCCCTGGTTAAGCTAAAATAAGGAAGAACAAAGGCAATGCCACTATGCTCCTGAACAAGTCCTTCCAATTGCTCTTGCCTCTCTCCCTAGTCTACCTTTTATCCCTTTAGACGACTCCTTCAGCATCAAGCTCAATAAGCAGTCTAAGCATGGCTGAAGTGTGCAAGCACCACTGTGATACAAGGAAGAATAACATGAGTACAGAAAGCTTGAAGGAGCAGCTGAAGCACCGCAGAAGGAAACAGCTCCACTGTTAACAGATCACCAGAACAGCACAAGTCAACCAGAGGCTGCATGCAGCCCAGGACTAGCATATGGAATACACAGTGATCTTTAGAAGGAAATTGTCAGTCTAGAACACAGCACAACATTCTATTTAGACACCATATCCATGATTTTAAACAGTAAATCTTGAGGTAAAATATCAAAGCATACATCTCTATCTTTGGAGTTCACTTCCACAGTCTGCCTTTGAAGTTCTAGAGCCCAACTTCGATGATACACGAATGCGCAAATCTTATTCCTTGGGTAATTTTTCAAACTTTACCTTGTGACAATTAAATGAAGTCTAGGTCTTGTGGCTCTCTGGAGCCCCTTTTTAAAGGTAGTATTTCCAAAGCACTTAAGTAACTTGGGTAACTTAAGGTAAACAGCTCTTGGCAGAACTAGAGGGCTTACAAAGCTTAGATTCCACTTGAAAAACCCACCATTGCCACATTGCAATCTGTTTTGATCACTATCAACAATTTTCTATTGTTGAATTGCCTTGTTAAAAGTAGAAAACTAACTAGCTTTACAGACAAGGCATTGCACATATCAACCATTTCAAATTGCTGTGCTAATATTTCTGCTCAATCTGTGTAACTCATCTCAGCATAAAAGTCTCTCTGTTGGTAAGGACTAGGTAACTAGTGCCAGGAAATCATAAATGTTTGTAAAGAAAGACACACAGATACCCAGGGGCTGAAGTTAATCCTGATGAGATTTGACACATTGACACAGCAGTGAGCTGAGAGTATTTTTCCTAACATTTGTCTATTTGTTCATAAGAAATACAGCAGCGGCTCTGTTTGCAGATGTGCTTAATTTATTTAGATTTCTTCACCTGTGATAGAGACTTACAGAAAGTTCTTATTTGGAATAATGAGCAGATGAAATTATTCAGCATGGACTAAACTGTAAATACTGCTCAATTCACTGCTAACCTATAAATGCAAAAGGAGAGAGTGATCAAGTTCTTATGAAACTAAGCGAATACATTATTCAGTTACCTGTTATTTAATTCACCCACTACTTTTTCTCACCTCTTCCCAGTAACTGCTGGGACCAAGGGCTAACTTTGATACACATGTCTTTCAGACAGAGGACCACCTGTCTACTGTCAGATAGCAGTTAACTATCCAGTCTAGGACATCGAAACAAGCCTCCCACTAGGAATCAAGGCAGGTGTCACCAAAAGGCAACTAAGTTCATCCACTTTAGATGTGTTTTGCAGTAAGAGAAAACTATCAGCCACAGAAAGAGCCCTGACAATTAACTAAGATGATGTGACCAATACTGGGAGAGGTCAGTTTAACTCTTCATGACTGAACATGCTCTCTGGTTCCTACAGTATCAATTGAGACCATCTGCTGTCACCATAGCAGAAAACTAATGGGTTAATTCCTAGGCTAAGGAAGAAAGAATCATCTCTCCCTCTATATTACACCTCTTAACTGTTCTTCAGCACACCTTGATGTGAATCTGGAGGGTACACAGGGAGAAAATGACCTCTGCAGTGCTTCACACATCCTGAAAGTTGTTCAACTCCCCACTCCTTTCACTGCATCTGAAATGGGTGCACCACTTGCATTTATAATGTTTTTTTCATGTGCTTTCACAGTAGAAGAATCATCTCGCATCAAGAACATCACTTGAGTTCAGTAAGTCTTGTTACAGTCCCATTGCCAAGTTTTCAGTGCATCAGAATATCATCATAAAATTTAATGACTCAGTCTTACTTGCAATCTAACGCTAAAATATGCCACATTTCAGAAAACTCAGCTCTTCCCTAGCAGCTTTTCCCTGTGCCATGAGCTCAGGATGGATCTCTGCAAGGCTACAGTGATGCTTGTTTCTAACCACTCCATGCACCCTTCTCCTCCCATCCCCTAATCAAACTAAAGAAAGATAATCTTGACAGAAGATCTGAAAAATAAAGACTTTCTTCAGTAAGTATGCCTGTGATGAGCAAGATCTTGGGGGATGCACAGACCCAACTAAAACTTCGGTGGCTTATAAGGAAAAAATGTATAAAGGGCAAACATATACATGACACAAATTTATAGAAGCCATTCAGGTAGGCTTCCATATAAATGAGTTATTACGACACATTAATGATTTTTATTATTATTATCCATTTCAAGTTGCAACCCACTATTTGCACTGTAATCACTTGCCTACAAAATGTGCTGTGGGAGAGATGACCACATTTGATGACCAAGATCAGCTGTGCTGTGTTTCAAAGAAAAACATACATATTCAAAGAAGGGCATCACAGGCTATTGTGCCTCAACCTATCAGGTTGATTTTACAATGACCACTGGCAGCTGTCCACATCAAAGATGCAGGTCTTACATGTAAGGCAAAACAGACATAACTGAAATACAAAAATAATCTCAAACCCTAATGAAAAACTTTTCTACATCAAATCAGTTCTCTCTGCACTTTGAACATGACTGCAGAATCAAAGTCTGGTTTTGGTTTCCCCTTTAGTTGCTTTAATGCAGATAATCCTTACAGTAGAGCATTAACTGCTGTACACAGGAGCATACACTGTCAGTCTGGACATAGCAGGACAAGAAAAGCTGGTTTTACAGCAAAACACATCAACTTTGGCTGGACCAAGATTTCAATCCAATATTTAATGGGTTGAACCTCAGAATTCAAGCCTTGTCTTAAACACCTACTGCTCAGGTCTGGGTACTTCTGAAACAGTCTACCCTACTCTGAATATCTAAAATTAACAGGAAAAAATACAGGATGACTATAAAGCTACTATATATTACAGCAATATAAAGTAGGTATGGTGCTCAAATGATGGTTTAGGAAGCTTGGGTTACTGCCCACTCTTTTACAGTGAAAAAAACATAACTTGCTTCGCTCATAAAGTGAGCCAACAAAACTCCAAATTTTGTACTACTCAAACAAAAACCATCATCGAAAATGCTGCAAGAGACATCTTCTCACTGACCCACACACAGCAATGAAAATAATTCCATTTTGATACCTGAAAAAATTAGATTTCATAAAAACACAGCATTCTAAGTAGTACAGTCTCTTTCGTCCCATGTGAATGTTCTAAATGATAAGTCTAGAGCCTATACTGTTTCAACTTCTCTCTCTCTGGCCTTATAAGATTTACACAGAGCTTAGCAATTATTTTCAATAGGACAGTCAGCTGAGAAAGTCACACAGCATAATCTTGTACACTAATTTTCAAGAGGAGGAAGAAACATCTTTTCTATGTACTGAGAGACCCGTGCCTTGCCAGTGGATCTTCTCTGTCAGTGGGGCCAAGACAAAAGTGATGACTTTTCTATGTGCCACAAGGCAAAGAACATTATGAAGAGCGTTCAAAACACATAGCAGGGAGAACAAGGGGAAGTGTTGAAGGAATTAATCATTAAGTATTTGCTGTTAAAATGAATAAGAAAACCCTTACTGAGATTTGTAGTAGGGCTTTTGGGCTCAATTTTCAGTCAGGAAACCGCAACTTCATTAGGTGTAAACTTGAAAGAAAACCTAAGCTTTTCACCTTCTCCACTGATATAATGAATTTTTTTTACCTCCCTGTATGTACAGTTTCAGGTGATTTTCTTTCCTAATTATCCTTGTAAAACACTTTTGCAGGATGATTTCTTTAGTATTGTCTGGCATTTGAATAGCACTTTTCAGTTCCTTTTCTTCAGTTCAATCTAGAGTATTAGATTAGATGAGCATCTTTATGGAGTGTTCTCTGAAGCTATTTCTTCATCTCTAGCTTTTCTCAGCACTTTTAAGTCTAATCTATAACAAAGTAAAGGGTAAGGGAGATATTCATTCTACCACTATAACCACCAATACCATCTCCATAAAGAAAATATGTTCACATATGTTCACTCAACAAACTGAACAAAGGTCAAATTTGACAGGATTGACCCTGCTGTGCCTAAGCATGCCCATGCTATGGAGCACAGTGTTCACCTACAGATTTACCAGTTAGGCTGCTATGGAAATTACCAGAAAATCTAATCAACGGCCCAAGAAATGAGAAAGGGAACTAAAGAAGAATGAATACACTAAAACATCTGAAGTATTGGTGTTAGGTACCTACTCACTTTATACTATACTTCTTGGATCCTATTGCAGGAAGCCAAATGTGTAGAACAATTATCCACCTGAAAATACTCCTCCCTAAAGTTCAAAGCACTAGAGATACCTTGGGAGAAATCTGACGAAGAAAATTCTGAAGGGACATGCTCTTTGATTTTTACTCCTCAGAGCACATAAGTTTCTGCAACCCTTTACACAACCAAAGCACTCCTCCTTTCATATCAGCTGAAAAAAATGCTGACCACTCAGCACTACAATCCAGGCTACGAGACACACTGGAAATCTGCTGGAAAATGTTACATTACAGCTTTTTATTTACAGGGCTAAATCCAAATGCATGCAGTGGTGCATCAGCCAACCTCTCCTTTGAATAAGACCTAAAGTATTTTCAGCTAACACATGTGGAGTCCAGTCTTCCATGTATCTACTGGTACCAGATGATGTTAGCGCTTCCACAGCAGGCAGCTTATGGGACAGGAGGCTGTTTTATTTAAACAGTGTGCTTACCCCCTCATTCATGGAAATTAACTGTGCAGCTAACTCAGAGTGTGAACCTACCAAGAGGTGGCACTGGAAGGACACTCTTTGGAAAGAACAAGGCAAACTTCTGACCAGGAAAAGATGACGAGAATCAGCTTGCACACACGAAACCTCGGGAGGTGCCCATGGTTTACCTGTTCGAACAGGTAACTGAAGGCAGCGTTTTTACCTAGTTTTTCAACTTCATCACACTCAGTCTGCTCTCACAAAACAATACACACACACATACACCAAATAACAAAGGACTCTTTTGGTCTTGAACACAGGGAAACACTAGGAAGCACTAAGAAAAATTAGGTCTGATCACATTATTTTCACCCCTAAAAAAATATTATCAGAACTATTCCCCTATTTTTCAAACACTGCTGATATGAATCAAAAAGCCACTAGGCAAGACATTCAAATGTAGTTCTAAGCTGCTATTAATCTTATGACTCTTTACAAATCTCTGACAATTTCTGAGACCACCAGGAAAAGCAGGCTTGTTTTAGTGAGCCTAAATCTACTAGCCATAGGATCCACATCTCCCAGCGGGAAATTTGAGGAATCTACAAATAGCAGAAGAAGGAAAAAATTTGCAAACCATGGTATTAAAAGAGTGCCTGTAATATTATATATGGCAGGTCACCCATGCTTATAGAGTGTATTTACATACACACCTATGCACAGATGTATAAACACATTATTTAAATTAAATTTCAGATACTTTTCCAGTGAAACATTTAAATACTATCCATAGTAATAAGGATAGTGGTCCTGAATTAACTTATTTGAAATTTATATTCTGTGGGAAGTTTCACAGTCAACTTTTTCTTATCAGCTGGTAAAGAACAGTTCTCATTTTGCTCTCTCTTTTTATCCTTCCTCAGATTCTCCATCAAAGGAAAACAAGTTTCTAGTTAGACTGGTTTTGTTTGTTTATATCCATTCCAACAAAACAATTTATCACAACATATTTAAGTCCTAATGCTGAATTTATACACACACTTTTGTTCATTGTTAAGTAACAAGTGCTGCAGTTAATGGATCTTCTCATAAGCAAATCTAAGTGTGTACATTTGCATGACTGGAGTCTAAAATCAGGTTACTCAAGACCAAAATTTGGCTCTGTGCAATCTAATCATATGTAATAGGTTCTGCATATATAGTGTTTGAAGTATTTTAAATAATTTATTTCTCAATTGAGGTTTTGTGTGATAACTTGCATGTAGTGTCCCAGTCAGTCCCCGGATATATTGCAAGATAGAAGTAAGACGACTTATTTTAACTGACATGTCACATAAGATTGGTCATTCTGTTTCCTCATAGGGAAAATGCTGTTAGAGCATTTACAGCATTACTGAATATTGGGCAACTCTGGAGTCTTCAGGTGCCTGCAGATGTTTGCAATTCATCATAATCAAGAATTACTAGATATCTTAATTGTGAATACTACCATATCATAATTGCAAAGGCACAGTTTTGAATTGACACAAGTTAGTTATGAGCTACACCTAAACTGCCAAAGTATGCTTAATTCTGGTTTACTGACATTGGGCAGCTCTGTTGCTGAGTTTATTGGCTTGGGGAAGGGAAATCTGTTGTTGTTGTTGTTTGTTTTTTCTTCCAGTACCCATCACAGTAGAAAGAAAAATTAAGACTCACTGCAAAAAGATTAAATGCTTTGTAAGTATCTGTATGGCAAGCAGTTGAAATTTCTCATTTCTTTTGCTTTTATGAAGGTAAAAAATATACCTGAGAAACAAGTTGAACTCACCAATTTGTTCCAACAAAATGTTATCTGAGTCTGACACATTTCAATTATCTGTGTGATCAAATCATAAATGAAAAATCACACAGCATTCAAAATACCTCTAATGTTCCAAGTCAAAATATATTCTTTATAGAGAGAGGTAACTCACATCGTTATGCTTCAAATTGATTACTGTAAACTGTACCTATAATTAGATATAACTAATGCAATTTAAGGAAGAGAAAACTAATATTTGAAGCTAAACACTGAAAGTAATTTTGTTGCCTTCCAGTCAGTTACCAAGCAGAAAATGTACTGTCTCACTAATTTATTATTATTAGAAACATCAGACTCTTAATCTATTTTAAGGACATAACTGTGTATTTAAGGTAGTATTTCCCAGCTATATTTCAAAACAACAGGCTTGATGGATTTTTGTTGAAATAAAAAGCACAGAACTCCTCAACTATTACTATAAAGGGATGAATCAGAAAAGACAGAGTAAAAGCACAGCATAGTTAACAAACATTATCTTATTTTTAGCTGTTTAAATGCTTGACTCATAATGGAAACATGAAAAAAAAGAATTATTAATTAAAAAAATAAAATCCTTCTGAAGGTTCAAATGGTAGGTACTATAGAATCAAAGTAACATTTGCATCATTTCAGCTAATATATCTTTTTTAGGATGCCCAAATAATTATTGTACTATGCAGACGACAGGACACAAAAATGTTCAGGCAGTATTCCATGACAATTCCCTCTACCAAGCCTTTGGGTTTCTTCTCTAGCATTCTCAGATGATCATCTATACAATTAGGCTTTTGCCACACATAGCTTTTCTTTTCTACAGCAGGCGTTATGGGTTCCGCTACCTTCTTGCTGACCTCATGCTATGGTCTCATTCACCCAACAGGCTACTGTTGACAAGAGTACCACATATTAGCTGTTGAAACTCATACCTGAGCCTCCTTTGCTCCAAAAAGCTCCTGAGTGAGCACATGCCTTCTGGTCTCCCAATCTGAAATATCAGGCACAGATATTTCCCTACTCAAGTAGAATGATGGGCAGAGATTCTCCACCATTAAGACAATAGTAACAGCATCATGGCCCTCTCCAATACTAAGTATGAAGGCTTCCGCCTCCTAGCCACCTCGCAAACTCTGCAGAATTCTCTCCTTGTGCACTTGCCCTCTCTCAGCCATGAGTAATGGCTGAACAATGAATTGCTCTGTTATCTGAGCAGCTGCTGCCGTTGCTACTCTCTGCTGCCTCCCAAGGGCTCCTATCTGGTGACAAAACACAACACATAACCCAAGGCAATGAGGCAAATAGAGCTACCTTAAACTGCAGTTGTCTGAAGCAGCAGTACATGAAACTTTAGCACAACCTCAAGAAGTGATATGATTCCCGTATCAAGCCTATGCCCCAATACACTATTTAAGTTTCAATCATATAGAAGAGTCTTACTGATACTTTGTATACATTAGCAACATGGTTTTTATCTCACTTATTGGTAGATGATAACACTATTCCCCTTCTCACAGACTAGGAATCATCATCTGTCTAGTTGCCCAGAGACAGAAAATAGTGACATAAATATCATGTACCACTTCTTACCACCATAAAAACAGTCTAACAGGGAGGGAGAAGTAGGTTGGCTCTGTACTTCAGACCTATCCTGGGAAACCTTAAGGACCTGAACTTGGACAGACTAGATTCAGAAGACTCATAAAAACACAGTACTATGTTACCATTGCACAACAATGCAATTGTCCTGTTGTGCTGGCACCATAGGAGGTCTGTTCTCTAGAGCTAAGCTGCTCTAGCTCAGGAGCACTGGAAGCCTCCACTACAATCTTCCAAGCAACTTGCTGCTATGATAACTGCTAGCTGGTGGGCCTGAGGCACTGTGGTTTCCAAGGTGATCTGTGGGCTGAAGGCCTCCTGTGTACTAGCAGGCACACCAGTCATCTAAATTTACCTTATTTATCTCTATTTCCAAGTCCTGAAATACAGGCCCACTGTGCAGCAGCACTTCATATTGAGCATGAGTCATCTACCTATAAGGAAATGGCCCAAGATCACTTCTACAAAAGCCACTGAACAGCATCTTCTGGCAAGTAACTCACCAGTATGACTAATTGAAACTCTTGACATCACACTTGATGTCTGGTTTTGTCACTACTTATAATAGCAGGAGCATTCTGAGTAGTATGTTTGCAACCTTCATTTAATGATCACTATCACGAGCCCCCTTCCCACACAGTGAGAAGTCAAAGAGCAAATCTTGTTATGAAGATGACTGTCATATGAACAGTACTGAGCTCTTGTAAAGACATGGAGCTCACTTTAAAAAACAGTTCTGCATCACCAAGAGAAAAATCTATATTTTTCCACACAGATGTCCACATTCTCTAAAATTTAAAAGGAAAGAATCTTACTGAGTTGACTTTTAAGTTCTTCCTTAATGCCAAGTGCCCAAAGAGGACTACTTTAAACAAGCAATCTGGGTTTGGTGGCAGGACAAACCATTCCATTACAATCCTTCCTATTGCACCTATATGCTCTGATCCAGCATTCAGGCTAAGGTATTTTCCAAAGGTGCTTAGTGTTCCATTTTTACTTCGCAAGAGCAAACAACTGATTATTTAAAAATGAAAGCAACTCCAGTAGCAACAGCAACTCTGCAACCTTTACTGCAATTTGAGCTTCAGCAATTTTCCTCAACTGACCCACAATTTCACACAGTGCCAGCAGCAGCTCTGAGTAAACATTACTGTTTGCTGCCAAGCCCAAATCTAAAGCCTGCCAATTCATAGAATCACAGAATCGTTCAGGTTGAAGAAGACCTCCAAGATTACTGAATCCAACCTTTGACAGATCACTGCCTTGTCAGCTTGACCACAGCACTAAGTGCCACATCCAATTGCCTCTTGAACACACACCTCCAGGGATGGTGACTTCACCACTTCCCCGGCAGTCCATTCCAATGCTTGGCAACCTTCCCATAAGAAATTCTTCCTGAATTTAAGTGTAAGCCTGTGTTGTGCAGAGCGAAACAAAGAAGAGTGTGTACATTTTTGTTCACATGTGCATTCATGCACATGTTTGAGACATACAGATTCACCCTCAGTGCTGTATCTTCAATGTCAGCTGTGCAGTGTTGGAGGGAAGGGAGAAGGGCGTCTGCTTTCCCCTTGGGAGACAGAGACCAGGAGTCCAGGCAATCCAGACAAGAGAGAGTTTATTAGGACAATCCACCAGGTATTATAAGATTTCAGGGGGAAGATACCAGATCTGGGGCTGGATTGGGTGAAAACTTAGGAAGGGGCAGGGTCTAAGGTCCATTAACCA
>JAOXXN010000471.1:17272273-17289025 GCA_026770055.1 Myrmophylax atrothorax | reverse complement strand
CAGAGAGGGGAGGGAGCACCTGGAGGCCCTCTGATCCCTGGGGTTTCCTGTAGGGGGAGGCTGCTGTGATGTCCTGGTCCCAGGGACACACACCACACCCCCCCAAGAGAGGGGAGGCCCAGCCTGGGAAGAAACAATAACATGCTCAGCATCAGGTTTGATGACTCGTTTGGGGAACAAAAAGCCTCTGGGAGACACAAAGGAGACAGGAGTAGATACAATACAAGGTGTGGTGTGGTGTAACAGTCCCGCAGGGGAGCTGTAACAAACAGAGGGGTGACACAAACTTTGCAACTAAAAGAACTCATAAAACTTCAGTAAAAAGTCTCTCAGTATGTATCTTCTCAGGTTCAAGGTGCTCCTCCAGCGCAGCGATCTTTGGGATTCATTTCAGCATTTTCTTAAAGTCAGCATTGGGCAAAATACATATGAAAGCCACACATGTAAAAATCAATTAGCTCAAAAGGATAGATGCCTTGCTTGCTTCAAGGCATCTAAAAGTTGCACAGTTAGTGTAAGTTCTTGTTTCTACTGATATACCAAGAATCTTCAAAAGTGGTGAATACAAGAACGCCTTTCTGAGTAAAACTGAGCATGCACAAGCACTAAGGCATACCCTTAAGCATCTCAATACAATAGGCAACTCCACTGATTCCCTGTGTTCTGGTAGCAGAAAAATCACACTAATTTCTGTCAGGTCTAAGGAGGTACTGAGGAAGTACTCTGGACTTATCAACAGTCTTTCTGCTGGACTGGATTCAATCCCATGGGCAGCAGGGGAAAAAAGTACAAGAATATGCAGGTACAGCCCCAAGCTATTAAAAGAACCTAAAAAATCCCATTTGTTTTCTACCAGAGAAGAAATAAGGCAACATAGAACCACAAAGCAGCACTATGCATGCACATATGATTAAAGAGATGACCATGAAGATCTACAAAAGCATTCATACTAAGACACATCTCTGCTTCTTAGCAACTGAACCCACTTTGAAAAGATACTTGCTCACAGCTGGTGAATACATAGGAACGAATGTTGATCAAGAGTTTTACCTCAGTTGTAACTTCCATGTTTTGGGGGAGTGGTGTGACCTCCCATTATCTCTCCTGTTCTACCACCTGTTCTAATTAGGCATCACACATTGAGGAATATAGCCAGAACACTGTGCAATAAGAAAATATAATTTTCTTATTATACAAAGGGATTGCAGAGGAACAGCCCTGGAAGTGTCTTCTGGAAAAAAAAAAGCAAACACCAAAAAACTAGCATCGAAGATGGAAAAACTATGGAGAATTGTTATTGCTCCAATATTTCATTCAGTGCTGTCTACCATTGAAATTCTCAGGAACTGCAACTTGTCAAAACTTATCACACTTTGTCAGTCATGTGAATGAATCGACCTTAATGTAACCGAAGGTCATCACACAAAAAAACCCACCCCAAACCAGAGATTTCAATTAGGGATTATAGGCTAAGAAGAAAAGGCAGATGTAGAGAAATTAGCATTATGTTTTTATAGCTCCCATGTTGATACTCAAAAGCTGACGTTGAGTTTTAGTGGACAGATCATTGGTTTGTTAATAGCAGCAGTCATAAAAGCCCTAATGAAGCCCCCTGAGCCCCCTGATCACACCAAACTAAAATTTTGTATTCCTGTTTCAGCACCTTGGAAAAATCATATCCGTCCTCTATGCTCTGCTTTTTAATTATTATTTTGCTGTGTGAGGTGGTTTCCTATTTTGTTTGCTTCTTCCTATCACTACATTTCACTTCCAGTATTCTGACATCTTGAACTGCCAAGAGTCAATGTGTAAAAGCTCTCAAACTTGATTGTCAAAATACTGAAACAATTTTCTTGTGTTTATCTTCTTTGCTCTCTGAGTGTTTGCAGTAAGGCTGCTTCCAGATTCAATGTTTGTATTTAAGAGGCTGCACTATTAGCTAGAAAGGCTCAAAGTGCAATCCCAGTGATATTACAAACTATGAAGCAAGTACAAAAGAAATCCAGAGCTTTTTATAGCCAACTTTTTACCATGTAACTTAGGAACATTTTTTTTCTCTCACGTGCTCTCTGAGACAGTTCATTAAAAGAGCATCAAAAATTGCTCTTTTTTTTTGTGATGCATTTTGTGCTCATGGGAAGAGATCCATAATGCTGGTAGCTGCTATTTAGTCTCTGGGGTGTTAGTCTGCCCAGGAAGCCATCCCAATTCCCAGTTCACCAGTCAAGTTTATAAATTAGCAGTTTATAAATTGGGCAATGGCAAGGGAAACAATCTCAACACAGGATAGACTAGTTCACAGTCATGGTAGCTGGGTAACATTAACACATCGTATGATTTATGTTGATTGTGGCAGAGCTTCAGTGGTATCAGGCCCTAAACACCAGCATGGTGTTTCAAAATGCAGGTAAGATGTTCCTGCCTCCTGAAGAAATCTAATAACTAAATCAGGTAATATTTATATGTTAGTGTGGAGAGAGAATAGTGTTTGCATGGACCTTCTCTCCTGGCTCATCAAATCCAGTCTTCTACAGCTGTAAACACAGAGGTATTAAGTGATTTAGGTCAACTTAAAAGTGGCTTAGCAAAGCCACTGTCCCAATTACACACATGCTTACTCACTGGGAAACTGTTCCAGAAGCTCACTCCCCTTCCTCTGCTGTACCAAAATTTCTATCAGTTTCCAGTCCAAGCTAAATTTGTTGGGAATAGTGAACTTTACCCCTGCTACCAGGTGCTGTCATAGGATTCAAGTAATTAATTTCTTTCCCCAGTTTGACTCCATCTATTTAGATATATTTTCTTTTCCTCTATATCGCAATATTGTTTGTTAAAAAGTCACCTTTTCTACTTTCCTAAAATGACATAGGCTTTCCTCCCAGCCTCTTTGCCATTGTTCTGGAATACACCTTCCTTGATCAAGAGACCAAAACAGTGCAGGTGCACACACTCCCCACACCATTCCTTTCTCTCGTGGTTCTTCTAGTAATTATATAATTTATTGAAGGACAAAATTGTACAGTGTGAAAAAAGAAATAGTCTTCAACTGTGGAACACACTGTACAATTCCTAGTGATCACTGATAATCTTTCTTCCCATCAACCCTTCCCATACATACTTTTACTAGGGTAAAGTACCTCAGGCTTATAATTTTGGGAAAAACATGATTTTGGTAGACTTTATTAAGGCTTTGAGATTGGAAGGGAGGAAAGGGCTGGGAGTGACTTTGTGAAAGAGAACAAAACTTTCTACAGAAGCATTTTGAAAAGTCTCCTCTGAAACTACCTGCATGTGGAAGCTCCCACTGTGTTTTGTTCGAGAGCTGTGTTTCTGTACAAACAAGACAATGTACATGTGGGCTCAGATCCACTCAAGAGTACAACTGTTATGCCTTTTCTTTGCATAGCAAAACTAAAGTCAAGTAATGGATAAGCACATACATGTTGGGTTAGACTGAGAAAGATAAATCAGAACACAGATAAATGTAAGTTGCCTAACTTGGGTAAGGTATGATCTCTTTATTAGAAAACTATTGTTATCTGCAGTTGACTTCTCAGGAACTTAGGCTCCCAGCACAGGATATAAATGTTAGCTGCTCCAACCGATACCTGAGAAAATCACATAAGAAGGTCTGACTGCCTTTTTTTTTTTTTTAATCTATCAAAATGAAGGAGGGAGTGTGAAATCCTCTTTTTTTCCTCCCTAGGAACACTTTAACACTAGAATGCAGGAGCCCTTGAGGTACTCCTCATTAATCCATTGACACCACAGAAAAATTTCAGCTGGTGTCTCACAGAGACTACAAACTGCATTCTATTTACACTGTACAGGCACAGGTTCATGAGCCCTGTACTTTGTCTTTAAAGTAAGCACTCCATTTATCCAGAACTATGGAGCGTGCAGTTTCACACATCTATCAGCCAGTCTACAGGCTGCAGTGTACTGCTGTGTCTTCTGAGATAGGATCATTTTGATGCACACAGTACAAGTGACTAGTGGGATCGCCTATGTGTCCAAACAGGATGTATAACACTCCAATTCACATCTCATCCAACTCATTCCTCATCCATAAGGGGAATCAGAGAGCTGGAAACAATTCACTGTTCCCACCTCCTACATGGCAAACAGTACAAGTGCTTAATATACTTGCTTACATTTTATTGCATAGTTGAATACAATAAAGAGTTTCTGCCTTTTTTCAGAACTGTCTCCTGTGTCTAATTTACCTTTTTAAAAAAGAAGGGACTGTTTCTTCCCTAAGGTTGACTGAGAATGCCCTGCAGAGAGAGGATGATGAGTGATCAAAAGATCAAGTGGAGAGAATGCTTGACTGTGGTATGCAGTACAATTTAATGTAAGTTCCGGAAATGATGAAAAGCAAAGTGATTTTATAAGAGATATAGAGAAGACTGCTTGGATTGTGTGCATCCTGGAGCAACTAAAATCTGCTAAATTAAAGCAGGATGGAAAGAAATTCACCAAATGGTGTAAGAGTTTGAGATTCCCATTTAAAGCGTGTTTCACTCGGCAGATCTAAGCATTCCTTCTTTAGCAGTTTACCTTATCGCAATGCACTGTTCTGTCCTTCTAGCAAAAAAAAGTCATAATGACCCAAAGTCTTCACTTAGTATGCCCTTTCTAAGAAAATCAGAGAAGTGCAATGTCTGATCAACCTAGAGATGTGATAAAATCAGGTAGGCTCTGTCCCTGTTTTTCTGTAGTGTACTCAATTCTACCAGAGTTCCACTTCTGTGAGGGCAACACAGTTTCAGTGTTTAAGCTTTTCCTAGTAACAAACTAAGATCTCTATTGTTTTCAATTAGATGAATTACTTCTTGGCTTAGTCTCAAAGAGAGGTTCTCTGTTCATTGTTCATGGTTCTTCTCTAGTGAGTACTTCATACAGTGGAAGAGATCTCTTTTTTTAGGGTGAACAAGCAGTTTCTTTTCTTAAAGGTAACATTCAGTAATGTTTACAGCTTATAATTCTTGGTAAAAATGATAAGAAGTCACCATGGGACTCTAAAGATGAATATACACCTTCCTGCAGTGCTCTCAGGAATGTCTAAACCAGTAATCAAACCAGGCCCACACTTTTGTCAAATAGAGTAGAATAACTACAACTACCTCTCCTGCCTAATACAATTCTCTCTTATTAACAAATCCCAGAGTCTTAACAATTGCATTTCCTGCAGTAGCATCACCTTGTTGCCTTTTGTACATATTCAAATATGCCAAAGAGATTGTTCTCACTCTGCATCCCAAACAGTTTTGAAACTGTCTGGGATTTCAAGAGATCACATGAGTCTGAACAGAAACCAAATGGCTCAATGCCTTTAGGTTCAGCCCCTCTCTGTGGCCTCAGGTAACTGTTTTGGACCACTCACCAATTTTCAAAGCCAAAAAGCAAAACAGCACCCCAAAGAGAACTAGAAAAATTCATGGCAAAAATTGATGGGGAAGCTGGAGGCAACTTTTTGCAAGGAGTCCTGTAATAATTACTGCAATGTCACTCATAGCTGACCATTCCTTACTACTTGTTAGCTCTAGGCTCAGTCAGACAGGATCCAAATCTACCAGATAAGTTCATGTAACCATTTCTTACATCTACCATGTATCTACAGAATGCATGTAAGCAGATATCAGGAAATGTGTTTTCACTAATAAGTAAATTCATTCTCCAAACACAGTTCACTTATCTGTCCGAGATGAAAACAGAGCTTCACCACTCCAGTGTTTACAAATTGGTTAGCTGCCTGCACCTTCAGTCCCTTCTTCCATGTTGCAATGATTTCTCTGTGGGTTCAATTTAGAGAGCAGTGGAGGTAGCTGTGTGAAATAGCCAGCAGTCAAGCTAAAGACAGACTGGTTCCATTTATTCTGCTGAGAACAAGTAAATTGGCTGGGAAGGTGTCAAATGTTGAAAAAGTGTCCACTACTGTTTCTCCTTATTTTGAATAATGCATTACTCATTTGATCTAGGTTTTTTTAAACCAATGAGATATTTCAAAATATCAATACACCCATTCTTTGTTTAGATAGAAGACATATAATCCAAGTATTTGAACAAAACATTATCATCTTTCAATGACAAACTAGATTCAGTAATCTGGAAGTCTCTGCCCTGTCACACTTTAGAGCTAGGTGTAATATTGGAAAACAGCTGTACCCCAATTCTAGTCCAAACTTGCATTGCTCCACTCAGAATTTAGCAATTTGAGCCTCCTCAGAGCAGAGATCATAGTGTTCCATGTTTCACTGCAGCTCAAAAGGCAGGATGTTCTGGAAGTAGGGGCTGCTACAGACAAAAAGATGACCTTTTCCCAGTCATAAGCTTTCAAAGTTTACACCTTAATAGCAGAAACACTACAGAAAGCTGAAGTCCAACTCTACAGCAAGCCTTGGCCGAGGTTTCTGAGAGGCTGAGCAATATCCTCTGTCCAAATCCACTCTCATTTGCTGTACCAGGGAAGGCATATACTCTCACTCAACCCCCACAGGCAACAGCTTTATGAGCATCTGTCTTTGTGACACTCCTGTGAAACAACTGAGAACTACTAGCCCTTGTTTTATGGGGCTAATGAGACAAAAAAACAAACCAAAAAACTCCCACAGAAAATACCCAAAGACTTGTCCACATGTTAGGATCAGGCACATATGAAAACATACTATCATGATCAGTACCTTCAAAAGCCTGTGTGGAATGGCTGGTGACATAGAAAGCAAATATTTTCATATGCTGTATATTTTCTGCAAGATAATTAACAGACTTCTTCACTTGGCTACTCACACATCACTCACTGACAATTTCCCACACAAAATCCAAACAATGCACCTCCAAGCCATAAGAAATTGTGTCAAAGCAAGGACAAATGCCAATACCCCAAGGAAAGGCCATAACTACTATGTAATCTTTCAATGCAGCTCAAGTGTATGCCAACAGTATGCAGAAGGTTTGCAGCCTGGAAGTCTATTTGTAAATCAATTCCAAGAGCAATGCTGCCTCTTGACCAGGATATTCTCTGTGCTGCTCCAGATGGGTGAATATAGTTCAAGTGACAACAGTTTCACGTCCTGAAGCCTCTTATGTCCACTGCAAATAAAATTCACAGATAAAAGGCTTGTTGTTATAGCTTGATTTATGAGTCTTGATTTATACTGATGCACTGGGAAAACCAGACTGCAGGTGTTGTGCAAACTCCTCCAAAGAGAAAGGTAAATAGAGGCTTAAATGTGAAGTGTAAAGCAGATTTGAACTCATTTCCCCTCTTTATCTGAAAAATGTTAATGTCAAAAGCTAAGCAATGCATCATTAAAATCAGAATTTCCATCTGCCCTCCGAACCATCACTGATAAAATAAAAAGGCAAGAAACACTCTACACTGATAAAATAAAATAGGCAAGAAACACTATTATGCACTTTGACTCCTTGTTATTATAATGCAGAGCATTTAAAGGCTAATTTGTCTCACCACAAAGGTGCAGGGGCCACTGAGGTGTGAAGCATCTACCTGATCTGTCCCAGGAAGCAAAACAGAGAACACAGCCATACTATCCAAGAGTCTATACTTTAGGAAAGTTTACTGTGGACTTCAGCTTGCTCATACTAGACCAAGTCGATGGAAGACTATTTGTGTGTGGATTAGACACATGAGATGAGCCAATGAAGCTCAACATGCAGGCTCCATAGTCTATAACTTGCTAATCACTAGCACTGCTAGCAAGGCTTAGAGAACTGGATTTGGAAGACCAGACACAAGAGTCCTCAAGTGTCTTTTTTTGTTACTAATCCATTTATGTACTCATGCTTTATGTCAGGCTGTGCCTAAACATGAGACAGCCTGCTGTAGGATCTTTTACTACCAGATGGACTGCAAGCAGATCCATCTCAGTATGGAGCAAATCTGATTTCTACTATGGGATCTAAAGGGAGGCAAGTTAGTACTTTTAATGTTGTCTCAGATCAGCAGACATTGGAACAAGAGTCTAGTTAATTTTTCAGCCTTTACACCACGGAATAGCATCTGGCAAAGAATGATTTTTTTTTTTTTTTTAGTTCATTTCAGCCCTGGTTTGGTTTTAACTAAATTAAGACTGAATGGAAAGCATTCCAAATACAGAAATTCACTGCCCAATGCCATTGCCAAGCAGAAGAGAAAGTTATCCAGGGAAAGGATAATTGTCATCACAAGAAATCCTACAGAAGATTTCCTGAGGCATTATCACATGGTAGTAAGGTTATAATCACCAACAGTTATAATTACAGCTAATGTAGAACTCCAAAATAGAAGCATGTCTTCAGCTACCCAGGGCCACTGTTATTGACAGAACATGATTACATGGAAGAGTTAAGACATTTCAACACTGTTTCATCATAATGGGCTCGAATTATTTAGTTCAAAACAGTTGCAGAATGTCAAACATTATTTTTATCATAAGTTTTCTTATTTTTACCATAAGTCTTCCCAAACAGAAGGGATTTGACTAGTGCTTGTTAATAAATGAAGCAGTTTCCCAGGGAGGAGTGTAGGACACAGTAGGTTGAATCTGTATCCAAGATATTGCAGACCAGATTAGCATGCTTTCTTCAAGCTCTAAGTTTCCAGAAGTGTGGTAACAGGAAGAACCAGCATTTTCCAGTTCTCAGAGGAGGGATGCTGAGGTATGTGTAGGTGAGAGACCTTGGGTGAGAAGGGGAACATCCTACCTGTGGAAATGCAATCTTGAACATCAACAAGTCCTCAAGCAGAATCATTTATAACCCATCATTCCTGGTCACTGATTGCCCCTAAGTTACATGGCATACAGTGCACTTGATAACAAATTATCCTCTTCATTTCCTTGCCAGAGGAAAGATGTCACTAAGTCAGTGTACAGTGCATTTACTCTAGAAAATACATTTAGTCCCTTAAAAATGAAGCCTCCTTGTCCAAGTTTGGACAGGCTCTGAAAAAAGTTCTGCCACTCACCTAGCTCAGTTTAAAAAACAACAAATAGCACACATTGCAGTAACAAAACATTAGAATTATACTTTGAAAAATGCACATGGCTATTAAAAATATATTATTAGATTCTGATGACTCTGAGCCTGATGCACAAATGGAGTAGCATGAGTTCCCAAAGGGTACTTGCATATGATTTCAAAAAAAGAAGAGATGAAAGTGAAGGAAAAAACCCTAAGCTTGTCATTCTCACATCTCATATTGAAATGTCCAGCATTTTATCTCAAAACCTGGCCAAGGGCAAAAAAAAAAAAAAAAAAAAGAAAGACATGCCTTTCTTTCCAGTTCCACTGCCTTGGAAATCCTTCTTCTGTTACTCAGAACAGATCATCCTCTGGGTGATGCAAGAGACTGCCACTGAGCTGTGGGAAGTTGCAGGCCAGACTCAAGGACATCCCCAGCCAGTAACAGAGGTGCCTTTAAGATAAGCAGTGGGGGCATAGGGTCTGCTAGCTCTTTGCTTCCAATTCAATGAATCTGAAATATTAAATGGGCATGTACAATCTGTCTGCTCACACTCAGAGCATCCAGAGAATCCAGAAGCAATGTATCAACTTCTAGAAACTATTATGCTGGCTCATAACCCTAACGAAGGGGGGAGGTAGGCAGACTATATTGAATATCTTTTTACTGCAGAATAAAAGAGAATGGCATCAAAGAAAGCAAAAGGATAGGCAGAGGGTTTGGGGTCCAAAAGGCCTCCCCCACCTCGGGCCTGAATCAATGTGCTCTTTGTAGTCGGTAAGGGTCAATTAGAGGATATTAACATGACCATGCTGGAGGATTCTGATGAGTGAAGGAGACAGGGAAAATATCAATGCAGACCCTGCAGATCCTCTACTTTTAATAAAGCTGGGAACAAAGATACAGATTTTTTAACAGAAGACAGAGTCAAACATTCAGTAATAACTTGCTGTAAGGGCCTGCTAAGTAAAGTCACAATACTGATTTGTTGGAACAATGGGAAAAACAACTTCGCGGCTATTCTGACAAGCTATGGAATGTACAACTGGAAATATTAACTGACTCATGAGTTTATATATGTATATATGCCAGATTTTCCCCTTTCCATTGTCAGGATGCAAGTTAAATGCTCAAAAAACTTTTGAAAAACCCTGTAAGAGCTATACATCCCACAAGAAACAGCATAGTAGGCTCAAATCTGTTTACTAATGGACCAGACCTTGGAGGAACCTGAGAATGACATCCCAGATCCAGTACTGAATGTAGTGATCCCTCTGGTATGGGCCTCAGAGAAACCAGGCAAAGCAAAGAATGTGAACTCCACAAAGTACAACTGAAGCCAGGAGCACAAGCAGTGAGGGTAGATCAATAACCTATTAGACTGGAAGTATGTAAAGGATTGGAGCCCTTGATAAATACTGTCATGCAGTATGGGACTGCTTAGAGAGTATGCATTTGAATTTAATACTCCTATTTTACCTCGTTCACATTAGTAAAGACTGGTACAGAATTAAAGGGCAATAAACCAAATAACTATGAATACATACACCCCACCACACCATTCCTTATAACTTGATAGCCTAAGTTCCAGAAACAAATGTTTATTTTACTAGTTTTGGATTTAAAAATGCAGCCCCCCGTCCCCCACCTTCCTAAGCCAGTAGGCAAAGACAAGCAATTTTTTCATTCAAATTAGAGAATCTCATAATGGGAAGAAATGTGCAGCTGTGCCGGACTGTGCTCCCTGGTGAATTTAAAAACAGCTCAACTCTGTCTGGTAACATTTTGGCAAAACCATATTCCCATTGGATCAAAGGCAAGGTAGCAGTAACAATGTAACTGCATTGGAATATGCTGATGAGAGAAGATCCCTTGTCAGAAATATCAAAATGTAAAAAAAAAAAAAAAAAAAAAATTCAGAAGAATGGTGAATAACTCCAAATCAACACATTCTCAGAACTGCTGAAATGAGGAGTCCTCCTCAAGAGGTTACACAAAGAGACTCATGTAGGAGAAGATGCCAAGTTATGTTAAGAGATATGCTATAAGACCAAAAATGCAATTGAGTGCATATGTAATAGTAACATATCATGTAAATAACCCTTAAATACAAAGAAATCTGCAGGTAGGTGATGTAAAAACAAGCATAACTCCCAGGGAATGCTAGCAGAGATTTATCCGAGTTGCCATTTATGTAAACAACATAAATATCTCCTTGTTTTAGTGGCTATCTCTCCAGGGTGGCCAGAAGCCTCCCCTTGCCATAACAATCAGGCTAGAGAAGTCAAAGCACTGTTAAAGGAAATAATCCTTAGGTTTGGAATTCCTGAGGGATTGTACTTAGACAGTGGGCCCTATTTTATTTCAGAAGTAGCCCAAAAACTACCCATGTTTCTCCAGCTTAACTGAGACTTACATACCCTTTGAGACCACAGTCTAGCATACAGGTGGAAAGCATGATTAAAACCAAACCCAACCATAACAACAAAACTTTTCAAAGTTATGTCCAGAAACTCAGCTCAAATCGGTAGATATTTTACTGATTGCCTTGATGAGAGTTATAATCACTCCATGAGTCAAAGGAGTAAGTCCTTTTGAGATATTGCAGGGGAAGTCATATCCATCTAACAGGGTGGGTATTGAAACAATCAAATGGAAGTTAAAGGGGAAGCAACGATCAAAGATTATTTGCTGTCTCTTTCGCATATTTTATCACCTTTGTGCAAGTATCTCAATCCTTCAGCCAGTATACAACTTGCAAAGTGGAAGCTTTATATTCACTTTCGTAGAGATAAAGCACTGAAACAAAAATGAGAAGGTCTTTATATTGTTCTGTTGTCTACATGTACAGCTATGAAAAGGGAATGAATCTGTTTCTGGATTCGTTATACACCAGCTCCTTCACCAGAAGCTAAGGCTGAGTGCAAATCAACAGGGCCCTTAGACACTATATTGACATACCGCTATATCACATGATCAAAAATATATGTCTATTGCATTCTTTCAAGTTGTAGATTTAACTGTGTTTTTTCAAAAACAGGGTGCAACTTCTAAGAAAGGTACTGTGGATAAGTCCATAAGTCTCAAAGGGGAGAATCTGATGTCAGATAAGGTTAAAAATCCACAAAGAAGATCACAGTAACTATGCATTGGTCTTGAAACCATGACAACAGTGTACTAGAGCAATGGAAGAGTAAAGAGTCCCCAGGAACAGAACATTATAAATCCTTATTTCACTGACAATTAATTGTTCAAATAGATTCAAGCAGAAATTGTAATAGAGTATATGATTAAATAATAACTTAGTGTTAGCTGATAGGATGAAAATATAACATTAATGATAATTCTAAAAAATACACATCCAAGAAAATTTGTATATGCAAATGATAGCATAATGAACTGGATCAATACCACCACACATCCATTAAGAATTTTGTTATGTAAGCATGAATGACCAATCACCTGTTTCTGTATCATTCATTCTTTATTTTTTGTGTAAAAGTCTATCCTTGTTTGCAAGAAGGTGTGCCAGCTGTATTTGACGCCTGGCACCCTGTTCTGCAGAATGGTAATAAAATTAAATACCTCAGTTCAGTGCGTAGATTTGCTCTTGCACAACCAGTGAAACAACCCTGCTTTAGGGAATAACACTATAAACTAGTTACCTCCTGCTCTATTCAGTAGTTCCATCAAAGCAAATGTCACACTTAGATACTAGTTTCAAACCAAAGAAATGCACTGAGAAAAGCACTAGTGGCCAGATCAGGTTAGTCATATTAAGACGAGGTCAGAAACAGATAACTTTAATTTTCAGAAAGCATTGTGTGATGTTCTTGTTCAACAGCAGCCAAAGATACTATATTTTGGCTGCTACTTTTAGCCCTGAATGGTTGTTCCCGTTTCCAGAAAAATTTAAAGGACACACATTTCCTGTCCTGAAGCCTTCATTTCTGGGTATCCTACTAGCAACAAATGCTACAAGAGCTCACCATGTGAAGGACTGGAAAGAGAAAGATGTTAAAGTTAGCCCTACTCGTCCTGAGGTCACTTGACAGCTAAAAATACAAACCAGGTACCAAGTTTTTGTTAAGGCCTGTTCAGTTGTGTTTTGCTCTTCTGAAAAAATTTACTACATCCAGAAATTACCCCAGATTCTGTTTTTATACTGAGCCTGTTACACATGCTAAATAGTTACCATGAAGCTTTTGATTTTCCTTGAAAAGTACAGGCACACACATATAATTTCAAAATGGCTTGTAATTCCTGAACCACTTTCCTCCCACCTATTTCAGAGTTTATTATGTTATAGGCTTTATGCCAAGGTCATCAGTTTGCACATAAAGTAGATGTTAGGATATTTTATTGAAGTTTATGAACGGAAATGTCTTGACTATTGATGTGCAAACTCTTGAAAAAATCTACATTTTCTTTTGCAGCTGGAAAACTAAGACAATATGGTTGACACAAACACTTTATAGTGTCAGGTACACACAGCTATTATTATTGAGAACTGTGCAAAAGAAGCTTTCAATCTGGGCTTCATTCAACACAAATCATCTTGTCTCTAGGTCCTTCTTTTGTTTGACATACTCTGAGACCATTTACTTATATGCCCATAGAAATGCAAACAAAGCCATGAAATACCTCAACAATTACTGTGCCTGACCTCTGGAAAATGGTTTTCCTAAATTAAAATCCATTTGAATGAGTACAACTTATATGAAAACATCCAGCAGGAATTATAAAGTATCCAGGATCAGATAAGTTAAAAGTCTTTGGTAAGTCGTGCTGTGCCCCATTAGCCTATAGTAGGGTTCTCATTCTGTTTCTCTACTTGAATGTCCTCATGTAGTCCTATAAACAGTGTCAGTGCTTGACCTTTCCATTCCAGTTTGCCAAGAGTCACACAGCTTAACATATGGTTGTGCTGACCATACTTCAGCAAAGCACTGAACACTTCTGATGCTTGGAGTCACTTCTACATTGACCCATGAAGACTAGGGGTCTGCTTGGGATTCCTAAGCAAATTGTCCCTCTTTTAGCTGGCACTCTAAAAGACTCCTATCCACAATCAAACAGGGGAGACCTGCCATTCACTCTTGCCATCAGGTTACATGGACATTAGAATAGCTTCAGAGGCAAAGGATCTTGGTCTGCTGGACAAGGGAATTATGTGTTATCTGAAACATACTGATGTATTGAACTTAGGAACAGCCTCTTGATTTTCACATATCAAACAACAGCTTTGAGCACATTCACTTCTATTTCCCAGAGATCTCCAACAGAAGAACCATACTGGACACACAAGCACAGGAACATGCAGCAGCTGTTTCTCGAGAGTTTGAGGGCTACTAATTATCATGAATGATGCTCTTGCAATCACACAACTCCAAGAGACCAATAAATACAATCTCTACTTAGCCATACAAATCTTGAGAACTATTTCATGTAAGTGGAGTAGTTTTCCTTGCAGGGATGTTTGAAATAAGCTTATGATATACGTGTTGTACTATGTATACGCGTTAAATGTACTATGTGAATCTCAGAGCAACTGAATGTTCAGCTCTTGTACCTGGCAAAGACAAAAGAATACCAGAACACTCCCCAAAAAATTCATGCTCACTAAGACAGAGAGACCTTTAAATGAAACATACTGTTTCCCAAACACAGTTGGCAGTTCTAGGAGATGAGGGATGGTTATGGACTGCTGATCCAGGAGAATAGCCTCACTTACTACCTTTCTTTTCTGAGGGAACTCCTCTTTTATCTTTTTCTACACTCTACCCTTCACTCCCCTTTTCTTTATTTCCTCTCCCTTGAAGAAATTGACCCCCCCATTCTGTAATCTTACTTTTTTGCAAAGAATTTGTACTTCAAAACTTATTTTCCTTCATGGAATAGGCTACAAAATAGCTAAGCCTAGGGACAAGGACAACAAAGTCTCTGGGGAAAAAATTTGTCAATGAAAGCAGTGTAGAGAACAACTTCCATTCTAATCCAGAAGTCTCTTCCTCTACAGAGTTTAAAAAAAAAAAAATCACAATTTGAATTGCATTATGATATGTGTTCAAATGAATGACAACACAGGTGAATGCAATGCCATCCTGAACACTAACACCAAGATAAATGTTTAAAAAGCAATCCTTCTGAGAAACTTAGAAAACGCAAAGATCCTTGTGAACAAGTGATCCTCTATGACATCCACAGAAATAAGCAGAACAAATCTCCAGATCTAGCTTCAGGGCACATCTTAGCTGAACAACTTTTCCAAACAGAAAGGGATTCAGTTACCACTCAGGTTCAGCTGTGATGTGCCTATCTGTATCTACAGACTGTCAGAGGCAGCAGACTTTCAGTCTCAGGCGACATCCTGATACTTTGGTTGATGCCAGCAGTTAAGTGAAATCAGAATTGTAAAAAGCAAGGAATTATGCCGTTAGAAAGGGAAAATTACTGTTAAACACAGCATGTTAGCCTAAGGCCTGCAAGTTAGCAAACTACAGGGCACCTAGACTGAAGCCTCAAGACACTGAATGTTCTTATAATGGACTACCATTGCTCTGTGGAAGAGGAATGGATTTAAGCACAGGCATTAAACACTGTTCAACTTCAGCCTGACCTGCTGAGATGTATAAACAGACAGCTTCTGCTCTGTCTAATCCATTTAAAGCATGTCTGACACCTTCAATGCTGTTAACTCTGATCTTCAGTTACATCATCACTTAGCTCCAGTGGCTGAGCCAACATTCAGGGTCCTACACATATATAACTCTCCCTGCCAAGAAAGAGTAAGCACAGAAAAGACCTGCTGACATAGGGAGTGGAGCTAGGGGGAGGTCTGGAGGCCTAGAAACCAACCTTTGTCCTATTGCTATGTGCACACAATTCCTCCACCACCACCTAGCAGATTACCACACAAAACCCTTCTACAATGGATTTACTTTATAACCTTCTCTTTTCCCAACTATTCTTGTTAAGGAATCTCAATGCCCTTGTAAAACCGAAGCACAATTTGGTTCTGTCCCAGAAGTCACAGTCCAGAGATGATTTTGTTTTCTGTTGTGTCTATGTTGCCTGAGACTATACTTTGTATTCCTTTAAATACTTTAATTGGGCTTATAATTAGACTCTGTTTCCCTACATTTATGTACCTTTTCCCAGCTTCCTTTTCAAAATGCTAGGTCCTAACAATATTAACATTCTCCTCTGGAACCTCTTGAGATCTTAGCAGTAATTTCATGCACCAATAATGTTTTACTGAAAATAAACAGACCTAAAACATTGGTAACCTGGGAATAATCAAGAAGTCACACGTGTCCTGATATACAGCCAAGCTGCCTAGTGACCTCTGTAATTACGTCACTCATTAGCATATCCCTGGCCAGCTGGCTTTCCTCTGGGTGATAGAAAGCATACCTGCCCAGCTAAGCAGACTGAAAAGGTGTGACCAACAAATCAGTGAAACCTAATGGGATAGAACCCAGGTGCCATAAAGGTTTAGGCTCACTGGAGTGGTTTTGTAGTAAGGGTCGCTGATCAAATTCCAGGTCTGCATCAGGAAACTGATATTTATTCTGGCACAGCTATGACATTATATGTTTTTAAGGATTCAAGGCACCTTTTGCATTCCTACTAATCACAGGTCAACCTCTGCTAAACCATTCTGGACAGAGGCATGTGAGACTCCACTACAGCCTAAAATAAGGCAACTGGACAAGTGTACCCTCTGCTGGGTTAGGAGCTGGCTGGAGGGTTGGGCCCAGAGAGTGCTGGTGAACGGAGCTGCA
>JAOXXN010000471.1:17258621-17272173 GCA_026770055.1 Myrmophylax atrothorax | reverse complement strand
TCAGCAATAGGACAAGGGGGCACAGGCTCAAGCTCTGCCAGGGGAAATTTAAGTTGGATATCAGAAAAAAATTCTTTCCAGAGAGAGTAATCAGGAATTGGAATGGCCTGCCCAGAGAAGAGGTGATGGATTTGCCATCACCATCCCTGGAGGTTTTTAAACTGAGATTGGACGTGGCATCGAGTGCCATGATCTAGTAAACGGACTGGAGGTGGACCAAGGGTTGGACTTGATCTCGGAGATCTTTTCCAACCCAATTGATTCTATTCTATGCCACTCAAAACCACTGATGCCTCTGTATTGAAATCTCTCCTTCTCCTCAGGCAGCAAAGAAAGCTTAGTCATGTGCCAAGGAATGGGCAAATGTCAAAATAATATGTTTCAAACAAAACAAAAACTAAATGCCACACACCACAACTTTAATCCTCTAAACACTGAGATATATGCAGAAAAATGAGGGAGTCTCATGAGGGAGACAGTAAATCTCTTTGCACTATCAAAACACTTCCAGTAACCTCTTACAGCATAAATGCCAGGTGGTTCTTCTACAAATTATAAAACTTGTCACATTGTGCACACAACAAAAGGAGTAATTATCTTTTTAGTTTCATGATCAACTTCCTAATTGCTACTGGAACTTCAAGGAGTCAGAGACCACTGAAACAGGGAAACAAATTACTCCATGGTATGTGGAATCTTTGCTACCGGAGAGTTTTTAAGAACTTTCCAAACAAATATGCTCAAAAAACCTACACAAATGTATCACTTCTCACATAAGAAGAAAGGAGTATCTGGTCATTTGGATTCACCCTTGAACAATTCCTGTGTGATTCTATGTCATTTCCAGAAAAAAAAAAATAATTAAAATACCTAGGAAATGTATTTTCCAAAAAATTATTCTTTGCTTTCCTAAAACTCAAATATGAGACATTTCACTCTTAAGGTTTCATGTCCTGAGGATTAACTTTCTATTCTAAAGTAGTCTAATAGAAAAAGAAAAGCTACACCAAAGTTTGGTTCATTTATGGCCTTCTAAAACATGGAGGTTGAATCAGTTGCTGGCACTGATGTCTGCCCAAAGACAGACTACTGGCAGAATCTGGTTCACAGGCTTAGACCAAAATCTAAGTGTAAGCACAAAGAATCTTTCTGTTTGTCTGACTCAATCAACAGGCTAATGGAAACAGTTTGCAATGCTAAAAGGCAGAGAACAATACAACGCATCTTCAAGCAAATTACCATATTTATAAAATCTTTTAGCTCAATTCTATTTCTTTGGTCTTAAACACAATGAAGTCACTTGTCTCCATTTCAGTGAACAGTTATATTTCTGAATTTGTTGTTAAACTGAAACAGAGAAAGTGAGTTTTGGTTTTCATCAAGGTTTTCTTTCTCCTTTTGTTTTTAATGGGATGTTGAAATCCACAGAACAATCATTTGCTTTCATTATGTTTCAGTCTTCAATTAGAGCACGACAGAGGAGCAATCTTATTTCAAAATTCCTTTTTTAATGGGAATAAGTCAATCTCATAATTTATTGAATTCTCAAGCTTCAACAGCAAACACTGTAGAAAAGTTAAATCAAGATAACAAATTATCATAAGCAATATAAACCCACAGAAATGTAATTATACAGTTTCAACAGTTGTTCCTGCCAGAGCAATGGAAAGCATGAAGGTGAATCTAAAATTTACACTGAATTTTGTTTAATTCAGCCTAAGAACCATCTCCTATGACAGAGGCCTCTGATCCAGGCTTTGGGGTCAAGTTATGACATACAAGTGCTTCAGGAAAAGCTGTTAAAATAGCCCTCACATCCTAGCCTTCATGGATTCATTCTCATTCCAACTGGCAGAAAATTGACTATCTTTCTCCTTCTAGACTTCTCAGTATTAAGTACCACCATCTTGAGTATTAAAGACAAACCTTCAGTCTGCATTTCAGCATTAAGAACTCTCAAAAAGATGACAGCTTAGCTCTGCCAGAGACTTTGCTGTAACCCTGAGCGAAGTGTTTATCTTCTTTTGCCTGTCTTTATCACAGCAACTTAGATTGCAACTTCTTTAGGAAAGAACTGTATCTTAACAGGCAGATAGAGTAAGAGACCCTCAGTTTTTTGATCCTGCAGGCACCACTGTAATTACAAAACAACAATAATCAGAGGAAATGATCTTATAAATGCATCTTATAAATTATTCAACTATCTGCAGTTATTAATAACTTCCTAGATTATTGAAACTAAGCCAACAATAAAAATCAAATTTATTTTTGCTACCACTTCCTTCTGTTACCATCAGCCTGCAAAACAGAAAACTACAATGGCACATTTAACCTAAGTGAAGACTCCACCACTGCCAATTTTTGCCTTTGGACAGAAAGCCTTGCAAGGAAATTTTCCCATTGCAATGATTTGCAAAGTCATAATAATATTTCTATGTCCATATTAAATTTTATAGAGGTTATTTTTTTATTACCAAATATAAATTTTGGGCCTATATTACCTGCCACACTGTCTTAAAATAGTTCCAAGGTTATGCTGTCACTGCATAACTCTGAAAATTTGTAACCCTAATTCAAGCATTGGAAATATAACACATAAGGTACAGCAAAAGAAACAACGTAGTACTAAGCACAATTTTCTACTGCAATAAGCAGGGGAGTGTCTGAGCAGAAAATTCGTCTTGCATATTGTACGCATCAGTAGTCCATAAGGGAAGATCATACTTCTATCAAATGCTTGAACGATAATGTCTCTTGTGAAGCCACTTCTGAAGTGTCAAAAGACAACAGCAATAGTTTTCTGAAGTCCTGAAGCTAATTGTTTGGCTATCTGGAAATCAATGTAACGGGGAAACCTGCTTTTGCTCCCATTATACTTTGTACTCAATGTACTCCAGGTCCTCTCTCTTTGCTTTATTTCTGAGATCAAAGGCAAAGCAGCATTCCTTGAAGATGTAACTTTCAATCTGACACAGAAATAATAGGAAAAAACAGCAATAAAGCTATAAAGTTCCTTAGTTGCCTGATATTAAGAGCAGGGAACTTTTTCTACTTTTCATACCAAGACTGTTAAAAGGCCAGGAACTCCATGCAAAATATGCCACGGACACATCATCTGGCAAGTAGCTTGTTAAAGTTCAGGTTTTGCCAGAGCATGACAGACCTTGCACTAAGTATTTCACAGCCCTGCAAGTTTCCGTATAACAGAGAGGAACAAGGACTGGAGACTTCTGTTGTAAAGCAGCCCACCATACACTGATGAAAAGCACCACGAATGAAGTATTCTCATCACTGTATCACACAGAAATACAACTTCATTTAGTGGGAAGACAGAAAGACACACTAAAGAACCTGCTAGTAAGCACCAGATTCAGGTAGTAACACATAAGCAGAATAGCAATGGACTGCAAAGGTCTAAATAGACTCCTATAAAACAACAGTTTTATTGAATACACTGATCTATGAATGCTACAGATTTTTCCACTGTAAAACAGCAAGATCTGCATCATGTTAAGAGCTGTCTCTATGTACAGATGTAAAAGAGAGGGATCACTGATACATATATCTCCAAAATAGAAACAATTAAAAAAAAAACAGAACAGGTGAAAATCTCTGATAACTCACTCTTTTACTAAAATTACTGAGTCAAAATTGTTAGGTGCACATTGGGGATGGCTCCACTGTTCTTAGCAGCCTAGGTTTCATAGCTGTACATAAACCATGCTCAAAATGGACCTCAGAACAGTGTCTCTGCCTCCATCCCAAGGCAGTAGAAGTGCTATTAAGTTGTTTTTCAGTATCATGCAGAAACTCTAACTGCGAGGGTAGGAGGGCTAAGCCCTGACCATCCATGAAAATACAGGGAAGTCTCAATAAACAGAACACAGGGAATGAAGCACAGGAAAAAAGCTCTGCTCAACAAGTTATCTGTGCAGAACCAATCATGATAGTAAGAGAAGCTGCAGTCTTACATCAGAAAGGGCACTCTTTCAGGAGTCACAGACAAGGCTCAGTGCCAATACCACTGTTTCCTATAACATTAAACACGTAACAGAGGGTAGGTAACAATGAAAACAAAAACACACTGTGATCCCTGGCTAGAGATTCTTAGCAAGGCTAATTTTAGTTGTACTGAAAAACAGTAATACAAATGTATTCCGAATACTTTGCTTCAGTCGGAAAATTTACTTTAGTGTGTTGGTTATAAACATTTACCCAAGAAATGGCACATAGTGATACTGCCCTTTCCCCCTGAGCTGCATCTCAGGACTACAAGGAAAAATGAAACACAATAGCATCCATGTCAAGGGTCTTTCATTTCCTGTCTAGTCAGACCTTAGTGGCATGTAAAAAAGAGCATGAAGGCAATGACTTGGGGCACTAAATTTTGATATTTATAATGTTTGGCAACCATCAAGTTCTGTATGATCTTTAACGATGTGTCCTTCATTTTCTCAAAACTCAGGCTGAACCGTCTTGTCAAAGAGCAGCAAATATTTCAAACTGTGCTATTGTCTAGACCCTGCAGTTTTACATCAAAGAAAGAAATAAGAATTTATGCAACCAAATAATTGAATTGAGACAATTGACATTTTTACTGACTCTAGCTTGCCCGTCTCTCTGACTGCATTTCAGGTACAGAGTAAAGCTGATAACAGTGAGGTGCAATAATAATAATTGATAACGAGAATTAGCAATAATCAACTTGATAATGTTCTTGACAGAATATTCAGTATTACTGTAGGAGGCAACACTGGAAATGTCTTTTGGAAAATAAATATGCCTTGCTTTCAGAGCAAGATGCAGGGTGCAGTAGAAAATGTACAGGCAGTAACTTTGTGCATGTAGCACAACCAACAGTAAGCTGCTATCAGTTCGGCAAGCACTGCTCAGGCTGAGACAGGGATTCTACAGGAAAAACATGATCCTGCAGCTAAAGCCTCAAGGAAGAATATACATAGAAAAGGTCAAAAGATCAACATAACCCATGAAAAATCAGAAAGCTTTATAATTATTTAGCATTTGGGAAGTTTGTTCTTAAATAGGACTTAATCTTATAAAGCATGTAGTTCATTCTCTGTACAGGCAAACAAAAACCACATATATCCTATGAGAAGCAACAGCTGGCAGGAAGATAAGTCCATAGTGCATGCAACTATTATGCACCCACAGGGATGGAAGGGACTTGAAGAAGTTACAGGGCAAACTCCGTCCTCAAGGCAAGCTCAGTTTTGCCTGTGTCATTCCTGATCAGTGTTTCCCTGACTGGCAATTAAAGACCAGCCAAAGAGACTTCAGATCCTGAGCAGAAAGTTTAATGTGCTGTCTTTTCTATGGGAATGCTTTTTCTTAACCTTTTTCTTCCAGAAATGTAAGCTCACAAATTCCCATGTTATCCACTACAAATATGGGGTATAGTGGATGAGCTTCCTCCTCCCTTTAAAAGGAGAATTATTTCAAATATGTTGATATTTTGATAATCACAACTACCCTTAAAATGGAGAAATATATCTAGCAATGGTAATATATCTCCCTAGAGTCCCAGTGTAAGACTAAGCAGGCACAGAAATAACAATTTTGGAGGAAAGTCAACTCTATTTAAAACTACAATATTTTCACTATTGTTAATAGAGAAATTTGCACATCAGGGTTTTGCCTCATGATTAGTGCCACTTATTTTCTGGTCAGCATAAGATCAGTTATGAAATCTATTTCAATAAGACAAAGATACATTTATACTAGGAATAAAACCATTTTATTTTTCAAACATAATGCAATCAGAAGTTCTTGTTGTGCTTTAGCAATAAATGACTCAAAAAGACAAAACAGCTTTAGCTATTTGAAAAGATCTTTAAATCTCAAAGCCAAGCAGGACCAGTCAATTTCTCCATTTGAAGGAATAAAAAAATCTAAAAAAAACTGAAGAGAAGCAGATCATAAATAATCTCTCTGCTTGCTTTGCTTCCCCCTGCATGTCTTCCACACAGGTTTTCAACCACAGCTCGAGGGCTCTCTGCAAGTTCTACGTGAGCCTTGAGGTCCCTGCAATGTGTCCACCTGTCACAGCAGAGGCCAAATTGTGCATTCCCTCCCTGCACTCTGCAGACCCTGTGGTGACCTTCCCTCTTCTCAGCAGCCTAAAGGCTTCTAGCCTTCCCTCAAAGGAAGTTGAGTGTCAACTGTTTTTAGGGGACTCATTCACACGTGCAAGAAAAAGTAAATTTCTATATACATTTGTATAAGCAAGCTCTGACTCAAGGTAAGGGAAATGAAGAGTGGAATTTTCTGGGAGGTTTACTACAGATCTGAACAGAAACAGAGTTAAGCCAGGGCTCTCTACATCACAAAATTCACCAGTTATAATTGTAAAACATAGCATCACTAAAGCCAAGAAAGCTCAATGAAGATTAAAGGAAACAATTTTTTTAAAAAAAGCTATCCATGTTGTCAGTTCTCCAAATGGTCTAATAAACTTGAAGGCAAACAAGCAGTGCAAATCCTGTCACTCTGAAAAACTTAAAGCAGCAGATTCTGGCAATTTTTTCACATATTTTGTAAAAAGATTAGGAGTTTGCCTCAGAGTTGACTAACGTCTACAAAGAAATGGCAACAGGCCTTGTTAAGCAGACCTTTGCTCTTGAATCATGACCAAAATTCTCCAGGTCCAATGCACTGGTCTGGAATCAGGAGCATTCATTGCTTAGATGACGCCCTTTCTCCAAAAAGCATGTGCCTGGCCTATTTAGCAGGATCCCCTTCCTCTGGATGACAGAACAAAATATCCTTGCACAAAAGTGAGAAAGATAGTGAAAGACAAGCATTTCCATCTTGAAGTAGCTCTGCTTGGAAATACATTTGCATATGTAGGATGAGCTACACATATAGCAGATATATAATTATCCTCAATAAGTAGAAATTCAAGAAGCTTACTTTTACAAAATAAATGTGAAATAGCACAATCAAGGACAGCTCTGCCACACTTTTACCGTCCCAATGGTCCAAGTCTGCACCCATCTGGTATCCACTGCATCTATAGCAAACCTCATTGGGACAAGAGCACTTATCACTTCAGTTATACAGGTCCTCAATGCTTTTAGTAATGATATTTCAGCATTTCAAATGACAGAGCAACATTCCAACAGTGCTGAATACGAGAACTGTGAGCTCTTGTGAAAATCTGTATTCAGATTGTGAACAGTGGCCATATCAGGTGATCCCCAAATAGCCAGGCACAGTCAGCCACTAGGGAAGGGAGCATTCACACAAGAAAGTGTGCTACCTCCTGGACAAAAGGGCTTTAACAATTTGCTAGTGCAAGAAATGCAGTACTTAAGTCAAGGGTACTTATTTATAGCCTACTTGATTCCAAAGTAATAGACAATGAAACTTCTGTTTCTTTCCTAACATGACCTTTGCCCCATCTCCCAACTGCATTTTAAATCAATAGAGCTCTTCTTTGAATTTGACACCAAAATGAGGCTGTGGTATTTTAAGATTATCTTACAGTAAGTGGAAATTCAAGATTAGCTTTCAGTCAAAAATATTGTGGGACTGCGGTTCACAGTTCTACATTCAGCTTGCAAACATACTCTGGAAATATAAGACCCTAAATAACAGATGATATGGCAAAGCTACTGGATGCCACATGGTGAGATACAAAGCCGTCAAGGAAAGAAGATGTCTTGTAAAAAATAAATAAAAATGCAGTACCAAAAATTGACTATATTTATTTCATACTCCATAGGATTTGGTTGCATTCCCAAATGTTGCTATACCAATAAATCCTCCTTCCCTAGGAAGTTCCAAAAACACAAAGGATAAAGGAAATGACACATAAACAATCTGTGTGTTGACAAGAAGGCAATATAGTAATATGTTGTTATTTATGGCCAACACTTAAGCAGATGGAAGATGCATCAAAATGCGAGTTTCATTTAGAACATGCAGGCCAGGGAGAAGTCTCTGCAGGAGAGGTGCACGGGAAAACATGAGGCACTTCACAGCTAGAACTGCATTACAATATTTGTTTTAACTTACCAAGAAACTTGTGGTAACATACAGGAGACCAGGTAAAGGTGCAACAGAGAGGGTCTCACAAATAGGCAGCAAAAGCAGAAGTTGGAAGTGAAACATTTTTCAGTGGTGCACACACCCTGAGCGGCCCTCTTGTTTCCTGAAGAAAGTGACAGATTCCATGACAGGTACTGAGTCTGGCTGAGATGGAGTTCATTTCCTCTCAGTGCTATGCTTTGCAGTGGTAGCTAGAAAGGTGTTGATAACACACCGTGTTTTGGCTACCACTGAGCACAGCATCAGTGCTGCAACATTCCTTTCCCAATCAAGGGCAAGATCCTGGGAGGAACATAATTAGGCCTGTTGACCCAAAATAACCAAAGGTATATTCCACACCATATGATGTCAGCTGAGATATAAAAACCAAGGAAAGGAGAAGGAGGGGTGGACATTTATTATTTACAATGTTTGCCTTGCTGAAGCCGTGCTTTCCAGGATGTGGCTGGACATTGTTGCTAAAGTCAAGAAGAGAATGAACCTTTATTTTTTGCCTCCTTGCCTGCATGGGCACAAACTTTCACTTTTGCTTTAGTAAAATGCCTTATCTCAACCTATGAGTTGTTTTCCATCTCATTTTCTCTTTCCTGTCCAGCTGGGAAGGGGAGTGGCAGAACGGCTTGGTGGGAAGCATCCAGCCAGGGTCAACCCACCAGAACATGTCCTGCTGGAAGCCTGCCATTTTGCTATTCCTTCCCCCAGGACTGATGACATCCCTCCCATTTACAGGTGCAGGCTCACAGTTGTGATGGCAAAAGCAGGTGCACAACTTGACCCTCACTCTGTGCACTGACTAGATTTGCATTAGTTACGCCACCACATTCATTAGACTTCCCAGGGGCTGCCTAGCCTCCAGCACTGCTGAGAGCACATGGTGATATAGTGCAGGAAAGGAACGGACTGGCCCAACAGGCCAGTGAGCAATTTCCAGCCACAACTCTGAGCAGCACAGCACACAGCTCCCAAAACCTGCAGTCATTGTAGCGGCATAGTTTTCCGTTGCATTAGCTCATACACAAAGAGGGGAAAATAAATTAACAAGGGGGAAATATTTATGGCTCCTCCTCTCCCCCCCACTATTTCATTTCATTCTAAATCAATTTGGAAGCCCTGCTGGCATCAGTGCCCTGAAGCACTGACAGCCTCAGGGAGCTTTTACTATTGGAGAGTCCAACTCTGCTTTCCGCTCAGTTGGCAAGGTCCCTTAGTCATAGCATGGGACACAAGAGGGAGCAAGGCAGTTTTAGAATAGCAATCCTTTCCTAATAACTGATTTAATTACCCAATCAAAGCTGAATTTTTGGAGTTTCCCCACGCACTGAGGCATCCCCATGCATGCTAGGATAATAACCTCCTCACCTCCCTCCCACACCCACTGGCAGTCCAACTCCTCGAGTCACTTGACTGTGTTTTCCATGGTTTAGGTTTGCGGTTTGGTTTCCAAACCAGTAAAAAGCTCTGTATGTGCGTTTTGCCTCCCTCTGACTCTGAGCTCATTAGCCAATTTCCGTTGCCTTTGGCAGGGAGGAAGAGCCCTCAGAAACATTCATGTTTTTTGCAGGAATCAGCAGCAAAGCAAGTGAAGCAGCTGTTTAAGACCCTGGCTTGGAGAAGACTGTACCCTGAATTCTCCCTCTGACCAGGCCCCAGCAAACCCATATGGGAGTTGCTCCTCAAAAAACAAACACATAGGAAATGAAGGTCCATTAGCACTGCTTCTCTGTGAGCTATTCCATTTTTTTTTAGGCTTCCTACAGCTTCATCCAAGCTCCCTGGTGCTCAGCACAAACAGCCCACAACGTTTACCAATACTCTCTCTGCCTGCCAAAATATTTACGTGCAATGTGGGGAGCAATGGACAGGGAGTGAAGAGCACCATGCCAGCAACAGGTAACCTCATAGGACCCCAAACATAAGGGAAGCTCCTCACATCAACTGGCCTCTGGCTTCTACCACCTTGCAGAAAATAGCAGACAGCAAGCCCATGTAATGAAGCAATGCCACTGAAGCAAAGGTGCCTGAGGTGTTCTGTCTTCCCAGCAACTCACTCTTCTACCTGAAGCATGTTGACATAAGTACCATGTTTCCTGATAGGATGCACCTAACAGGGAAATGATTCAGCACAAGGATCACAAGGAGCCACATGGACAAACCAAGGGGCAACAGGTAAAGCTTACACCAGGAGAGGTTCCATCTTGATGCAAGAAATTTTTTTTACAGTGAAACAATCAATCGCTGGAACAAACTCCCCAGAGATGTTGTAGTGTGTCCATCACTCAAGGTTGTTAAGCATGGAGAGCATGCTACATGGTCTCATCTAGGCTTCCTTTTCCACAAAGGTCCGTTTCAGCCTGGGCTGTTTTGTAATTCTAAGCTTCTAAAGGAAAGGGTCTGTTCATTGCATTGATTACCAAATCCCACACTTACACCCCTACATAGCTCATGCTGTGATAGAAACACTCATCGAAAAGAGACTCGATATTTTCTCCAGATTTTGACAGACAAAGGGTGAACTTTCTGCTCTACAAAAATAATAATAATAATAATAAAATTAAAATATAATAATAAAAAATTCTTCATTCAGATCAATGAGTGGTTTGAGGTTTTTTAGGAGAACAGAAGTGTGCAATTATGTGAGTTTCTGTTTCTTTCCATACATCTCTTCACAACTTTGCATAGTTAGACTGCAAATTAGCCTTGGAAGAGTTATGACTTTTGCTTTGTAAAAATGCAAGTAGGACATTTTTAGGTCTGAAGCCTCAGCAGGCTTAACATCATTTACTGGAGTTAGCTCATTGTCAGTATTGAGACTGCAAGGATAAAGATATAGCTAAATGCATGAGTTACAATAACAGAGCTAAATGAAAAACTTACAATGTTATGTTAACAGCTAGAATGGAAAATACAGACATCACAGCTTGTTAAACTGGGTTAGTTAGAAAGCTTGCCAGGCTTGTTTTGGCAGTGAACACACTGATAAGCACCCACAAGGTGAATTACAGCCAGACAACCACAGCAATGCTGCTGATGTCAGAGGGACGTTTTGCAGAACACTGGGAGAGTACTGCCTGATGGTGGAGCAGGGCACCTCAGCTGGGCTGCTCGTAAAGACAGCAGCAAGGCAAATATACTTGAGATGTTAGCAGGGAATAGATAAAGAATTAAGATTAGGGTTGGGTTTGTTTTTCTGGATTTTTTTCCCAGAAGTCCCTTTTTCTCTGGGGATGGTTATTAAAAGCCTTATTTTGCTAATTATAAAGGTTAACCTAATTTTAAATCCATGGAAATTAATATGAATTAGATTTTGTAAACTACCTTGTTTTATTATTCTACATATCTCAATCACGCTGAGTGCTTTGGCTTTTGCCAGGGAAAAAGCCAAACCCAAGCATCCCCATCCCAATGCCCCAGGTTCAGCCAGCCCACAACCCCAAACAAAGTCTGCCCACGAAACGCACCTCTTGAATGGTTTTCCTGCAACACCTCCAGAGATGCCTGCTTGCAGGTAGTAGGGTAAACCCACCCAGCGACTGTCCCTTGTCTGAGGAGAGGTCCTACCTTGCTCTGTGCCCAGCCCTCCACAGGAACAGTGGCAGCTGGTGACCCAAGCAGCCAGGCTCCCATGAGACAATGGGTGCAGAGATCAGAGTGGCCACAGAGTTCTAGGGAAGTTTCCCGAAGCAACAAGAGTCAGCAAGCCTCATTTCACATCCACCCTACCCCTCACCCCCCAAAAACCCAACAGAATAAAATAACTAAATCCTCACACACATCCCCCCTAAGAAAATTCCTATTACACAGCTTCTCACCATCTCTGTACAACCACGTCCATGATTTCTTATAGTTGCACTTCTATACACTGGGAAATCTTAAGCACTGAGATGAGGATGGGGAAAACCATCACCATCAAAAAAGGCTCTTAATCATGTCTGAACCCAAACCAATGGCCTAGTTGTCTTGCACTGAACCTTCAAGCACGGCAGTGACTTCCATGTGTATAAAGCAGCACAAGCGGATACTTATCTACATATTAAAAAAACCCCAAAAGCAAACAAACAAAACAATTCTGCCAACTAAACAGTCAGAGAAGCTGACAAACCAACATATTTTGACACAAACAGGAATTTAGCTATTTTTGCTATTTTTACCTCAAAAATTAAAAACACACCGTGCCTCTGAAGTGCATTTCTTTCTCACAATGTAGCTGGTGGGGAGAATAATATAAAAATGTTTACCACTGAAGCTTTTCAGATGTAAAATCAGAGAGGAGAGAAAATTATCTTTTTGCTCTGCTCATGCACCCAGTACCTCTTGTTGCATCAGGCAGCAAAGCTGGGTTGCTTCCTTCCCATCTCTGTCGCGCATCATGCCTGCTGTCCCGATTTTTCACATTTAAAATGCACATGGCAATCTTTTGAGGCTAGAACTAAGGGTCAGAAAGTAGCAAAAGCAAGCTGGTGTAAATCCAGGGGTGTCACAGAGCCATGCTGATTTACACATGCTGTGCCAATGGCTTGCTTTGCCTCCTCTGAAGTGCAGCACTACTTGTGTGACCATAAAACAATAAATAACAATAATAAAAATGCTCTGCACGCATTCTAACTTGAATAATTGCTTTCTGTCTCTTTCCATTCCCCTCAAAGTGTCAGCAGGACACAGCAACTCCCATTGCTTGCTTTACTAACCTAAAGAAAACCAAGCTCTTAAAGTGATACACCCAGAAAGACCTTAGTAATGTGTTTACACAGCAAAGCAGAGGCATCTTTACAGCAAATGCCAACATCTTTGTGCTGCCTTGAGAGATACATCAGGGACACAATGGCAACAAAGTAGGTTTTGGCACCTTAGCCAGGTATGAATTTACAAGGGAAATCAGGAAGGCTTTCAGCATGTACTCTAAATCTCCACATCTTCCTCCTTCACTTCCAGAGCAGAACAAGTTTGTTGTCTCAGACACTAGTGCTTGTTGGCTAGTCACACCAGGCCAGACACCTTAGTCACCAAAACAGATATCCAGCTTACTGAAAGCATTTGTACCTCGGCTGATAGCATCCTTGCTCAAACTCCTTCACTGACTACCTTACATACGTCAGTGCAGGACCCTATACATTTGTGTGGTCTCGCTATAGTCACAAAAGAGCCAAAACAAAATTGCCTAAAGGACGCAGACAAAGAAATCAATGGTAGCCCTGTCACGCACCAAGTATTTCATTACAGAGCAACAGATGGCGACAGAGGAGTCTGCTGGTTCACTGACCTCCAGCTGTTTGCACAAGACTATCCAGGATCATGCATGAGGACAGAAGTGGTATCTACAGCTCTAGAGGTCTAGAACCTTCACAGTTCCTCTAATCCTTCCCCTTTTTCTGACATAGCCTGTGCTTCTTTATCTCTCCTCTCCTGTAAAAACATACATGAACATAGTGAAAGAAACAAATCAGTAACGAGCCCTGGGAAGCAAAAGGGAAAAGAAAGTCAAAGG
>JAOXXN010000471.1:17244655-17258577 GCA_026770055.1 Myrmophylax atrothorax | reverse complement strand
AAGGAGGAAACAAATGGAAAATCTGTATACAGATTTATACTGGAATGGAGCTGGGAGATGCAGAGCACACTGCTGAAAGCTGTGCACTAGTCTGGCTCTTCTGTTTATCTCAGTGATAACATTCTTACTAAAATCAACCCTTAGGTTAGTGGTGCAGAGCTTAGGAACTCCCCAAAGGGAATGTGCAATATGGATTAACGTGAGAGCAAAGAACTGAAGGGAGAGGGGTTGAAAAAAAGATAAAAAGGAAGAAGAGAATCCTGATGCTTCAACAGACATGTGTCTCTCTGTGTGATTTTACCTGCTCAGTAACATGCTGTTAACTTTCCTCTCTGTTTTCCAGAATGCAAAAGTCCATACCTCTGCAACCATGACAACCGCACACAAATACAATTATCTGCACAGTAAAATATGCACCTTAAGAGACCAATGAAGGCAAAAAATTGCCCTACAAGTGTTACAGAATGAGTCTCTTCAGTCACTCCATCACCAGTATGAATTTGACCACCCCTGGATGTTTGGAAATATTTCAGAAGTTCATTCAATTTTGTTGGCAACAGCCGACCATTTTTGGTATGTCTAAAAGAAACAAGTAAACAGAAAATTTGTGGTAATACTAAGCTATTATTTCTCTCTAAACTTGGAAATCTACCGACATTTTTAGAATTGCCATTGTAGCTTCAGATGAGTATCAGTGTTAACATCTGGAATGACTGCATTTATCCATTCACCATCACCTGCTGTCACAAAAAGTTACAAAATATACACTAATGGCACTCAGCTTCATTTGAACACTGCTGGAAAAACAAAAGTCATGTTTCCCAGGGCAGGAAACACCACAACAACTCAGACAGTGCAGTTTTTCCTCTGGCTACAGAAGGACATCTGGCAGTCCTGGTTTTAAGGGCCCAAAATGATTTACTGATTGTTCAAGTCTGCCAGAAATTGGTGAGAAAATGCAACTCTTCATTAGGCAGAGGTATGTATCTTTTAGGACTCTCTGTGGAAATAGCTTTGCTATGTTGTCTGTCATTAGTTATTCTTACTAACCTTTATATTGTTCTAGCAATCTAGAAGCTCCGAGCAAGATCAGAGCCCCAGTAAATTTTTGCACAGCACTCTCGGACAGAATCCCTGCTGCAAACCTCTCTGGTTTACAGCCTAGCACATTTCAGTGGAGCCAAGATACAATCCTAATCTAAGCAGAGAACAGAAAGCCACACAACACTGTAAGCTACTAGGGGAGCTTGACATGGAGTGCAGGACTCCAGATTTGACCCTGATGCACTGCTTGGCACACCCATTCCTCCACAAGACCTACCTAGTGCATCAATATGCTGAACCTTGTGATAGCAGTTTTGCAGAAGGGCAATACAGGTAATTCTCATGTGCACAGAAACATGAAGTCAGGTATCAAATACTGTCTGCCCTTGACAGCCTTTCACATCATAACAGGGTCCCAGCTGGGCAGCTCCAATACTGCCACACATTCTCCATTAGCTCCTTTTCTCTGAAAGCTAACAGAGCTAACATCCCATTCAAAAGCCTTGACTAAGGGCTCTGGGGACTTAGAAACTTATCCAATTTGCAGGCCACCAGCTGCAGGTCAACAGTGAGAGACTGATCAAAACATATTGCTTCTCTTGTCCTGGGATAGCTGCTTTAGAGTCCACTGTTCCCATTCAAAGCAGAGTCTCTGCTACAGCAAGTTAGCACAGCTTCCAGGATCCTACATTGCTGCTTTCAAAATCACCATGTCAACTAAAACTCTACAAGGGGTTGCTGTGTTTCTCAAGGGGATGGGAAGTCCATACTTTATGGCACTAATTATGTCTTTTTTCCTGCCACTGGTACACAGTGAGACGCAAATTAGAAATGGTACCATGCACAAAATTGTGCTTTTGGGTTTTCAAGTCACTGTGATTATTTCTAATGCCTTGTCATTCTTCCAGATAAACAATGTGACATCATTCTCTTTAAAGTTTAACTAGCATATAGTAATCATTTTTGGCTGCACAAAGGGCAGATTGTTGTTCCTCTGACAATGCAGTGAAAAAAACTAAAGGGTGACTTCCATGTTAGCACTTCTTGTTTATCCCCGTATCACTTCACATTTGAGGCACAAGCTTACTAAAAAGGTGCACTTCTTTTAAAGCAAGAGAGGGGCTTAAAGAATGGATAGGCTTTACTTGCAAGACCAGGAGATTAAAGCTTCAAAACTCAAGAAAGGATTTTCAAAACAGCTCAGCTTTGGCATAACTCTGCTTTTAACACAGCAGCGATAAGACTCCCATTGTCTACAAAGTGGGAAGTGCTACTATTTCACTTGGAGAAAAAGGATCGGCATCATGTCATTTAAAATGCCCAGCAGTTTTGAAGTAGCTGGTACCAGGAAAACATGTTTTACCACTTCTTACACAGCTAGCAGGTTGGGAAATGTGGATTTTGGAGAACTGCCTTGTTTTAAACATGAAAGCTCACAGCCTCACTGAAACACCTACCTTAAGATGGAACACTGAGCTGACCTGCAACTACTGAGACATCATAAAATCCTGAAAGCCAGCAACTCTTAACAGAGGACTGTGGCAGTTCACAGCAGCTTGTCCTCTTTTTTATCACTCTTCTCTGGGCTAATTCCTATTGCTATGCTTCAGGAGAAAAGAACCTTTTTATGAGAACAGAGGTTTTGTCCCTTATATTCTTCTTGGGTACAGACAAACTAAATGAAAAGATTGGATACAAATGTCCTTATCCTCTGTGTCCTTATGGGATAGTTTTGTGTCTCATTTTTCAGCCCAGCAACTTCTTGGGATGAACCAACTATACCCCGATGCAGAAAAACTGAGAAAGAATGGCAGAGTACTCTGCACAGCAAGTGATTTTAAACTGTAGCCAACTACAGGGGTGGTGAAAGTCTTTCAATGGCAGTGTGGTGAAGAGAAGATCAAATAGAAATTGGTAGGAACAATCATCTTCTATTCAGATCTCTGCATCATATTACAAAAGATGAGAAACCTTGATCAGCATAAAAAGATGTAATAATTGGAGGAGCTTCTGCTCCTGGAAAAGTTCCAAGTTAACTGGCTTAGGGGGAAAGATCATAAAAGAAGCCTATTTGTTTTGATGTGTTAATTATTCTATCTGGATTGTATCGAAGATCAAAGACAAAACTCTGGTCCAGAAAGACTGGTGGACGAGAAAGCTCACCAGAGCACAGGAACTATATAAGACAGAAACAATTCTTTCAAACCACAAGCTCGGGGACTGTGACAAGGGAGCAGACCAAAACATAAGATCAGTTTGCACCTGGTGAATGCACAACTTTTGCTCACTACCACAGGCCCAGCTGTACCTTCTGCATTTGCTGTCTGGATGGCAAGCACACAGGAATGAGAAGCATAAGAAGATGGCAAGGCATTATAAAGGCCAGGTGCACATTCTTCGCTCTGAGCTTAAAAATACCAGAGAGACTGAATCCGCTGGTTTGATATTGGTGTTGGGAGATTAGTTCACAGTTACAATTAGGCATGTTCTGGCAGATGAAAATTACTCTGTGGAGCTTTATTTACGCCTTCCCTTTTCAGAATGGATGAACATAGGCACCCATGAACAGCCCTTACAGGTGCAATAGAGATTCTTTATAGGCAGCCAGGTCCACTCATACCAATAAATTTGAAGGAGCAGGGCCTGAGCAGATAACATGCTCTGCACCCTCCAGAAAACAGAAGCCCCCAGAGACGGTGGTCCAGAAGCTTGGGTCAAATAATATCCATGTCCTGTTGTTGCTGCTGAAGTAACTTCTGGGTATCTCAAATTCCTGAATTAAAGGTTTGCTTTCTTCTCTGTGCTGTTTTCCCTGTGCCATGTCCAACTGCCTGATCAACCCTTACAGTTTTCTATTTGTTTGCTTAAGATGAAATGAGCCTAAGGCTGTGCTTGTTTTCTGCGTATTTTATTTGATCATGCTGTACTTCAAGTATTACATCCTCTCAATGACTTTGGGCCTCAGCAGCTCTGCTGGAGCTCTAGCACACAGAGAGAAGAGATTCACAGCCTCCTATATTTTCAAAGGAATTTTTCCTCTTCTTTCACTGAGAATTATGCAGGAAGCTCAGCAGAACCTTCACAAATTCTGCAGAGACCTTTAATTATAAGTTTCTAGCAGGTATCCTGCTACTGTATTCTATCACCCAAAGTAAGAGAACTTGGTACCCCTTTGCCCTCCTGCTTATACAGAATCACTTTGAGTGATTAAATTAACATTTTATTACTGCCCTTGAAGGAATGTTTCATATTGAACCTTGAGTTGTGTACATTTCCAGTCTTGTCTGCGCAATCCTCTTGTCCTCATGCTAAGCACAGCCCCGCTTAGCTTTCCCCATTAAATTAACCAGGTATCCTATCTATGTGAAATGAGGTCCTTTCAACTTTTCCTCCATGGGAAGAAACAGAAGTTTACTGTACCTCATGTTGCATGGAGCTAGAGACTAAATTTTTGCTTTGATCCATTAACAAATGAAATCAAGACCATTCCAGAGTGAGATCAGTGTGAATTCATTGTTAAGCGTAAATCTCCATCTTGCCTTGCAGGGCATATAGTCAAAAAGAAAACAGCAAATGAACAAGACCTTTGCTTTGGCAGCTCTCAGCAACAGGTCTGACTGGCAATGCCAAAACTTCAACTTTGCACATCAACTCTGACAGCAAGATGAAGATCCATATACTTACAGAAGGTGACTGTGGAGAAGGACTTGGAAGGCGTAGATCATGACAGCAGCAGAACCTGCTGTTGGGGATCAGAGGGAAGGGTATGATCACCTGTTGCTACCAAACAGCCCTCTGAACAAAAAGCATATGATCCACCAGATGACAAACAGCATGTACTGTTACTGTCCCAGACACTACTGCTACACAGTAAAGATTGGCTTTATGAAACTCATCACTTCAAAATATGACATTTGCTTACACAGCCAGGCTAGCATAAGTCCTCATGTGGGTCCAACTGTGCTGATACAGACACTTTTGTACTGCTGTGTTTGTGTTTCCCTGTGGTATGCAGATTAGAAATATAGTTAAGATAGCTAGGCCATTTTGGGCAATACTTGGGATATTGTCAAAATTTTTCTCTGACAAATCAAGAGCTAAAAACACAAGATGAAAGAGAAGCAAAATGACCTGCTTGCAGTTATTGAGTAGTTCAGTGACAGAAGCAAGAATAAGTTTGAACTCTCAAGTTTCATAGCTGTCTGTCCATCATTGTCAGATTCCAATATCTCTGGTTTGTTGTTTTTTTTCTGTCAGACTAGGTTCTTTTAGGTAGCCCATATACAGGAGATTGAATGTTTCATCTCAAATGTACTTGTTTGAATACAGTTGATGTCACTCAGGATTTCTGATTTAATGGAGTATACAAAATGTACTAAAAAATATAATATAAATGTACATTGCACTTCATAAAATACAGTCATTGCAATACGCAGCCTAGTCACAATACCAACATGATTCCCAATACTGGTCTCTGTTATATGCCAACTGTCATGACACCAGGCATCCCCAATCACCAGGAAGTAATACACAACTTGAAGCCAGGTCAAAAACCATTGTACTCTTCAAAACTGCTTTTCTAGTTTTCTAGTTTTATACTGTATGTTGGGCTGAGCCACAGACTCACTCATCCCCACTGCCCCCTGGTCCTTCTCCCCCTGCTGGCCCATTGCAGGAAGACAGTCACTTTTAAGGAGGTTAGGGAGAAATATTTACATCACCTGTTGATAGTTGTTTGACCAAAAGAAAGGCCACCCTCTGGTCCCCTTTTTGTTGACATTAAGTCAGCTTTCTTGGCAATAGTTTTGGCCAGTCACACTCTGCATTATTCCCTGAGCTTCGTAGGCACATTGCCCTTGACCAGCTCCATGAGCTTCTATTGTAAGGATTTACTGATTAGACACAATCATGTTGCCTTCTCATTTTTAAGGCTCTGTCCCAGAAGTGTCCTGGTCATCAGGGTTTTAGCAGTATCTTTACTGGAGGATGTGGGATTCTGAAAAAGCAGAGATCATGAGTGCTTTCCTCCACTCAAGAAACATGGGCAGTTCAAGTGGCGCTTACAGACAGAAGGCACAGTAACAGACCACAAAAAAACATGTTCTGGATGAAGTTAATCTCAAGCTATAAGTACATTTATCCTTCTTTTGAACCCAGCAACCTCTACCTCTCAATAAAACAGACAAAGCTAAAGCCTATGGCAGTTACCTTCACTTAACCACTAGCCCATACAGCTTGTGAAGAGGAACGAGACAACCAGTCACAGACATGGCCAAGGCCAAAAAACAGGAATAGTTTTAAATGTCAAAGCAAACTTCCAATAAGCTCTTGGTATCTGGTGGGAAGAAAGCCGAAATTCTGGCAGAACAGATCAGATGCACAATATCTGCAGCTTTCAAGCAAAGCGTTGGGGAGGTGAAAAATAAGCAAAGACGTGAAGAATAACTTTGGCAAGACAGAGGTCTAGGGACCAAGAAAACAAACAGAAAACCTGTCTCTTATCTTTTCCAAATTGCCTCTGCCTTGATGACAGCAACAGTCAAGTTTAACAGCAAACGGCAGAGAGGTTAATATTAAAGAACTCTTAGTTAAACCAAACTTTCAGGAGCTTTTGGAAGAGCATACAGCTACAATAGCACTGTGGCTCACGTAACATACATTAATGATACAATAATCTTCAAATCATTTATACAGGCCAAAGAGTTGACCTTAAGAAAGACTAAAGAGCAAGAAACTATAGTAGAGACACCCCCCAAAAAAACCAACCAGACAAACAAAAAAATCACACTGCAGGATGCAGAAATTGCATTAAAATCCAAAGTGCTATTGTCAACAAGAAAAACTAACACCTAAGAGTGCTGATACATAACTTTTTTTGGAGCAAACATGATTCATATCCTAGAATCAGATTTACTAAGCTAATTCAGACATATCCTCCTTCACATTAAATAGAAATCTATGCTTGTATTTCACTTTACCTGGTGGTGCCAGACAAAGAGCAAAGACCTTAGATTAGTCCAATCATCTGGAAGTCCACAGGAGACACAGAGCTGGTTAGGAAGCACTCACATGTTGTAGAGACTAAGGAACTTGTTCTTTTTGAAACCTTTGCTCTCAGCATTACTACAGACCTTATACCGTGTTATGCACTTGTGTGAGAGCTAATCAGTATTTTCACCTGCAACTGGGCTCACCAGCTGATCATCAGTAAGCTCAGGAGAGGTAATCAGCAGGGGCAATGCCCTAGCTTAAGCATGGCCTTGAGAGGTCTGTAAAGAAGCTATAATCCAGGACAGTCTGAGAGGAGGTAAAAAAAAACATCACAGGAAAAAAGATTTCATCAATTCCACTTCTCACAAGTTATACGTCAACAAATAAGTTCAGTGGAAGGCCTGATGAGCCTTGTTATCTGGGCAAAAGAGCTCTGCTAGAGGTACCCAGATCCTTAAGGGTTCCTTTTGTTTGTTTTTTGTTGGAATGATCTGAAATTAATTTCCTTTTTACATTATTGAAAAACTTCATCCTGTATTCCAAGAGGAAATATTGCCGGTTTGGGAATGAGACTGCATCTTCCAGTCACAGTAACAGGATGAGCTGTTGCCTTTGGGAAATGAGCACCTGTAAAAGGAGCATTCCCAGCCTTCATGTCCATCCCCACCTGCTTTTGCTGACAGCTCCATGGGGAAATTTCAGACATGTGCAAAAACTCGTAAAAGAAGTGGTTTACTCCAACGGTCCATTTTTAATGGATTCATTTCATTTGACTAACTTTGTTTCATGTTGCTTATTTATTTCATTCCACCTCATTGGGTGAACTTCTTCTAAAATTTAAGCATTAGCAGTGTTTCTTTAGAAAGGGGAAATTTTGTCTTCTATTGCAGTGATTCCCAGACTGCACTGCTCAAAACAAAGCAGCAATCGTTTTATTAATAAAAAGACAGCTCAATCTGAAAGTTAGCCATTCTATTAAGAGAAATTAGAACATAATTTTGGCATAACTGGGGCAGAACTGGAGGTAGAAACCTTACCGGCATAAAGAGCAGTAATATTATGGAATTACATCTCTGCCATCACAGAGTTGAATTTCGCACTATGTTGGTTGGTGCATCCAGAGATAAATTATTTTCTCATTTCCTGTCTTTTACAGAGACTCAAGCTACACCTTTTAGAGGTTTTACAAGGAAACAGAAGAAACTTTTATTTCCAGTTAATTAGAAAATGTGAATAAATCTAGTTATAACAAGAAATGCTACTAGAAATATTATCAGTTGTTGCGAGCTAGACATGACTAAAATTCTTGATCAAGAACTAGAACTTAAATTCTTCTTGATACTTGAGCTAGACCTATGTTACAGAATGTGAAACGAGCATGTAAAAACCATGTGGAAGAAAGTAAAGGGGAAATGATCATGAGATGAAGAGGAGGGCAAAACCAGCATCCTAGTAGCAGATGACATTCATGTACAGTACATTACCCGCTTTTTTCCTTCATGCTGTCCCAATAAGACGTACAGAAATGACTACAACAGAAACTCAAGATCAGAAACACACATTCCATTGCTTTTCTCACTCTGAACACTGCAATATACAGAGATCACAGCATAAATGTTTTTCCTTGCCCTCTTTTTATAGGGTCTGCATTGAAGTGTTTTCTTCTGTGGACTTGGTGCACAGCATTGCTGCATTGATCAGCGTGACAACCTGTAGGTTAATGCACAGGAACTCCCAGGTTAAGCCCTCCCTGTTCCAGTTCCCAAAGTCAATACACAACAGAGCCATCTCATTGCATCTAAAGTTGAGTTGCTCCACAGGTGGATGAACAACATAAAGCCCTGAGCTGGGTCTGAACTCAGCCTCACACTTTTGAAATTATTTGGGGCTTCCAAAAGTCTCTGATGGATTCAGATCTCTAACTTTCCTGAGTGGCTTCAATAATAGTCATACAGAGACTGAAGTCCAATTCTAATGCAGTCTACTTTATGTGAGGGTAAACATTTCAAGCAACTATTTTGTTTGGTTGAGTGTAATTTTCAACACAGCAGAGGCATGTCACACCTAAATGCTTTTGCCAGTACTACTTCAGTGTATGTAGCTCAGAGATGATGTGTTAAATCATCATCAGTGGGGAAACAATTATTACTTATATATTAAGACTGAATGGCTTGGGCTTCAGAGAGAAAAATAAAGCCATAATAGAAAATATGGTTTCAAATGTTGCAATGAAACTACAATCTCTGAGGTCACAATTGTCCTTCCCACAAAAAAAATACTTTCTGCTCTCATCTGGAGGAAAAAGTAATTGATTTATGGCACAAGATAAAGAGCATTCTAGCATACATGCTATTTTATATTGTAAGAGCTTAGTAAACCTGTATGGCAACTTTGTGCTCAGCAGTGTAACTATCTCTGTAAATCCATGCAAAATAGCACAATTATCTTTGGAAGCAAAGGCAAACTGTCAGGTAAAGCAAGGGAAATAGGGGAGCTATTATTAATTTTTATCACAAAAAGCACTCCTCTCCAGAAATATATTTGATTTTTCAACTCAGATTGGAAATTCCTCCTTGGAAACCACTGCTGCCAGTAATCCTTTTAATTAATAGTATCCAGAATCCCATAATTTCTTTGTTCTGTACCTTAAATCAACTGAAAACTTATATATTGCATTTCTTTCACAACATATTAACTTTCCAGACTAGTGCTTCAAAAGAATTCATACATGACAAGCACTATCCCAGCAAAAGCAACAGATAATGCTTTAAGGTCAATCTTTAAGCCACAGTGTGGAATGAATTTGGCATCCACTGGTTGTCAATGGAGGTCTGCATTTTATCTGTATCTCATTACTGATTTTATTAGGATAATTTTACAAGTTTTTAGAGAGGATGGCTCTTTTCCCAGTATTATTATTCAGTGCCTTCTGGTAGCTGATAGAGGGAGCTATTATCACAAAATGTCAAATGTCAGTAATGCAGAGACAATGTCCATTATGCCTCTCACTTCCACTACAAGACATAGATAGTTTCAACAAGTCTGATGCTCAGTCCGGACTGGGAAGTGCAGGAAATACTGAAGGTAGTTGCAGGGAAGGCAGCAGTGAGATTGACGTGATGAGAGTGGTTTTGCAGTGAAGCAGAACAGGCTGAAGTGGTGCTTGGAAACCATGAGAAGTATCATGTCTTATTGGTGTGGATGCGCAAATGATGTAATGAGGGATTTGAGAATGAAATTGAATAGCAGTTGGATAAAAGATTAATAATCATCACATCTGTCATCTATCAAAGGCCCAAGAGAGGCCTGCACTAGACACATGTTGTCATATGCATCAGAAATGTCCAGATATGGAAATACCCACTGACATAGGATGCTGGAGTAGCCAATTGTAGTCAGCATCCGAGCAGAAGCAAAGTGGAAAGCTGAGAATGGGGCAGGACCCCATAGCACCCAGAAATCCAGTAGTCCCTGAGCCACCAGTAGCTACCACTGTGACAGAGACCAACTGTGGACAGCAGCCTATGATAGTAAATTAAATCCTGAACCCTGAAACAACTTAGCCATTTAGGGGTACAGCTGAATCAGCAACGATTACATAAAGTTCCTATGTCTGTATTTCACATTGGACCACACTGCTGGGGGCTTGGAAATCCAGCTGCCACTTTGGTGTCAGCTTACAGCATGGCTGGTATCCAGCTTTACATCCACTGCCTTAAGTATGTTGCCTTACCAGCCCAGACTGCTATTTTCATCTCAGGTACTAAAGATCAGAAACTGCCTCATCTTCTCCTTCTCCCCCTCCAATATATCCCCATTATTGTTTTGAGATATTATTAAAAGTGCAGAGGGATATTTCAGCTTTCAGAGTATGTTTCAGATTGTCTGGAATCCTGCAAAGAGATAATTTACTTATTTATATGCTGATTTTTCAAGGCTTCCAGCACAGACACAAGAGCTGTAGCTCCTCAAAGCTAAACAGCAGTGTAATCCCGTGACTCCACAAGCTGGGGCTACATACATCAAACTTGAGCCTAGCCCTTGGGATGCAAGCATGGTTCAGGATTCAAGCTTTCACAAAGTATCTTATAACAAATGTACAATTAAAGAAAGTGAGGGATAATGGGTGAGATTTGCACAGAGGCAGCTCAGTGAGGAAACTGTAACTTGCTGCTCTGCAGAAATTTCAGGGTGGTATGGGTATCATTATTCATTCACTAGCCAAAAGCAATGGCCAAAAGTTGACAAACAGCATCATCCCATTGCTCTGCTAAGTCTGCAAGTCAAAACAGACAGTGAGTTATTTGGTGAGGGAGGGAATATTTTTATTAATATTAAATAAATTACACTAACACCTCTGTAATAATTCAGCCAATGGGCAATGACCAGACCTAGTTACAGTGATTAAAAGACTTCATTCATATCTAATGATCACACACAGTAATAATCTTATTGTAAAAGGCAATCAGACACTTGTTCACTCTTCTTATCTCTTCTCCACATTTGTACCTACTAAGAAAGGATCTGCCTTTGATCATCTTTTCCTGTGCTGCTCTTTAAGTCATTTCATTAAAGGGCCAGAGACTCCTGGATTAACGGCCATTTGTCATTTCTCCATATCAATCTTGCCTTGAGTCTTTTGAGACCTTACAAGCATTTCCTCAAGTGTTTTTTTCAGAATTACAGAAGTTACAATGCTGCGCTCAGATGAACAGGTTTTATTAAAAAAACAAAAAGAAAGAAATTGTCCGAGGGTTTTTTTCTTTAAAGGTATGGAAATATTAGTTTATTAATTGAATCTTTATTTTTAAAAAAGAAATACATATATTGATTGACTCTTTCTTTTTTTCTATATGGCCAAGAAGTATTAATTCATTCAGCTTTCCAGTCTGATTATTTCTCTTGAATTGCCTCTGGAGCCTGGGCTTAACCCATCTGTTACTGTTGAGCTCTTTAGTATCCTATTTCATTTATGTCTACCTCTGCTTTTTGAGCTCAAGGTTGACCTGTAGACTTTTTCTCAAAGAGTCCAATATTTCAATAAAATCATCATCATCATCATGGCTCGGCTTCGCGAACGAAGATTTGGGAAGGGCTCTCACCACCTGGGTATGTCCTTTGAGCCTGAGCAGTGGAATTTTAGGTGAGGCACAGAGTGTGCAGAACTGGCCCCACCCTTTAACTCCTGAGGTTCACCTGCCATGGCCAAGCGAGCTTGGACGGTGACAGTGAAGTCCTAAGGACTAGAACCTACAGCCCCCGGTATTCCCAGGAGGTCTCCCATCCAAGTACTGACCGGGGCTGACCCCACTTAGCTTCCAAGATCTGACAGGATTGGGCGTCAGAGTGGCCAATGCAATGCTAAACCCTCTTTCTTCACTGGGCAGACTGCCACCTCTGCTGTCTCAGGGAAGCACTGCCTTTCTGGTTGTTCATAAAGGAAATTCAGTCCTTCATGGCACTGGAGGGCTGAAGTCTGGTGGCAGAGCTTTTCAGTTTTACCTGGGGGCTGATACTACTGACAACCTAATGATGAGTGTGAATTTCAATATTTACCAGGGGTATGAATTTTGAATTGTTTTGTTTTGTTTTCTTCTCCAGACAGAAACAACTTTCCAGTTCCTCAGTGTCACAAGATGGTGAACGGGAGAGGTGCCATTGCTCCTTCCCCATCCTATTCCAAGAGTACTTCCCTTACAACTCTTGCACATTTTCTAAGAGATATAACAAATTTCACACAAACCTCACAGAGTTCTCTTACCCTTTTTGACTAAGCCATGCATTCTTACCCAGCAGGTGTAATTTGCTCCATTTTTACAGTGGTGGTATAGAGATGAAAAGACACAAAACATTCATTAATTGTGTCTTAGCTCTTGGATACATAAGACATATGTCACTAGATTTTCACAGTGCTTTTTAGGCAGGTAATTCCTTTGCACATGGGTTTGCAGAGCTGCTGATGTGTTAGTCATTAGGGTAACACCAGAGGCCTAACTGAGGCTCCCTAAATGCTAATTTCAGAGCTGCTAGACTGTGATGGTATCAGCTAAGAACCTTAGCAGACCTTCTGCCTAAGCAACTGAGGTCTAGACAGAAATATAAGTGGGCCATCTACCACCCAGCTGAAGCTCCTGCAAGTGAGAGGTATTTCTCATCTCTCTTGATCAAGTGCTTGCCATGTAGTTTGGACAGGATGGGTGAAGAGGTACCCTTGGTTTGAGGTTTCAGATCCTGATAGATTATTCCTGTCCTTAAGTGGGGTAGAAGCACAAATACTGCTGCCAGCAAGCAGTAGTGGGACATTACAATTTCACCTGCTCCCAGCAGCCCTCTTTGGTGAGCCTGGGCAAGAGAGGAACCCATACACCCATCTCACATTCAGTGTAAACTGAACTGGTTGAAAAGTGGGGCTGTCAGAGTTTGCTCTTGCTCAGCCTCAGCACTGTGCAAGCCACAACACTACATTCTAGTGGCATAATTAGATAACTCCATCAAATACAACTACAATTTGTAAATGTAAATGTGATTGCATTGCTTTGATTTTTACTGTTTTAATAGTAATTCACCTAAGTGACTCCTATTCAATTGAGAGGTGTATATAGGTCACACTTCATTCAATTGGGGCAGTTCAGGTCGATCAGCATTCAATTCTCTTCAATGAAACCTTCTAGAATTAGGCTGGCCAGGACAGGCAAGATGAAATTGTGGCAACAAATGACAGTCTTTCTAAACGAGATCTGAACTGCTGAACTGGCAAGGCAGAAGGCAGCAGAGAGCTGAGGAACCATAATGGTGTGGTTTTTCTTTAAGAGCCTCGTTATGCTGTGTGCTGAAGGAATTCTGCAACGATATGGTGCTCCTCCAGGCCCTAGGACTGTTAGCCCATG
>JAOXXN010000471.1:17191495-17219084 GCA_026770055.1 Myrmophylax atrothorax | reverse complement strand
TGGAGCATCTGCTTAGCACTTAAAAAATCAATCAAAAATAATATACCATGGAGCAGAAAGTTTTCATAAACTATGAGTGAAGAATGATTATTGTCTACATAATCCCTTTTATTACTACTATTTGTTCAGACTTCAGTTTGACAACAATTCTGGATGACCTTGACAAACACTTTGGGGAGAAAAACATAGGAATGACAACCTAAGGAAATACCTAAGAGAATCAGCCCTCCCTGAAAATCAAGGAAACAAGACTATTATATTTTCCTCCCTCTGCAAGTCACTTAAAAACCAGTCTTGAGATGGGAATAGCCTGAAAAAATATATGGTTTTCCCTGCTACCCAGAAATCCTAAGTTAGGATGATTCTGGCTAGAAGTGACCCAGCTTCAAAATCTCTGCAGAAGCTCATCTGGGTATGTTTGTGCAGTGTTCATGGGAAAAGCAACATCCCTGTCACCTCCATCCACTCCCTATCTCCTTGCCAAAACTTTCCTCTCTTCCTTGACCAACAGTTACTGATGTTATGAGTCTATGCCCTCTTCCCTCCCTGCCAGAAGGGAGTTGGGGAGAGCATCCCCATACCCCTTTGCCTCCCTGCCTGCATAGCAACCTCAGCTCTCTCTGGTTATTCGCACAGAGGAATCTCATCTGACCAAGTGACATTTAGAGGAAATTGTCTTGCTGATTAAAGGAAACATGTAGTATCTGGAAAAGATATCAAGAGCACATAAGAGGGTAACATGAGGCTGAGTGTCCTCTTGATGACTAACAGCTGCAGGCAAGAGTTATTCATTAATGTAATCAAGTCACGCAAAATTTCATGATAACACTGGGGAGTTTTGCACAAGTGATTTAACCAAACAGCAGGTAAATAAATCTCTATCAGCTTTTCCAGCAACTGCTTGAATTGCCTCCAGGTTCAAGTTCAGGTCTAAGAGGTGATCTTATTACCAGCAATCCATCGCAAGTGACTCTGAGCTCCATTTTACCATCTCTGCCCAGTGTTATTGCTGTTCAATGTGATCTTAAAAAAACCCAAAAAACAAACAAACAAACAAAACAATTCCAAATAAACACAACTCCCAAAAATTCTCACACAGCAACACTGTTTGGACATCATGACATTAGGAAACCCTGATGCCTATGATGAAATACTCAGAGAAAGCGTCTGAGTTGAGTTGAGGTTGGACGAATGCCTTGTGAGTCAAAATAAACTGTAGATCCTCAATAAGGGTTTCTGCCTGTTTTCTCAGACATTTCTTTCTCCTCTCACCAGACATAAGAAAGAGAAGAGTTTCTTCAAAACAAGATAATACTTGCTGCATAAAAGTCCTGTTCTTCTAATTAGCAGATATTCAAGGCAGTGAGTGAAGGAAAACTTTTTTCCCCCTTTCCCTATTCTGCTGTAAAGATATGCTATCATTTAGAACATCACCCAATTAATTACTAAAAATGAGGACATTTTGAAATTGAGGAATTCTTCTCTTCTACAATTTTTTCTAGTGCTCAATATTGGTCATAAAAAAAATCTAGCTTTGTCATGGTCATCTGGTACTTAATTGGTTTTTTAGTTAGTTTGGTATTAAAGCATGAACTTGAGGAAAAAAATTCATTGCTCTGCAGTGTGGACAGCTCGTAATGAGTGATTGTGTGGAAAGAAAGAAAACAACACTGAGTCTTTACAAAGCCCAACATCTGATCTCGGTATCATCTCTCATCCTTTACAAAACTCTAGCTGACATGGGAGGTACATCTCTTCTATGTTAGCATTAAAAAGAAAACTGATGGCAGGATTTTTCAAAGGCACTTCTCACTGCTCTCTTGATTCCCATTGAAACCACTGATAAAATCCTTTACTTCCTTCCCAGAGACCAGGGTATGCCGAGCACATCTGAGCAACTCACATACATAAAAATCAATAAGTGCTTGTTTGTACCATCTAGATTGTGTCAGGTCAATGATGTGGAGACCCAAAGGTCATTTTGACCGGTCAAATCCACTGAGGGTACTCCGCCCTTCGAGTTGCCTCTTTAGCCCACAGCACAGCTCCTCTCACGGTGCCATTTGCTTGTGAAGCAGAAGAGGACCTGATGGTGCAGCCTTCTCCTTTCAGCTTTGCTCCAATTTAGATAGCTATGGAAGAGGACAACCAGGATTGCCCAGGGCAGGAGAAGGGAGTGCTAGGAGTACTTCAGCCTGTCACAGCACACAGGGTAACATCCACCTCCATGCCTGGGAGCTGGCAGAAATACTGGGGCCAAACTGGGAGTCAGTTGCAGGAGTTGGAAGGGCATTCGTGGGCTGGTCCATGGGGGCATCACTGCACTTCCATTAGACAGCAGGCATGGGCCAGACCTGTTATAAAGTGATAACAAGACTTGTATTGACACCAGGAGCACAAGACTTAATACAGAGGACAAAGATCTTAGGCATCCAGGAAAGCTTAATTTTAGAGAGCAGCTGCTGTCCCCACCCTTCATTTTCAACTGTCTTACACAGACCTGGCAGAGGGATGCTGGTCCCTATCCCTGCTCCTGCATCAGTGATGTTCTGCAAGCAAGGGTAATTGAAGAGAAGGCATACGTGTGAGATCATGTTAACTAGAAAAAACCTCTGACAGTACATGCCTCTACCAATGTGCTCTTAGGAGAAAGGCACATTGATAGAGATTTTGGCCAAGTACTAAAACCAGGCTAGCAAAGACAAGGAAGGTCACAATTTCTGCACACCAGCAGATCACTTTGTTGATTAATAACCACAGACTATCTTGTTTTTACTCTACTGGTTATCATACAGTAGCTACAATGCTCTGGGGACAGCACTCTTCCTAGAGGGACGGAGTAAGGGAGAGAACAGGGATCAAAAGGATGCCACAGAATCAGTGGAGAGTTAACACACGAGATTGCAGTTTCTTCATTAGCACCAAATAAGAGCAGTTTTGAAACACATGAAACACTTTGCTGCACCATCTGTTTTGTCCAGCTAAATTCTCACATTAATCATCTTTATTCCTGGTGAGTAATTCCCTTATGGGAAATCTACTGAGCATGTTTAAATTTATTAAAACTATCAGTTTATTAAGAGTCCATACTTCTGCCTTACACACCTGATGATGGGGAGAGAAAAACAGCTGTAATCACAAAATGGGTTCTCTCATCTCTGTACCTCCCAGTGTTATTCATGGCAGTAGTGGGTATTGGTGTTGCAGTAACATTTCATGTATATCCACTGCAGTGTGCCAAGCACTGTGCCAGCACATCATATTTCTCCAGAAAGCTTGTGTTAAAAAATTTGTAAGAGATGTAGATATTGTTACATCTGGTTTAAGGAGGAAAGCTCTCCTCTGCTCTCCTATTAGCTAACATAGTCCCGTTCCTAATTTTAACAGACAGATTTACCAGACAGCCTAGGTAGGCATCAGCCAGTTCATCAACTCTGGACCACAACTCCCAAGACAGCGAAAAAGAATTTTTTCCTTCATTACCTTGTGCAGATAACCAGAGAGAGGCAAAGAACAGGTCTGGCATCATGACTAGCCTGGGAGCATCTATCAAAGATGGCAGAACTTTGTGTTCCAGAAGTTTTCAAGATGTTCATCTCTGACACGACAATGAAATACTGAAATGGTTTCCATTAAGTTTGTGTTGTGTTTTTCAGCTGCATCAAAGACAGAGGGGTTTTAATGACAAAAGAATGACTCATTTGTCTGGTGTGAATCACCACACTTTGCTTGTGCCTCCTAACTTATATGAGGAATACCAAAATATTTTTTTTCTTATTAGTATTGGAAATTACTTTAAGTGTAAAAGGGCTGTCAAGCCATGGCCAAAGACTGAACAAGACTGCAATACACAAGACAGGACCCTGTTGCTTCAGTCTGTCAAACCCACATGAGATGTTAGAGGAGGAGCTGTACTATCCCATCAGTCACACTGGCAACACAAATCCACCTGACAGGGACATCAGCTGCTTCACCAGGCCATTGGTTGAATCAAGGGCACTGCAGGGGCATAATGTTTCTGACCACTTTGCTCCAAGGGCAGGAGCCTCTGTGGACTGCCATATTCTAAGTCACCAGCTTTCGTCCACCACAGATTGCAGCCCAGAGCTGTTTTGCCTCATGCTTTATTAAAGCTATCTTGACTTGGTTTGCATGGCACAGAGAAACAGGAAAGTTGAGCACAGCCAGTTTTTTTCCAGCCAAAAGCAAACATAGAGGCAATTATCCCCACAAAACTCACTTTGCAAGCTTAACATACTCCATCCAGGCAACCGCTTTAATCGGTACTGGCTAGTGACTCCCTGCTGAATAAGCTTACTTCTCCTTCAGGGGGTTGCCAGTCTAACTGAACTCATGTGCCTAAACTGGCAAAACCCACTGAAGTGTAAACAGGCAATCTCGGGTGTTCAGAGACCCATTCCTGGGTAATTGGCTTCCATAATGACTCAGACACACACAAACACAAAACATAGGAAAGCTTCCCCTCCGGTTTGCTCAGAGTACATACAGCTTTTCACCTGCGATGAATAATAAAGAACTCTTCCTTTTATTCCCCTGCCTATGAATTAATCAGGCAGGGAAAAAGGGGGATCTGGACCAGTGCCATGGGCTAAAGGATAAAAATCACATACAGAGAGAGAGAGAGCAGGAACATGCAGAAATGCCATATGGAGAGTAAACAAGCTGTAGTGACCTTCTCAGGCTTTATCAAGTATTCACTGGAAGCAGGATCATGGGAATACAAAGCTAATAATAATGAACCCACTAACATCCTGGCATGTTCTGGTTCTCCCTTCCAACAGTGTTGCCTCCCCATTAGCATGCCAGATGCCTGGCAGGCTTCAGCCCTGCACTAAAACTAAGAGCTAAAGCAAAGAAGGCGGGTGCAACAGCATAAGGGATTTCTGCTTTTTAAATAGAGAGGAGTGGACAATGTCAGACCTTCAGGGAGACCTGACAATCTGTGGACTGCACCAATTTAAAAGACAGGGACTAGCAACTTGAACATCAGTGGCAAATTTTTTACTCCTGTACCTTGAACATAGACCTTGGTTTTTTTCCAGCCTCTGAGGAGCATGGTCATTAGGTACTTTCTGGAGATCAGGGATGGCATATGTTACCAAGTTACTGACCTCAGACGTGAAAGGAGTCATCTTATTAGAAGCCAGCCATTCAACCATAGCAAATTACATTTCGTGAAGAATTTCAGCCTTGAATTTTCATTCCACAATATATTTCAAAGGAAAAATGGAACCTCCTATACACATAGCTAGAAGAATGAACTGTGCAAGATGGGATGATTTTTCCAAAGGACAATGATCTATTTAAAAGCAACACAAATAACTGAATGGAAATGATCCAAATTATGTTGATGTGGTGACTTGAGAAAGCTAAACTCTTGCAAGTCCTTGCATCATCAGTGCTTTCAACTTTAATCTCTTAGAAAAAAAGGAAAAAAAATGGCAATGTTGTCATTGCTTGAAAGACAATGGAAGTATCTTGATTTTGATATTCTTTGCTTCTCTTTGAACTGTTTTTCTCTCTCCTATATACTTGAGATCTCAAAAAGTTATTTTAAAATAACAGATGTAATTGCCCAGAGGTGAAATGGAAAAGAAAGAGACAAAAGAAGAGTCATTTAAAGAAGAGGGCAAGAATAGCTGGGCAATATCTATAAAAACAGAATTGGAAGCTTTGAGGGCTTGAACCTTGCAGAAAGCAACTTAGGTCAGTTGCAGTAACTACCTGAAGGTAAACATTACAACCATTTGAAAGATGTTTGGTGAGTTCAGAGAATATTTACAGCTGCCACCCCATCAGCCTTGCCCTACTGGGGAGCAGGGGTTTTCCAGGGTGAATAAATCACTCTAATACAGAGCTGCTACTCTAACTTCCCTGCTATACTTTCAAATAGCTCTTGTGCGTCTCACTTTCTCAGGCTACAAAGTGTCCCTGTAATAAGTTAAACAGTGGTGCTGTTTAACACCAAGATCTATACCTTGTGCTTGGGTGGCTGGGTGAAGGGTAAATATGTGTCGTGGGATAAGCTGCATTTCTCCTATACTTTTAAACATCTCCCTGATGCTTAGCCCATTAATCCAGTATATATGGACATTCCTCTAATATTCCAGGCACCTGAACAGGTGCTAATAAAAAACCCATACAAAATAAAGAAACAGGGATAAAAGGAGAATTTTTTTTTCCTTTCCCACATGTGAAACTGCCTTAATAAAATCACATTCATTTGTGCTTTATTGGTGAATAAATTGGTATTACAGTGCTGTGAAATGTTGAGTGAGGAATGCCAAATAGAAGGCAAAACAAAACTCAGTGCTTCATCTACCTAGGAGGGAAAGCTTGAGGAGAGAAGGAAAGAGAAGATGGCAGAAGTGGATGGAGATCTGTGAGGTTCCAAAGATGAACGGAAAGATGAGAGAAAGGAGGCAGCCATACAAAATGGGCAGTGCAATAACACATTATTGTTGATGATGACACTATTTTAATCCCAGAAATGTTTTGCTCTCACTCATTAATGCAGGAGAATTTTTCCTTACAAGCAGGCAAAGGCATTTATGCATGTACATCCTGACTCAAGAGCAACATCCACTGCCTTATTGGAAGCAGTCTATACTTTTGGACCAGCACATCAGCAGTTATGCTACAGCAATGCCATGCTATATTCCTTATTGTGTCCAAACCAGCCCTCCATTTCCCACCTCTGCATTGAGGGCTCCTAAGCAGAGCATTTTATACCATCTGGCCCCTGGAAACATGATATGCTCTGGTTTTAATTCAATCCAACATTTCCACTTGCTTTGGTGTTCTTTGCTCAATGTCACAGCAAGAACAACTTCCTGATTACCTTGCTACATGTTTGTAATTAATTTCTCTCAGGAGGATTGCAGCCAATATTATTACCAAATGGATTTCCTAGGTATTGAAGCACAATTGGTTCCAAAAAACACATGTGATTTATTTTCTCCCTAGGGAGTAGACATTTGTAAGTAGCAGACACTGACATGCCACAACCAGAAAGCAAAACATAATAGCAATTAATACAGCATTGTGAAGGAAAACCTGCTCACTGCCAAGACCTCTCAACAGCAGCAAGTTGAAAGCACCCACGTCATGAATTTTGCCACAGGACTCAAAATACCAAGCAACATTAAGACTAAGAGTGTGAGATTTAAACTCATTGCTGCAGAGACTGTCCTTTTATTCTGCCTTTTACAGCACTGAGCAGGTAGAGGTCCTGCCCTACAACGAGTGCTACAAGCACCTGCACTAGGGATGCGTGGTAACACGCATCTGTATGAAACCTCTGTGGGTGTTTCAGAGGAACCAAGGCCTTTTGATGGGATAACTTTCAGAATAAATTTCAGGTTTTTTCTTCTTTAAACCTTCATTATTTCAAAGGAAAAAAGAAGAGATTTTTCTTTTTTAAAACAAATCATGAGGCTCTCCCTCTTCCCCTGCTTTCCTTACTCTTTTGCTTAAAGTTCCTTCTATTACGTGACATAGTAGCTTCTTTTGAGATTGTCCTCAGGCAAAAGCAGTTTTTTCCTAGCAAAATTTGCTTCTGGAGAAGATATCTTTGACCAGCCCTGAAATAATAAAAAAAATGGCCATAGCATGATCTTAAATTGCTAAACTCTTAATACAAAGCATAGGAAAGTGTTCATGGTCTTCATTCAGTTCAATAGCCATTTAGCCCTATCCTTCCTTGATGAGCCATTCTGTGAAAGGAGTAAAGTGTCTTGCTTAATCAAAAAATGCTTACTGACTTGCCAACCCAAACCATAGGTGCTTTGCAGAGGCATCTTTGCAAACACAGAGAACCATAGAATTACAGCAAAGCTTCGGCTCACCTTGCCTCTCAGCAAGGTCTCCCCTTCAGCACAGAACTAGGTCACATCCCAGGCTCCTCTGTAAAGGGTCTTCAGGGAACCAGTTTGTGCACAGCACATCTCCCCCAGATCTGCCTTTATGCATAGACATTGCAAGAGGAAAAGGTTATGGCAAGGTGCCTGTCAGCTGACTTGGTGGACTTGAGCCATGTAACCCTCAAGCCTCTCTCCCTCGTTAGCTCCAAAGACAACACAAGTGGATGGTGGCAGAGCACGGGGGTGAACAAGCCACCCTGAAGCCCAATGCTGTGAAAGGCCACGTTAATGAGGGTTGACAAGTCCCTGCTTGCGGATTTGAAAATCAATTTCTAATTGCCAGTGCAGGTATTGCCTCAATTGTTTTCCAGACAAAAACGTGAGATATTGTGTGAGAAAATTATCAGTGAAGGCTTTCAGCTCTTTGCAGAAACACACAGCCACCAGGGCTGAAAAGGGGTAAAGAGGATCTGCAAGAGGATGCCGAGTCCCTCCATCCCACTCTCCTTTATTAGCTCATAATGTAAAGCCAGGACTTAAAGCTTTATTATATTAACAAGTTAGTTTGCAAACGATGGTAAAACATTTTGCAAGCCACGGAGAGAGAAGCAGATTTTCAAAAGCATAATTTTCCCTATCCTGTTGTAGCTCTTTTATAGTTGTTTCTAAGGGGGAGCACAATGCTGGTGATAACGGGAGCTGTGCATGCAGGAATTCTGGACATTGTCGAGATCTCTTCACAGATATCCCAGTTGCTGCAGCATCCAAACTTTCACTTAAAGATAGCGTTTCTGCCTGTGAAGATAACTCAGGGTAAATTGCTAACTTTCTGAATCCACAGCAGAGCTTAAATAACCATGGTAATAGATGTAGGAGCTTTCTACCTCTGCTTTCCAGCATAATAAGGTTTTAAAAACCTAATTAATAACATTAAAGTGTCAACAGCCTTAACCTTTTCAGTACCTGAAGCAGATTATCAGAGCCCATGCTTGCAGCCTGTGGTTGCTGTAGTTGCCTTTGACAAGCCATGTATTTGAAAGGATGGCACGCTGCAATTAACTATGTGGGTCTGGACTATGAAAAAAGTGCATGGATGGCAGGAATCAGTGAACTATTCACCTCCAAATTATACTAGCTGGACTGATTATGGTAATGCCAATTTAAAAATACAACAGCAAACTTGCTCTTCTCCTTTCCTGGCTCAAAAGCCAACTTTGCTTCACGCTGTCTTTATTTTGATAGCAATGAACTTGGAGTCTGGCTCACACCCAAGTTTGTGAGCTTGAGCTTTTTCTACCTTTTCTCTTTTTTTTTAGAAAACTTTAATCAGTAATGAAAGTAGATCCTTGAAGTACACATGGACAACAATGCAGCCTCTGTCATACCGCCCTATCTACCACCAAGATATGCCTATTAAGGCTGGACATGTTGAGAAAACATCTGGCTTTCTGTCTTAACTGTTAGAGCCCTAGGTAGGAAGACATCCCTGTATGAAGGCCTGGTTCTTCATCTTCTCCCATTTCCTCTGAAATTGGGAGAGTGGGTCAGGTGTCTGACCCCTGCAGAACCATTATTCCACTCTTCAAGACATACAGGACAAATATCACTAGGCTGTTGATTTGGATTAAAGCCTTTTTAAAAATTCCTTAAAATGTTATTTTCCCCTTAGTTTAACTGCCTGAGATTTTCCAGTTTGTGAAGTCTTGGGTTAAAGGCATGTGCTACATTCAAGTTTTACTACGTGATAATGGCAGCAGCTTATCAGAAGTGTACAAATGTAAATGCTTCTCAGTGTAACCTGCAAAAGGAGGGGGAACTTGAGATTCTCAAGAACAACTAAAAAAGAAACAGATTTCTTAATAAACAACTTGACTTGCTGGAAAGCCTTAGCAAGATGAATTTCTCTGTTTGCTAACACAGAGCAAGAAGGTTGTGCTTGCTTCTCCAGAACGTCTCCCAGCAGCATCACCACATTTTAAACTGAAATTTGAAGTCATGAGTGGCTGATGTTTGAAACAGCAAGTTGGTTCTCCTGGAATTAGGGAAACAGGGCAAGAATGGCCTGGTTTCAAAAATAATGCATTTTGAGTTCTCTGCATTATCGGTGTTTAATATAGACTGTTTGGAGTCATATACTTGAGTTTCCTTCCTACAGCATAAAAGCAGCCTCCTGGCTAGAAGAACTCCAAAACTTTGGGTCTTCCTACCTCCTGACTGCACTTGGTGCCATTCCTGAATATCTGCAAAAACACGTGATAATCCTTATGCGTGATGTAGGTTTTTAAAGGTGGGTATTGCTGCAGGTCTCTACCCTCAAAGTGGTAAAGCTATTTCTGCACCGTGTTGCTGTGACTTACACTTAGGTTTATAATTCCAATGGTTTGCTTTTGTTTGGGTTTGGGGGGGGAGGGGTTCTTTGACCCTCTAGTGAATAGTTACCTACAGAACATGAACCTCATTCTCCTGTCCTTGCATCTCTGAGATACCTGTATTCTTTTGGTGATTGTCCTCATTAATATCCAGCTTGTAACAACCAGCTTATTCCCTCATTCATAAGTGAAGGTCCATTTCCTTATGCATTCACGGGAAGATACATGTTATTTTATGAATTTCTAGTCAGTTTTATATACTGATGTCTAAAACTTGTTTTAATTAGTCTCAGCTTTAATAAGAAAATGAGTAAAAATTCAGTGTGTTAGGACAAAAGCAATCTGAATTAGATGCAATCCATGTCAAGCATGTATGTTACCCCTTATAGACCCATCTCATAATCATAATTGGCTCATCTGATTGCTTGAGTCCAATTATTTTAAACACTCCTGGCAATCAATAGAGATTCATTCCTATAAACCTATTTGACCCCTTTCCTCAGAGAGGCACAATTACATACATAACAGTCCTCTATTAACCTTTGACAGAGGTAGGAATTAGTGATCAAGTCTGACATACAAGTGGTGGAAAGTTTCCAAGCAGTTTCACAAAAATCCATCTCCAGAATGAACCCAACACTGTGGCCTTCCAAGAGAATAGAAATTCACCTGACAAGGTGGATATTAAAAGGTAAGAGAGGCTTTATTGATCTTTCAGTTCTTCCTACTGCACCATTGTTAATTGCAAATGATAAGAGGAAGAGTATTCAAAGTAAGAAAAGCTTTTCAATATTAACCTCAATAAGTGAATTAAGCAGCAATACTTTGCATAAAATTGAAGATCACTAATGGGTCAAAAAATGCAATTCATTCTTGCTCTGGGCAATCAAGGCTCTCAGATGATAGACCTCTGCAACTTACTGTGAGCTTGGTAATTGCTGCCCATTACTGCAATAATCAGAGTCTGACCTCAGGGATGAGCCATGCCAAAATCCTATTGGATTTCAGTGGCACTGGGGCAGCAGACTCCACCATCTGTCCTATCCTCTGAAACATTCCAGCCAACAGTTCATCCTACACATTTGAACAAGGCTAAGTCATTTAAACTGCTTCCAGAAGAGCAAGGGGTTAAATCCATCCTGAGGCTATCCTATTGAAATGATGATAAATCTGGAACAGTGTTAATTAACAACTGCAAAAGATTCTTTTCCTATTAGCAGTAAAAAACCCATGACTATTCAAAGGCAGCTGTATTTCGGCAGTAAAGGTGTAATTGATATTGAAAATTTCCAGTTTAGCTTCTGAATCTCTTAGGCATTGCAATGCTGGAAAGAGAGAGTAATTCTCTTCCTAAAGGGGAAGGCATCAAGAGCAGCTGTGCAGAGGTCAGTGAAATAAAACTGGTGCAGAAAGATATGCAAAGCCTAAAGTAGCAAATATAATCTTCTCCCTACTCCAGTGCAATTTGCTTTTACATCATGGAGAATTTGTCGTACCTAATTCAAAGGCCCAGTGATGCCAATAAACTACCTTTAACAACACCTCATACTTTGAAAGACAACAGAAACATCCAGAACGTGTAAAAGTACTTAAAAAACCCCACCAACCTGTAGTTCACAGGAAGAAGAGGAAGAACTATCTTCAAAAGTGTATTGTGACGTTAAGAAAGTTCCTGCATTCAGTGTGCTGAGTGCTGACTCACCCAAGTTCTCTGAGGGCTATTGCAGAAGAGACGCTCTAATCAATGGATATTGAAAACAGCTGGAACTGCCAAAGCACAGCTGAAGGCTTCTGCTGGTGCCTTTTCTCTATATGGCCATGAGGGAGGCAAAGGAAAACTAGGGGTTTTTAATTAGATTAGTGATAACACCTGGAGAAGGACTTCAGTGACACACATGGGGCAAATCTGGACAGATTTTGTGCTTGGTTTGGCTCTCAGAGATGAAAAACAGTTACTATCTACATTTTCATGAAAATGAAACTGAAAAAAAACCAAACCAAAAATAACACCAACTACCTCAAATTTGAGTGTACAATTTAAAATTTAGGTTGTGATGTGAACAGCAGATGAACAGTAACTTGGTCCAAATTATTTTCCTCATCTTGCACACAGATTAGATCCTTACAGTTCTGCCCTAAAGCCAACTTGACAGCTCACACACTTGTTGATGTGCAGTGAGCGTGCTCTGTCCTTTCCTCTGTGCCCTAACTGAGCCTTGCAGTCTTTGGTATATTTATCCTCACATCACCCCTGTAAAGTAAAGGAAAGCTATTATTCTGTCTTTGCACAGGTGAGAAATTAATGCCAAAAAAAAAAAAAAAAGACAGATAAAAGGGTAGCCTGTCAAATATTTTTGAATTAATGGGAGTTAGACATCTAAATAACTGGGTGAATTTGGACATTAGAGAGTCATCTGCTGTCAAGCAGTAATTCCTACTGCTGTGCTTCATTTCTAATATACAGATTTGAAGGTCTACCTGCCCTCTTGCTTTATCTTTTCTTGTTTTTCTGTATCTTGCAATCCTGGATTTTGTTTGTGCCTTGTGATAAGAGCCATGTAATGGGTCCTTCAGCTGACAGCCGACAACTCCACTTCCAGCTGGTGCATACAGCAACTAGCCTACAAAGAGTGCACTGCCATGTTTCAATGATATTGAACTCCTAGGACAATTGTGTGGGATCATGGGGGTTCTGGGACATCCTTGAATAGTTTGTATCATTACCAAGCAGGAAAGGAACAAAATAATTTTCTGTAGATCAGGGAAATGCTAAAACTTTTCCCTGTGCAAACACAAGTGATTCAGAGGTACTCTATTTCACTTTTTTTATTCTGCAGACATTTTGCTTCCTTGATGCTGTTGTTTAAAACATGCAACACTGTGCTTAAAATATGCATACTCATGTTGTGCTTGTAGCCCATTGCCATAAAACCAATGGTGCCCTCAAACACCTCATCTAAAAGTTTATTTTCAGCAGTACCTTAAAAACAAGACAACAGGGTCAATTCTGGAACTCTGCTGTGAAATAGTTACTCATTTTATATCTTTTTTTCTTTCTCTGACACTGATCATGTGGGCTTCAATATACTGGGGCTTTCTACAATTAAGTGGCAAGAATATAAAAACTCCATTTCTCTCCTCCTCCAACCAGCTAAATCATGCAACCTGCAAGGCAGTGGCAGCTTCTGTTTGAGCTGGTCATCAGTAAGCTTTGGTCACAGAGGTACTCTTGCTGATGTTCAGAAAAGGTGTTATTTACTAAAGCAAGTTCTGCAGGAAATCAAAGAGCTGTTTTACATCTACCTGTCTAGTGCTGTTTTGAGTATATGACTAACTCCTTTATTAACTTCTTATCTCTAGTGTCCCAGTTTCATCTCCCACTATTAAATTTTCTCCCTGCCAGTCAGCTATGATTTCAGAAAAGTCTTTTACAATTTTATTTTCTCTTTGGAAATCAATGCTCTTACAATAGATCAAGGAGGGAAAGCCAGAACAGGATGGCGGGAAATCTCAAGGGAAGACCAGAAAGAGCACATTAAAAAAAGTTGCTTATGTAATTCATTCATTTCATACCTGACTACTTCTCTTCCAACAGGTAATAGTTATGCCAGAGACAGAAAAAGTTCCCATTAGATCTCATGGCTCTTCAAAACATAAAACCAGCATGGCACAGACATGATTCATAAAGGGCTGTAATAGAGTGCAAACACATTGGCACAACCATATGCTCGGCAACATGGTTAGAAGCACATGGAGAAATCATACTGAAACCTTTCAGAATTGTGTGTTTCCTTGCACCTAAATTCCTGGTAAGTATAATAAATCCTTTCTGCAAGATCTGTGGTCCTTCCTTCCCACTCACAGTCTTTGTAATCGTCTTTCTTGTGCACTCTCTCCCCCACTGCCTCTCTTGGAAAGGACAGCAATTCACTGTCCAGGCAAAACCAAAGATGCCTTGGAAAACTGTTCTTCCGCACACACTTGTGGTGTTTTATTTCTCCCAGTTCTGCATGTTTGTTTGCATTTTTCAGCTTCCAGCAATTTCAGATGGCTGTATTCATAGTTTACCTTGTTTCTAAGGCTCATAAAGATAGACACAGTACATCATCCTGCCAGGTAATGCAGAAACATTTTTTTAAGGCATTTTGCTTTAAAACTGCTTTGCTCTTTCCTTGTGTTGTGCCCTCTATTCCATGGCCAAACTGGTAAACTGGTTTCCAGCTCCTACATGTATTCAGATATAGGTACTGAGCAGCAATGCCCTAAGATGAACACTCCTTATTCCATGTTTTTTGAAGCCTATGGTGCTGTGCAACTGCAATAGGGTGACCCTAGTCATCTACGGCATTTCACATACAATTAATCTCCCCATCCATCTCTAATGACTTACCTCCTTCTAACCTTTATATGTATGCCTACATGGGCAATGGCTCATGGGGTCTTTCCTGATTTGCATGAGTGAAGAGAAAAGAGGATCAGGCTCAAAATCCAGTAGGTGCTTTGGGAACTTCCAAGAGGTACTAAATGCATGATTTTATTAGTCAGTGACACACGCCTAACCAGCTTTCCATTAAGTGGTTGTTTTAGTATGTGTTGACCCACCAAAAAAGTCACATAATTAGGAAAATTATCAACTAAAGTACAGGTACAGGTGTCTCTACCTGTTATTCATCCATGCTGCACGATATTTAGATGGAAGCAGCAAATGTGTGTGGTGCAGCCTGCAACAACCTCAATGTCACCACAGAGGAAAATACGCTTCTCAAAAACAACACACAGTTGTGAGTTGGGGTCCCACCCTGCACAGAATATTTTCTTCTGTCTTAGGGATCCAATGTCCCAGGGAAGACAGCTCCACTTCTCTCATTGCATTTCACAATGTCAACAAACTAGACCAGACTGGTCTTTTCTGCACATTGAGAAACATTTTCTTGGGTCCTTTCTAGCACCTGCCCATGACACTTCAGGGCTGGCAGTACTGCACTTAGGCAGCAGACCTGTGGCATGCTTCCACAGTCCTGCCCATGCTGAAATCCATCCTGGGGTTACGCTGCAATTGCAGCCTTGGCCCACCTTGCTTGGGAATAACTGGTCACTGATCATAGGACTGGAGAAACACTACTATAGTTCATCCCGCACTCAGAAGGATGAGTTCTCAGAGCTGGTAGCAGTTCTCTATGATAACTGCTGGAACAAAAAAATGAACTAATTTTAATCAAACTGTATTAACTACACTAGTGAGCTGCTTGGAGTACTTGACTCCTGGACCACACAGTCCCACCAGTCCCTTCCTCCTTTCTTCTCAAATTCAAACACCACAAAATTAATTCCTTTTAAATGAGGACATATTTACCCTTTATGCTGTGTTCTAAAGGTGATCCTGCTATTAAAAAACAGATCCTATTTGCACTCAGATCCCAGAAGGATAAAACGCAATACTGTTTCCTGTTCCTTGTCCCTGTTTAAGTACCCAAGGGAATTCTATTTAATCTTGTAAAGATGTAATGGGTCATGACCTCTGATACAAGGATGCAAGCTGAGGTCCCTTTTCAAACATGCTGCTAATAGGGGAAATGAAGGTACAAGCAGCAAGACCCAGTAGCAATTCCAGACTGTCCCTGACATGGCCAGTGCAACTCTGCCCAGTTCAAAAATTCTCCACTCACTTCAGGATGAGATAAGCACTCTTAGTAGCCCTGCTCCAGGGGAAGGCATTTATTTCATGGTTGCTTTTGTCTCCTGCCTGCACACAATAGAGAAGCAGTACTCTGTTAGAGGCCACTAGCTACAAAAAGGAGGGATCGGCTGCAGCTTGAATAAAAGACATGAAACAGGAGGTGGCAGATGCACCAGCTTCCCTTCCTGGGATGTGTCCTTCTAACTGTGGCATCTGTTGTCAGTGAGCAGCATCAGCAGCTGAGAGGAGAAGTAACATGGAAATTACTTCATTTCCACCCACTGTCATATATTTGAAATGAAAATTGGGACTGTTTCTCTCATCTCCGTTACCAGCAGGATTTCTCCTGAGCTGGCTACAAATTAGAGACAGCTTGTTTACATGTTCCATGCCAGCATCTGGGTTGTCCCTTGGTCTCTCCTTTAGCTTCGTCTTCTATTTAGCTCCTTGAAAAAATAAAAAAAAACCAAATCATTTAGATGCAGAAGCTCCTGGTTTGGAGCTACCCTACTTGGTTGATGTCCTGGGTCCAGAAAGGGTAACACAGTGGTTGGACAACAGAAAGCTGAGGATCAGGTCTGAGATCCATCTTCAGCCGTAAAAACCGTCTTTGACTTCCCACAAATGCTCTGTCCAAAGGCATCTCTGGTCACCTCCAAGATGTTTCATCAGCTTCCTTATAGCCTGCAATGCTGTCCATCAATGACATCCCTCTTTCCTTATTCATTCCTATTAAGAAGCTGGTTGAAGAGGCAGAAAGACTGAATTTGGGAACAGAGGACTAGATCTGTCTTCCTAGTCTCAAGTCCTACAGTGTCTGGACAATCAAATGACAAGCTCTGCCTGGGTAGCTTTGTACTTGCCCTCCTGAACAACAGCAGCTCCCATACAGTCTTCTCTGATCTACCTCACTTGCCACCAGCCTTTATTTCTCCATGACTTCTTTCCAAATCTGTCTTCCTATCAGTGTGGTATTCACTGAGCCTTTTTAAATGAGCAATTCATTATCTTATACCTGCAAAAATCTCTAAGGAAAACTTTGATCCAAATTTGAAGGTTGTTTTATTTGTATAAATGCAGAAAACATTCAAAGTAGCACCTGGAATCTCCAGTAACTGTATGTAAGACTTCTAGTGAGAACTGTATTGGTTCTCTGTGAGAACTACACTATAGTTCAAACCACCTCTGGGAAAAAGATCACAATCTCAGAAACAAGCTGTTGAGTGGACTGCAGGGAGAACACTTGCTCAGGAAAGAATAAACCGAACCTTTGAAAACCAGGCCCTGGTGTTTTCTGTCGGAATTGCAAATGTGACTGTAATTGGAAGCTGTCAGCTTCCAGGTAACAGTGGCAAATTAAGGTGATGAACCAAGGTAAGAAAGTGAGGTTATAAATGGAGACACACTTTGCTGTCTGCAGGCAGACTCAGTCATATGTGAAGGCTGCATTGCAGAGCACTATTTATAACAACACTCATTTGGACAAGTGCCTAACACTATGCCAGGTAGCTTTAAGTTTAGGAAAAAAGAAAAAGAAAATGGGATGGGGCTATATTTTTTTCATTTTTCAAATTTCTTTTCCTGCCTTCCACCCCCACTGAATTTTCCCTGAGTCCTTTGCTGTGCCTTGCTCCACGGTGCTGGGCAAGTGCCTTCACACCCACTTTCAATCTTTGCCTTCCCTTCTTTGTGCAGTGCATAACAAAGTCCATTTTTACTTTGCATAGGTAACGAGAACTGAAAATTGAATAATGGTTCATTTTCCTCCAAAAATCTGCTTTAAATACACATTCACACACTATAGAGGCTTGTGGTTTAGTCTAGTGTATATCTCAGCAGGATCTTGGTTTTCTGAAGGAAGATCCAAAGGCTTTGATGAAGCACAGACCTGTAGGAAAAAAAAATAAAAAAGAAATATTTTCTCATTCTGCTTTGAGCATTTTCTCTCTATACTTGGCCCAAAGGGAGTCTGTCCATTGTATGAAAACTGCTATGGATAGATCACCACTGAATCCTGCTGCAAATAAAAAACATGTCAGCAAACAAGAGCAGAGGGATTGAATGGGCCAGTCACAGTAGTACAGTGGGTAATACAGCTGGGTGGTGTTACCACACAAACAAAGCACTCTACTTCCAAGTCCAAATTGTGCCCCTGTTGATATACAACATACCTTTGGCTGTACAGCAATTGCTCTGTAGAGGTGCCTTGAACTTTACACTAACCATGTAGGGAGCCTAAGTGCCCATGGGCTAGAGCATTATTAGATGGTTGATATTGGGATAGAGGGCTCCTACTGTTTTGGCCAGGTCCAAAGTCTCCTGGAGTTAAATGGAGTCTGCTCTGGCAGTTTGGACTCACATACCAGTAATGTGTGCAGTCCCATCACTTTAGTATCAACTTGGCATTGCAGCAAGTATTTATATGAGGAATGAAGCAATAGAGAAGGTCTTTAATAGAAGAACTGATTAGGGCTAAAGAGCTCTCCTCCTTCTAAGTTGGGACCACTGTCATGTTCAGCCTGGTTTTTAATAGCTAGAAAATCTTCTCAACATGGTAAGGCTATAATATTTACAGAGGAAAGCTACTAAAAATTTATTAACACAATAAAGCACCAATTTCAAGGTGCATTTTATTAGCAACAATAATTACTAATGACTTAACTTGCTATTTCATCTTACACGACCCGCATTTACCAGCCACTGTCATCTCCTCCCTAAGGCTGACATAGGTCAGGGATGCAACTCTTGTTTTACATGGTGGTGCGCACTTCTGGCCACTTACATTGATTATGACTAATTAAAACTTTATGTCATATAAAGACCAGATAAAATGCACTTAAAAGTAATTCTGGAGCTTATGCCAGCAGTAAAATATTTTAAATTAAAACTCAAGAGTATTTCCTGCAATAAATTACTATACCATTTATATTTTTGGGCTTCCCTATTTTAAAGAGATTTATTAAGCTCAGGAAGATGTCCAGCTTTGAGTCAGTTTTAACCCAGATTAGTTACATACAGATAATGATGTAGCCAGAAGGACCTGCAGATGCACAACCCCATGGAGTGGCTAAGCCCCTTTGCAGGGTGATGCAGCAGTAGCATATTTCGTGGAGGGGAGAAAACTCTCAGAAAAGAAGAGGGAAGTTTTTGTCTTGTCCTGCAAGCATGTGTAACTTTTTCACCCCAACTGACCACAGTAGACTAGCCAACATTGGGATTTCACTTTAGGAGCCCACAGGAGATCCAGTGTGCATTTCTTACCCCCACACAATTTATTTCATTCCTGTCCTGGTCCGTGTTAATTACTTTAGCCAAAGGTTTAAACCAGATGGGGCTAAGAGCATCTCACCAATCTTTGTGAAAGAAATAACACAGCTGTGCTTTCAGGGGACTTAGCATGCAGGTGCTTTGGGAAATGTCCTTTGTCTGGCATTGAGTGTTGGTCCATGGAGAGGAGCAAGTTGCACTGCTGCTTTGATTTTAACAGCATGCTTGCGCTGGTGGAGATGACAGCTCTGGGACTGTGGCTTTGTGTGGATTTTTACATCTCAGCCTCAGGCTATGATTCTCTTCAGATGGGACCTGTACTCCTTAAATCCTTCAACAACTTTTGAAAACTATAAGATATAGTCAACACCAAAGTCTCCCCAGGCTGCCTTAGGTTGAAGATCAGACTATGCATGGGGTGTGAGGGTCTCTTCTAGTCCTACCTCCCTTATGCTTATATTCTTCCCTTCCCTAAAGATAATGGTAAGGAGATCTCAAATTCAGATTGTTCTTTCTTCTAATTTGAGGAAGCAACTTGACTCCTTCCTAATTTGGTAATTTCGTGTCTCTTGCTCTCTGGGCTAGATATATGACATGAAGGTTTCAACAAGAAGTTTTGCACTCATGTTGCATGTACACAATCCCTCAGACTGAAGGTAACATAATAAACACCCTCAGTTACTGTTTGTTGTCACTATATACCAATTTCCTGTTTAATTTAAAATGCATCTTCCTTGCATATTGCATAAAAGTGCTATAACTTCTACCATTACTGTTTTAAATACCAAAAGTTATACCAATTTCTGACAGCTTCCCTTGATTTACTGACAATATTTAAGTAGTGCATATTTTATAGCATTTGCTGCTACCAAGCTGAGTTTCAAAGCATTCAGCCCTGACCATATTTTCCTGCTTGAACACAGGGCGAGCGGACAGCGCAACAATCTTGTTTTGTGGCCACATTTTCCACCACAGTTCTCATCAGGTTCATGGTCCATGATACAGCCAAGGGTAAGCACATGTTAAAAAAATAAGTTGACCTATCTCTGACCAGGGTCACTCAGAGTTGTTTCACCTTTTTGTTCGGTTGACACAAAGTAGGAGGATGTACCTACTCCCTTTATGCCATTGCACTAGGTGACCCAGGGAGAAAACAATGTATGGGATCTTCCTGCTACTTATCCATGGTGCCAGTAAAACCCTCCAGACCTACCCAAGATGGGACATCCAATCTTTAGGCACTTTGGAGGCTGCTGACCTGATCCATAGATGACTGAAGTTAGTAGGATGCTTCTCATGTTCTGCAATGATGCTTCCATCAATGCAACAACATGGAAGAGAAGCTCTGAATAAGGAAAAGTAGCAAAAGCAACAATTCAAAAAGCATCATCTCTACAGCTTTCATGCCATGAACACACTGCACCCAGGAGATCTGTTGTGCAGATTTTCTGAATGGCTATAAACTATGCTATTTTTCCTTTAGCATTTTTGTTTATTTATATTTCTGCTGTGGAGATTTTCTAGGCATCTTTTTCTTAAAAGCTTGAAAAGCTTTCAGGCTGTGTGTATGGATAGACTGAAAATGCTGCCACAGTACCACCTGGGAAACATACTTCATGATCATATTCTTCCCAGTTCCCCCATATGTCCAGTAGAAAACACCAGAAAACACATCACCAACAGCTTCCACAAGAGAGGCATTTTTGTGCCTCGCACTACCATTGTGATTCTGAAAACCATGGCTCTGAGACAACACAGTCCTGAAGGATATTTATCTAACAATTTCCATACAACTGCTGTAATTACAATTGCTAATTGTTGTCATATGGAAGATACTCAGAAGCCACTGATGGCAGTATAAAACTACAAAAATAGTAAAATAAAATTCAAACCCAAAATGGGTGAAGCACAGCTCACACCCATCCACTCTCTCATGTGCTTCAAAGCAATTCATTCCCCTTTAGAAAGGCTCCCACCCTCACACCTGCCACCAGCACTGTAGCAGAAGTGGTCAGATGGGTGGGAGCAGCATGAAGCAGGCAGAATTAGGTGCAAGAATCCATCCCTTTATCTGCTCACAATGAAGAAGAAAGAGCTCTTTCTGAACATAATTGCAATGTGTGCAGGAGGCTGCTGATCTTGACGTGGGTGAATGTACCTTTGCAAGAGCAGCCAGGAGCTTCGCCAGCTCTCTGGCCTTTCACAGAAAAAGCAATTGCTCTGGCGCTCCTGTGCCACCTCCTTTGTAGCATCCTGCTGGGAAATATCATCAATGTAGCAGCCCTGCTGAGGGAGAAACCAGTGCCCATTCGCCACATAGAAACACTGTCTTGGTGCCAGGCTCTTCTATCATTGACTGCACACATCCCATTCCAGTCTGCTTTTTCTCTGGAAGGAATCATTATAGGATGTCATTGTGCATACCCTTGCCTTTCCACCCAAAGGTCACTTTTTACCCTCTCAGGCAATTTTTACCTAAACACAACAGATGGATCTCTCACATGCACTTAGATCCTACACGTGTGACAGTGTTGGGTTTTAGGTAGAAAAAAAATTCCTCTCCTTAGCCCCCTAGGAAAACATCAAATTGGTTTTATTAAGCATCAGCATATCTGCACAGGAAAAAGGCAGTGAAAAAAAAATCTAGTTTAAAATACCTATTTGCAATGGTCTGGCTGGGCAGCCTAATCCTGGAGGGGCCACTATGTCTGTGGACTAAGTGTGCACCAGAGGTCCTGTGCATTACAAAGTTGCATAGTCTCAGTGAATGGGGATCCTTGCTTCTTCATGTGGGAACCTCAGCTTGGTTTTCAAGATCTACAAGGCTGGTATTTGCAGTGTGAGGACAACTAAGAGGTTTCTAAGAAATCCCTAATGTAACACACAACTTGCGTTTATTTTGCCTGATCCAAAAGGCTTTACCTGCACAACAGGCTGATTTGGTCTGATGAACTCTCTGTACATACCTAAATAGAAGCAGGGATACAAGGTTATTGTTCTGAACACAAAATGTTTCTGTGTACATTAGAAACTCTCATGTTGCCTATAGCAGTAACATGTCTGTGACACTGGAAAATAAGACAGCTAGTCATACACAAGATACCCAAATATTGGAATATGAAGATGACTGGAATGTAAGATGGGGTTTATCAAAAGTCTATTGCAGGCAGATGCTGTGCAGTTTTCAGCAAATACTTTGCATTTAGGTTCTTTTCAAATGCAGCTCTGTGAACAGTGAATAGTTCCACTGTTAATGACTGGCTTGCTGTATTTATAGAAGGCCAGATGTTATTTAGCTATGATGGGATTTAGAAAGCCGTCTAAGAACTGAGAGCTTTTTTTTTTTTTCCTTAATTCCCAGCAACTAACTCATTAAAGCTTTGTTGTACCAACAACCCCAAATGACAGGACATCTACTCAAGGTCCAGCAATATCAGCATGACACAGGACAAGGAGCTGGTGCTTTTTCTAGAATAAGTTACACAATTTGAAGAAAGGAGACCCAAGTGTAAATAGAAACAAAGGTTCTAATCCTGCAGTAATTCACTGTAAGTTAATTCATCTCCTCTCCCCCCCTTTTTTCTGCTTTGAGCCCAAACTCTCTGAATACAGCAGCATCAGGCACATTGGGGCACTACTGCTGGCAACATCATTTTTGACATCATTAAGATACTGATAATAATCATAGACCTCTTTACACCAATCCAGCTGGCTGTGGTTGGTCTCCATATATTGGGTGAGAACATGATTTGAGGCCCCATCAGCTTTGGACATCTTGTTGTCCATGTCTCATACTTTTCCAAGCAGCTAGTGCCAAGTCTCAAAGCAGAGGTAAGGGACAGACAAGAGGGTTACAGGAAAGGGTAAGCAAATGAACGTCAAAGAGGTCCTCCTGTTTAATTCCCCCACACTGCTAGAGAAAATGATTGCTAAGCAAGAAAAAGGTCTGCTGGCTCCAGTATAGACTGGTTCTCCATTCTTGACACTATTTTGATAAACACTGATGACAGACTGATGAATATCAGCTATTAACAATCTAAATCTTGACCCCATAGGAGAGCCTTCATCTTTGCCATCCTTAGAAGAGGTGGGAAGCCTTCATGCTGCAGGAGCTGCAGCCACCCATAGCACCCGAGCAGCATTTTCTTCATGATGTTCCTGTCTTGCTAACACAGCACTGCTGAACCAGCACTTCTAAGACCAGGGTTAACTCAAGCAGCTTCCTAAAGTGCCACTTCAGTCTGCAACACTTATTTGGGGGGCAGCATCATTTCCTTTGAAAGAGGGAAGAACATTAGCTCTCACCATCCTCCTCCCACCCATAGGGAGCAGTTGGTTGGGTCTTGTCACTTTTACTTTTGAAAGTGCACCATCAGAATACTTTCTTCTACCCCCTTCATGACTGCAGTAACTTTGTCTTTTCAGGCACAAACCTTGGGCTTTTCTTCATTCCAGTGAGGAGTACTGCTCTAGTTCAGAAGGGGCTTTCATTTTCAAAGGGCTACATTTTTAAAGGCAAGGCACTAGCACCATTTACTGACTTTCGCAAGGCTCTTTATATCAGCTTGATCTCTCTTGTTTGGCAAGTTTTCTTTTGCTTTCTCTAGGTCCTCCACAAATGTGTTTATAGCATTTTGTCCCTGCGCTGAGCCTTACATAAAGCAGCAATGTTTCCAGTTTCTCAGTCAGCATCTGGCTGGGTATGTGCAGAAATAGAGCCCTCTCTTTCACAACCTAAGAAGGATTTCTTTCCTCTATATAAGATTTTTCACCAGATATTAGCACACGGCTGCCTTTCTTTTTGGGTTTACATTGAATAAGGTAGACATCCATACCTCAAATCTGTGATATATATGGCTCCCACTCGCAGTGCGTTAGCCTGGATTTGAAGAAAATACTTGATCACACTCCCAGGGGATCTTGAAACACAAGCTAGGAATGATAGACCATCTGTCCCCAGATCAGAGAGAAACCTGATGACAGGAGCTGTGTTTGCCCTGATGCTTTCCATGTCTCATTTTGCATCCTGTGTTTTATTATACTGTTTTCCTCCATTCCTTCAGACTTTTTTTTCACTCCTTAGGTAGGCAGAGTACATTGGTGCCTCTTAGCACACTATCTCTACCCCACAGGAGACAGGTGTCAAAAAGCAGCTGGCCTCTGTAGGTTCAGAAGGAGCAGTACTCCATTAAACTATATGCTCAGTCTGCAGGTGAAGGCACTGAAAAAAATACTTTAGAAACTAAAAGGAAGCAAATAAAGGAAACGCCACAAATTTTGAAGTGAAGAGCCTGCTGTCCTGTTTGGCAGAACAGTGTTTTCCTTGTCAGGCAGCAAGTCACCATCTGACAGTTTCATAACAGCAGCTATTAGCTGGTTTGTGCTCCTTATTCTTAGCCTTCTACCCATTTATGCTTAGCTGATTTTGCTGTTCTGTGCAGAAGAGTCACAGGCAGATGGACCTGTTGTTGTTAAGAGCCTGGTTTCCAGTCTTGAAACCCTCTATGTTCATGCACCTACATCTGCACTTAGACCTAAAATTGGCACTTGACACCCACTGAAAGAGGTAAGTCCTGACAGGCTTTCTGAATACCTAATCAGTGTGCAGGTGTTTAATTGCTGAATTAAAAACCTGATTTTGAAAATTGAGCTCTAAGTGTCTGTATTTCTGTAACCAACTTCAATACTGACTTCAGACATTCACCATGGGAAATAGTCTGGCTATGCAGGACAATTCTCACACTTAAAGTACTCAGCTCTATTGTTGTGCCTCTCCCATCCCATTTTTCTGTTTCCCTCCCCTTTCTGCCTGCTCAGATCCACAGGTGAAAATGGCAAAGGAAATAACCAAAAGCAATTTAAAACTCTCATCACTTCGGCTTCTGAAAGCCCTCCCATGAGTTCCTACTCTTCTTAGCCTATGTAAAAAGTTAGGGGAGACATGTGCTGGAGGTACTGCAGATAGAACTGGGGTTCATACCTCTGTTACCATTTCAGAGTTGCTTTTCACCTGCTCTGAAAAGCTTCTTTTTCTTGAAAGACTGGAAATGGAATTTGGGCAACCTTTTCTTTTTTCTTATTTCAAAGACAAAGCAGTAAGGGTACTCATGGTTAAAATCAAAGCTGGAGGAGGCTGGCTAAGAGTAAAGTATAAGATTTTCAGTGGCAAGAACCAGTAAGCAGCAGACATGCCAGAAAACACTGTGACTTTTCTCCTTTTGAATTCATTTAATCAGGACCATTGATCTTCATGAGAATTACGCATTAGGTAAAGAAAGCTTGCCAGGTTCACTGTCAGGAATAGCAGGACCTTTTCTGCCTTATGTTTTGAAAACATTTTGAGGTCAGTGGATCATACTAGCTCTATTCTGGCTTATTTTATTCCTCCACTGTAAAGAAAAAATTAATCCAGACCAAAAGTATTCTAAAACTAACAAAACTCATTTCACCATTAAATAGCACAACATTTCCACCACATCTCTGAGACAAAGCTTTATGACTTGCCTGTGCCAGTCGGTTTGTCCAAAGATAAACTATCTGGAGACACTTATTTGGAGACATATTTATTCACGTGACCCAGGAACAAATATGAGTAAAGCAGGCAAAAGGAAGGAAGTTTTTAGAGAGGAAGACAGTGAGGTAAACAGGAGTGTGCTACAATAAAATCAAAACCATCTGTACTGCTGAACATGATCTCAAGGTACAGAGAAAAAAAAATGTTTTCATTCTAATATGTTTTTCAAGGAAAGGAACCAAAACAGTTTTGCTGGTACTGAATAGGCACATTTGGAGAAAACTAAAAGTTCAACTGCCAGAGATGCAAGTTCATAAATTCCTGTGCATCTTCTCCTCATATTCCTACATCAGTCTTGTGTTTTGGATGTTGATGAGTATGATAACTGTGTTTTGGAAGTTGTATAGTTGTGTATGTTTTAGCGGGGGTTTTTTACTGGTATAATATTGGCCATTGCCGACCCATAATACCAACCAGCAGCTGAAAACCAGTACTTTTCTACCTCAGCATTTGCCCTTCTAACCACACACATAAGACTAAGTTTAACAGCAACTATGTCAGTATATGCCCAGACTTCAAAGGCTGTAGAAAATGAACATACTTAGATTCATTACACGCTGAAAACAAATGGGTAAATTTACATACTTAGTTTTACACACACACACTTAAATATACCTGAGGGGAGCAAGACCTCAGGTTTCAGATTCCAAGACCTCTGCAGGTAGTTCAAGCCCAGGGCAGTACTAACCAGCTCTCAGAAATAGTTTCTCTTGTTGCAATATAAAACTGTCTCTCCTTTTCCCATCCACTACACAGAGGCAGCTCACCACTTCCCTCTTCACAGCAGACAACCTTTACACCTGGTCACACAGTACATCTCAAATACAAGGCATGAGAACAAAACATGGGTCCAAACTCTGATCTCAGTCACCTCCTCAAGCAGTAAAGCTATCACCTAACACAAGCAATATTTCTTACAGTGGAGAGTCTTTCTCCATTAGACCATTGCTGTGAGAGTGACCACATTTGTCTCTGTATTTTATATTATTCTTTTATGACCTTCTTTTTAAGAAATGTCTTTGCACTGTCACTGTGTCATGCTTTACTATTTTGCACAATTACTTTTGCATGGAAGTGTCAAGAAAAGCTACACAGGTGTTATAGATAATTCTCCCCATCCTGCATAGCTCCTACTCTAGGTCCCAAAGGATTTTCTCACCCCCACAACTTGACTTATCCTTTCAACAAACCACAGCAAACCTCCTTTACTCTTTTATTCTTATGTTGAGACTGTGCTTCAGTTCTGAAATGACTCCCCACAATCTCCTGAACAGAAAAATTATGAATTGGCTCACCAGGAACTGGCACTTGTATTTAAAGGAGAAACTGAAAAACCATCTAGCCAGACACGGCACAGGTCCAAAAACTTGTGCCGGTCTTCCTTGACTTCTGAACAGTTCTTGGGATATAATCCTAATTTCAACTGCTAGACCCAAGATTTTCCCCTTATCACACAACATAGACTAGATGAAACTACACAAACAGCACAGCATCTGACATTATCTGTGTCTCCACAGAGGACACATGGAAAGTTGCCCCAGATAGTGACAGAAAAGTGCTCAATCTACTGGTTTATCATGACAGTTGTAATGCAAAAGGCATGGGACCAAATCCAGCTCATTTACCTCTCTTTTAGAAAGCTCACTGAGGTGTGAGGAGCACATGTAGGCTCATAAAAATAAATAACTGACCCCTGGAGATGGGGTTATCTGAAGAGACACCATCAAGGTACATTTCTTCTACTGGGCCAATGACATTGGGCCAGTCTTGTACATGAAGTCTTTTAACTTTGAGCCCCAAAAGGCTAATTCAGATACTT
>JAOXXN010000471.1:17150525-17168733 GCA_026770055.1 Myrmophylax atrothorax | reverse complement strand
AATAAAAGCTCCACAAACCCAAAACTGGTCAGAGATAGTGGCAATGACCGTGCTGACCTGCAGTGACCTGCAACCCTACTGGGTCATACATCTTCTGCTAGAAAAGGCTTCCCTAAGAAAGTCACTGGGTGATGTGCCAGCTGAGGGAATTCTCATGGTGTTGATTCATGGGGTTGTAGCAGAAACACTGATGAATAAGTCACCAGCAAAGGGGAAGAGAGAAGGCAACTAGGTCTGTGATGGACCTTCCCAGAATTACCTGTGATTCGGAAGGCAGGGCTCAGCCCTCAGCATCATGGCTTGGTGGACTAAGGCAGATAGCATGCCTTAGCAGAGTTTAGATGCATCTAATGTAAGTAATAACACCTGTCCCCATCCCAAGGTTTCTACTAGTCTTGCAGAAACAGCAGTGCCTCTTCTCTTCAAAGCCCCTACCTCAAAACAGATGTCTGCCTCTTCTGCATGCACACCTTCTGAGCAATCCCCTCCAGCCCTGCTCACTTGCTCCTTCTGCCTGCTCACAGCACCTTCTAGGAACTGACAGTTCTTCGTCATCTCCACCCCTTCTTGTGCTTTTCTTGCTGTCACAGGCAATAAGAATACAATAGAGAGGAAAGATTTTCTTCATTGGGCACTTCACCCTACAGCATCCTCCCTATGGACTTCAACTTACAGTCAGGCTATACAAAGTCTTCTCACTGCTTCCAGTTTTGTTTGTTCTCTTCTCAGTCTCTGTCTGCTTGTAAACAATGCAGTCCTGACAAATACTAACCACTCCACAGCATTTGCCATCAGCTTCCAGCTAACTCTCTTCATCTAAATCACTGTTAATCCAGCCTTTCAGGTGACACTGTTTTGAGTCACAGTCTTGTTCTTACAGCCATCTTATTGCTAAATACAACTCGACTCCTCCCACCTAAACAAGGAGTGTTTGACAGCGACTTCACCTCACCCGCAGCATACTGTGAAGGTAACTCTAGAGAAACATCTCTCTTCACTTCAATGAATATATAAATAAATTCTAGAGTGGTGCTATTCCAAAGTTTTTTTGGTTTTTTTTTGTGAAATAGCTTGCAAAATTGACATTCTCAGCCAAGAAATGGTAATTGCCTTCCATTCTTACACTGTAATAAATGCCCTGCTGGAAGGAACCCTCAGCCTCAGGTTATCTGCAACACAGAGTTATCTACCCTTTTCTCCCACAGCTGAAGTTCCTTGGACAGACTGAACTTCTTGGAGCAGAGCCAAAAGTCCTTTTTGGCTTGAAAACAAGCATCTTGGAGGAGGTAGTCCAGTCCACAAGCTATTTTTATGGGAAGGAGATATGGAACTGGAGAAGAATGAAACACAAACACCTACAAGGTATCAACCTGAGGAAGATGCATTCTAATCTGAAAAAAACAATCTCAGGTTGTTTCCAAAAAACCACCATTTTGGTAGTTTTTCCTTATTTTCAGGATCTTAATGCCTACCTCTTCCCTTGCAAGCAATGATCTGGTGAAGCTATGACAGAAGCTCTACATCCTTTTGCACTTATACCAGAGATGCTGAGATCCTACCACAGTTGTCCTTCACTAATTAAATTACTTAATAATTACCCTTAGAAGAGTGAACTGACCTCTCATCACTTAGACATAAGCAAGGCTGTAGGTTTGGTCCCCAGAAGAAATTTAATTTTTTTTCTTCAAAGAAAAGAGTAACTCTGCATACCTTTTTCTTAACAATTCTGAGCCAGAAGTTCAGCTGTTAGCAGCTGCTATAACTCCATGGTATTCACTGGAGCTGGGACAATTCCCACTGGCTGAGTAATGAATTGTCATGAGTGAGGAGTGATCAGGGTAACATTTGGTTTCAGCACTGTGAGATTGCAAATGAGGGATTTTGGTTTGGTGCTTTTTTGATTTTCTTCTTTTTTTTTTCCCTGGTGGGTCTCAGCCATATATGGATAGGAAGATTTTAGTCCGAGTTTGCTGGGCTTTTACAACCATTTATTTTTTCCCTTTGAGCTTGTGTTCCACCTGCAGTTAATGGTCTCCAAAAATTTTCCCCCAAAGAAATAATAAATTCAGCTTTCAAAGTTATCTCAGCAGTAGATGGCACTGCAGGGACTGAAACCTGAAAGAGAAAAACCAAAATGCAAATTTTGCTCTCAGAAAGGACTGTCAGGATTATAATTGCTATAAAATATCCCATACATGCAGGTTACCCTAATAACCATGTATTGATTAGAAATTGTTTCCATAATTGCAGTTTTAATGCATGGAGTTTCTAAAGGCTTTGCACATGCTTTCTTGGGGCAGAAAAAGAGGTTGTATGATTGCAAGCAAATAGACAGCCTATTAGCAGGGAGATTTTGATTTGTGTATTATTTATCACAACATATACCTTATAGTTCAGGTTTTTTGGAGCATTTATCTGGCTTAAGAAGTAATGAAGGAGCTATCTATTGTGGGAAGCATTTGATTTATAGCCTGCAAAATATCCTTGCTCTTACATAACAGGATTACACTGAGTTCTTTTCTAGGCCTAATCTCTATTAGATATTGTTATGAAATGATGTTACACTTTCTTTAAGGCATGAACATGTGTAATACTCAGATGGACTGAAGCTTTGAATTCAATGTGCTGTATTTCTTTGAGAAAAGCTGTGGGAAAGAAAGGTTCCCATGAACAAATCCAACAGAAAGTGAGGGGGATTCCTGTTATAAAGGTGGGCTCATCCCCACCATCACAGGAGACCTGCATTTGATTTCAGATTGAAGTGATTTATCATTGCCTGCTCATTAAGGCAAGCCCTTCTTGAAGCTCACCTCCAAACCTGAAAGGTCCATTTTCATCAGGGTGGGTAATTTTGGGGTGATCCCAGTGGTATTGTTGTGCTTGTTGGTGTGCTAGAAAACCAACCTCTCCATCCCATGAGAGCATTTCCTCCTTGACTACTTCAGCAGTGCATCTCAAGCATCAAACTAGAGAGTGAAAGGTACATCAGAGAGGGGATGGGCTCCCTGCCAGAGAGTCTCTGAAGATCTAGATTGGGAGCCTGGTGGGGGAGTTATGGAAGCCACCATATCTAAGGGAGACTCCCTATGGGTGAAGTTTCTCCGTCACAAGAAAATGCTAAAGGGTGTGTGGTGGGGTCACACTGACATCCCAAAGCAGCATCTTTGCCTTCTGCATCTTCTGTTTGACTATAAAAGACACAGCTTTCCAGGGGGAGATTACAACCCACAATGGCCAAATGTGAAGTCCCGGGGGTGCATTGATAGCTGAGGAAGCTTGGAAACTGCAGCTGCCGTTAAGGAAATTAATGACACATCTCGCTTCAAGAATGCTCTTCTATTCTTTTGATTTTAGGCTTTGGGGCAATCAACTAACACATCTGTTTGCACATAAAAACCTCAAGTCCATGGAGGAGCACGTGCCTTCTTTGCAAAACCATAAAAAAAAAAAGCAGAAGAAAGGACAATTGTATTTGTCTGAGTCACATTTGTCTATGTAAGTATCAGGCTGTGCTGTTTCTTGGTAAGCAAGCATTTGCCTAGGAGAGGTGGGGAAAAGATTGAAAATCTGGGATAAAGTACTTTCTCATGGATTAAAAAAAAAATCGTGCAAAACATTTCTTCTGCAGCACACCCTGCCTGCACTTGCAGCTGCAACATATGTGGAAACAAAACCCACCATTTAGGGCAAACTTTGCCAAAATAAGATCATCTTCTAAAATATGCACTGAAACAAAAGGAAACGAAACCAGTGTGCTTCCTAATGATGTGTGTGCCAGCCGCTAGCTCTTTTAGGTGCTGTTTGAAGAAGTCATTGGAAAAAAAAGAAAGCACTGTTACAAGGATTAATCCTGCATGGATCAGGCTTTTAGCTGGGTATCCCACATGCACTCACCAGCACAACTAGGCTGAACATCAGTTTTGAGGTTGCTCATCTCACGTCTATACCGATATTACCCATTGCTTCTGCTGCTCATCCTTGTTTCTCAGGCATGAAGGGATGCTCAAGGATGTTGGACACTTTGTACCAGCTAGGACATCCAAAATGGACATCTTAATCTTTCTTCTTCTATCTTTAATTTGCTTTTCAGCCTATGAGCCCCCAAAACTGGAAAAGAGGCATTCTGGTGTTACAAACAGTGTTGTTATTTAGCTAAAAGAAAATGTAGTAATCACTAAGAAATCACTAAGTATCATTCTGGGCACACGCTGGTAAATTTTGTCACCATGCCAGCACATGATTAAAAAAACCTGACAGAAATTACTTTTGAAAATAACTTACCATTTCCTCTTCAATCTTTTCATCTCCTTTCAGTTTGTTTTGGTTGAAAAGCAACAATAGAATGTCAGAGGTGGGAGAAAAGACATTTTCGTGACAGGATTGTGGAATATGCAACGGCTTGGGGAAAAGCACTTCTTGCCAGTCTCATTTGTATTCAATAACTCAGTAGGTTTTTCTTTTTTTATGTACAAATATACATGTACAAACACGCAGGTGGTGCCAGGATAATTTTTTCTGCATTTACAGTGCATTTCCTACTTTGCCTTTGTCATCCTTGTTATTTTTAAATAATAATCATTATCCCAAGTTTTCATCTGAGAAGCAGATCATGCCAGGAATGTAAAGATGGTAGCACCTCATTTCCTGTGATCTTAAAATAAAAACTTTAACTGTTCTGCCCTTGAATTGTTGTTGCCTTGTTTGGGTTTTGGATTTCCTCTGCTTCCAAAGGAATAAAGGGACTGAAGCATTAAAAGCTGTTGGGTAGTGTGTATTACTGTTGTTGTTCTCAGAGAACAAAGAGTTTCTTCTAAAAGATTTTAATGTGTCTTACCCGCTTCCATCCACCTCCCACTCTTTTGCTCCTCTGTCTGCCCTAAAATTTCAGAACAATATCTTAGGCAGAGGGAGCTTCACTAAATGTCTTTCAGAGTGGTTAAACTAAACTGAGATCTGGAGCAATACCTGGGGTTTCAGAGTGTGGAGACTCAATCACTTCTTTTGCCCCCATTTATCAGACCAAACCCAAATCAGGCCTCTCAACTGGCTGCCAAAACATAAACTTGCAAGTGTTTATTTATATTTTTAATTTATAATATTATATATTATATTAATATAATTATAATTAATATAAAACCACCATTTATATATTATATATATCAGATACATAGTTTTATTTTTTAATACTGGACACAATTTTAAGGTTAGCAGCAATTTAAACTCTAAAATACTAATTTCATGGTGTCCTGGAAAGAAGAAAATGGGAGTGAAAGCTTTCCTTTTTTCATTTACAAAATCATAGCCTGGAGAATTCTTTTTGATTTTAGTGGGGTTATTCCTCATTTACAGGAAAAGAAGGAGGTGGTGGGATGTGTGGTAGGCTGTCCAGGATGGGTGTCCCTGGTGGGATTTTCCTTACTGTCCACAATGTGTCCTCCCTGTGGAGCAATGTGGAGATGGGAGGGAGCTATTGGCTATTTGGGGAAACAAATGTAGCTATTGACTTCAATTTTGCAGGCAGATATTGCAGTGATCTCATCTTCACTTCTGGTGATTTCCTGTACACTACTCTATTCACAACTGTTCTTTCACAGCCACTCCTGCCCATAGGTAATTATGATTCGAGGTGACTTTAACACAAATCAAATCCACTTCTACCAGCATGGTCTGGGGAGTCTAGCAATGATAAGCCAGATGTTGGTGTAGGTATGACACTAACAGCTGTGAGATCTCTGAATTACCAGTGGATTTGCACAGGAACACCTGGAAAAAGTATTGCAATCTCAGTACTAGTGCTGGGAAACACAGACCAAGAGACATTCACGTAATCCACCATTACTCTGTCCCCACAAGTCATCTTGTTACCTCTTTGATGGTAATTGTTCAAGAGGAGCCAAGACAAATGAAGAGGATCTAATTTCTTGAAATGAAACTAGAGTACTGTGCTAAGCAGTGCTGAAACACTTAAAAATACCTTTTCAAATCCATACATGCTGAGCTAAGGAACAAGCAGAGTCCAGCCAGGCCACAGATCCAGTACTGGTAAAAAAACAAGCATCAGGACTGGCACACTCCAAAAGCAATGGCATACAGGACATGAACCCACTGCTTCACACATTTCGGGCATCGCTGTCTTGCTGACGATCCAGCTCTACCCTGGTGTTGATGGTCAGAGTGTTGTCCTTACACTGATAAAGAAGTAGATACCAGCTGAACCAGTCCACCACAGATTTGGAAAGCTTTCTGAGGCGCCTGGATCTCTTTGCCTGAAAGGCAACACCTTTAATATATTTCATCTACATAAATATATGGATAATAAGTGTATCAATTTAGAAATAAGCAACAATTCAAGGTGAAGACCCAAGCAAAGCTTTTGCAGTCCACAGCTAGTGATCCTGTCCCACAGACTCACTTATAAAAGCAGAGGACTCTCTTCTGCCTTGAACCAATTCAGCTTTTGCTAACAGCGAGTGGGAATTTTATCACTGGTTGCAAACAGGAATACAGGTACCTCAGTGTGCACCAGAGTTTTTACAAATATTACTCATGCTAGACTCAGGTGCAAGTCCTCTCCACCTTATTTCCACAAGCATTGAAAGGTACTAAATAGAGGCTGAAGGTCACGTCTTTTTAGCACTCACAAGCTATTACAGAACTTAAGCCACTGCGCTCACAGCAGACTGCAGATCCAATTTTACATAAGATGAATAGCAAAATGTTGAGCTTTTGGCTTATCAATTTGACTCGTTTCCTCATGTCCCTGCATCTGTAACAAAGCAGGGGATAATACACCGTTCCTGCATCCATCACCTGCTGGCTCTTGTGGCTCTTGCCCAACCTATGTAATGATCCTGGCACCCAGCCTCCCCTTCACTACAGTAGCCTCTTTTGTCACTTGTCAACTAATTAGACCTCACAGGCACATTACCAGCATGGGCAGACAACAAGGCCTAAAACAATTACAGTTTTTATTTTTAAAAAAGCTACCAGATGTTTACTGAGTCTTATCCAAAGGGATTTTATGGCAGCCTCAGAGCTCTCCCAACAGAACAGCACCTGAGAGTCTCCACAGTGTGATTTCATTAAATACTCAACAGGTTTGTGTTTCTAGAGGGGGCACAGATGTTTCTTGTTTTCCTCCAGACATTGTAACAGACATAAATGGAGGAGAATTGCCACTAATATGATGTTGCAGCACTTTTTGGTCACTAGGACATTTTGCAAAGATTTGGTGCATCACTGCTCCCCCAGTATCAGAACCTTAGTGAAGGATGCCACTGAATTTTGTGACTGGCAAGATACCAGATTTTCTATGAGTGTTGAATTGCACCTGCAGGATGAGAGCCTAATTGGAATTATATATGGGAAAAAACCAAGACAAAACAAAAAACAAGGGAAAATGCTAGAAACTAATATGGAAAAGGTTACAATCTCTAAAGGACATGGTAGTGAAGGAGGGAAAGGGCATAAGGCATACAGCAAGGTTATAGTCTGTACAAACTCCTCAGTCTACTTCATTATGGAGGCAGTTTATCTCCATGAATGGCACATTGTTATCCATTAGTGTGGAGCAAGATTAATCAACAAATGATCAAAAAAGAAAAAAAATACAGACATCTGTCAGTAAAATGTTACCGTGCACACCAGCCATACACCAAAGCAGTGATCCCAGCTTTCCTGACCCTTCCCAGTCATCAGGAGTTTAGCATCCTCTCTGCTTAGACTGCTGTGTTTGGACTTGGTCAGCTTGGACTGACTGATGGTGGCTGTTGCGTCCCAGTCCAGATGATTTATGAAGTTAAATGGGTTCAGGAAGCCCTTGTTTGTCCACAAGCAATATTCTCACCTCTGTTTTAGGCCAGGGGAGACTGAGACCACACTCCTTCCAGCAATATCTGCACAGCAGGACTTGGAAAGCCAGCACTGCTCATAAATCACTGCATCAAGGGAGAGGCCTTTATCAAGGCAACCCTTTTGTCTGCTCTGTATCCGATAGCCATGATTCTGCAATAAAGACAGAAATACTGTTGACTTCCACAGTAATTTACTACAGGGAAAAATCAGGTAGTAGGTTCGATACAAACTTGACAGTTATAACTAGCACTCAGCTGTGTGCTGAGGAGGCTTGGCCTTCTTACCCCACAGGAAAGGAAGATAGGGTTGCTTATGGTATTTTCCTCCTATTCCTCATCTGTCACTTCATTGCCTCCCAATTTCTCTTTGATTTTACATATATAGCTTTTGGCACTTCTCTCTTCTCCAGACTTTTACCCAAGAGGAGAAAGAAAACAAACCCAGAGGACAAACACTTCCTGGAGGAAGGATTGCCAGACAGATACTAGAGATAGAGATCTGATTTCTGAGACTGGCATGAGGCAGAAAAAGAAGTGGTGGCATCCTTTGTGTGAAATGTGTCTGCAGAATGGGAATTCAGAGGGCCAAGAGGAGACAGTTAAGTTCATGTTTACCTTCCCAGTGGAGGACTGATGAATACTAAACTGAGATTTTTAATTAACTTATTACAAACTCATGGTGATTAAAAAACAATATTCAGTGTCTGGAAGAATTAAAGCTTACCTGCACACATCTCTCTTACCTGGTGCAGTCTGATAACTGGTCGATATCTACAATAGAGATAAATACTCTCCTCTCCCTTGTTAGACCCCAATCATTTCCTTCATCTCAGCACCTTCTGTCTGCCTGCCTCTGCTGCCTCAAAGCTGTCTCCATGAGGAGCCTGTGGCAGCATGGAAAGCCTAGAAAAGTAATATCTATAGCCAGAATGCATTTCATATCTTGTTGGCTACTGCAAAGAATATTTTTCCAACATATCTGTAGACACAGTTTGCAGTATTAAAGAGAGGGAGGTCCTCTACAGTCTGTACATTGTGATGGGAATTACAAGTTTGATCCACAGGTGCTCCACAGACATATGTGTCTCCATGCAGATTTTTCTTGGAAAAGACAGGCAGGCAAAAAGCTAATACATGGGCCGCTTTCAGGCAGTCTTTAGGCAGACTAATTGAATCATTATTGTTTTACAAGGTGCTTCAGTGGCACACATGGATGGGTGCACCTCCATGGATGAAGGAGGGTCAGCAGAGTGGCTGAGTCTTGACATGGTACATTTGATGCTTTCTACACTAGGACTAGGAGAGAGATGATCCTATGGGTTCCTGGAGTGCTGTAATACCCAATATAAGAGAGATCTATGCTGTGAAAAAGTAAACAACTGTGCCCACCCCATGCCAGGTTGTTCCTGGAGTGCTGTAATACCCAATGTAAGAGAGATCTATGCTGTGAAAAAGTAAAAAACTGTGCTCATCCCGTGCCAGGGACCAACCTTGTATAGAACTGCCTTGGCACTTAGGAAAAGTGATGAATCAGCTGTGCTTGGCTTCCAGCACCAGGACCCTAGACAACCTTTGGCTCAGCAAACAGGCATTACAGGAGACTCAAGCAGTACCAAGTTTTCCCCTGTAAATGCTTAGCTCTTGTTTGGAGGGTAACTTTTGGCACCCTATTTCATTTAGAAGTAAAGACACAGGGAAACAGTGCAGGCTCACACTCTTCTGCTGAACAGGTTGTGATGGGGACTGCAGAAAAACATCCTCCAGTGTCTGAACCACCTAGGAAACAAAATACAAAGTCATGCTTTTTCTCAGTCTGTGGTTTGACATCTTCCCTTTTCATTTCTTTTTCTTCAATGGCTGAACACTGGGATCATTTGCCCCACTTGAAAAGAATGGATCTTCAGAAGATCATCACAACCCTTACAACTCTCTCCTCAGCTCCCAGTGTGATTTCTTTAGCTGATGGATTCAGGGCACGTTGTGAACAGCACTTCAATGGCTGGTAACTCTGCACCTACCTCCTTGGAGATGTTGAGGTGTTTAAGGAGCTCCTCTTCATCTCTTCCACTACTAAAAAATGCTTGTGTGACAGCTTGTAAGGAGAGGTGAGGGCAAGGAACCAGCAGGTTAGCACCAGCAGTTCATATTCATCACACAAGTTTTACAAGGAAAAGTTAACAGTGGGGAAGCAGAGAACTGAAAATATTCTTTGAGAGCTAAGTTCCTCTCAGCTCAACAGTAGAAAATACATACCTGTGAAGCAAAACAAAAGACCACCTATCCTCCTCCTGCCCACCACACCATCAGAGGGGTGGGGGCATTTGAGCTGATCTGGGTTTTGGATGTCAAAGAGCACAGGTGCTAAAGGATCTACAATCAGTGGAGAGAAAGGGCACTTTCAACTGCAATTGAGCCCAGCTGGTTTTGAACCCATCTCAGGACAGTATTGTAACCCTCAGGAAGGGCTTGTCTGTCCACTGGATATCAGTTAGGACATGGTTGTCTCCTTACATGCTTCCTACCATAACAGGAGCTGTAAGGACCCTTGTAAGGTCTTGCCACTTCATCACCTGCCAAAGCAAGCAAGTTGAAAGCCTTGCTCTTCAGGGTAAATCAAGAAAAAATGAAAGTAAAATTGATAGCAATAGTAATTTCAGTTGAATGGTGTATCACTAGCAGTGTTATTGCTTTCACTGACTTTATTAGAGTGTATACACAGAGTGCAATAATGTAATTAGATTTCACAATGTGTAATAATGATTTTTATGCAATGCAACAACTGTGCATTAGAGAAGGGAATTGGTTCCCATTACAGAGCCAACACAAATCTTGGGTCCATACTTCATACCTGACAATGCATCTGTTGGGTCGCAGGTCTGGGCTATAATCCAGTAAGAGCTGGAGAACAGCCTAGGGAGGGATTTTTTCACTCTGGCTCCAGAGATGTGCCTGTGCTTCCTCCTGCCCCCTGCCTTCCTGCATGGGCAGCATCACCAGATTCTAAAGGAACTCAGTGCACAGCTCCTTCATGACTGAAATACTTGTAGGAGAAGACAACCCTTTTCTAGTGTAAGGAACATTTTTACCTCCCTTGGAGAAAATTATTTAGGAGCTAAGATGTACCCACAACACATGAACCTGCCTAGGCAGGAAGAATATGAGCAGCACAGGTCCAGAGCTATACACTGCACCCAAGTGAAGCTGCTGAGGTGTGGGTTGGCTGACTGGCCCAATTTACTACTTTTCAGAGATGGGGACAAATAATTCCCAGCATCATGTCTCCTATTTTAGCCCCTGGTGACTGAAACCCCTGTGGTACAACTAGAAAAGGGCACAGCAATGGCCACTTGCATGTCTAGTTATGCATCCGAGAGCAGCAGCAGAAGTGCAATCCTCAGCTTTAATGCTTCAGAATAAGTAACTTTCAGTTTCCCTCTGAGCGGGTTTGTTTTAAATGCCACTTGCTCTTTCTCTACCATTAATGAGCACAAGTTGACGCATTTATTCTCTGCTGCATTTTCCACAGCAATTCATGGCTTTACTGCAAAGATACAGAATATTAGAGCCACAATTTCATTGGCAAGATTTTTTTGCTCATGAACCATTAATATTTTCCCTGAACATTTTTCTGACTCGTCTTGCTAGAATAGAGAATTGCTCTTTTGCAGGTCTATTCTTGTTGCTATTCCCTTGGCTTGAGTGAAATATATATGAGATGACTCAGAGTTTGAACTCTCAGTATATGTTTCTAATACAAAGTCTCTGTGTGTCTGGGGACTTAAGACAGATATTTAATTTTAGATAAGAAATACTGGTGACATCATGCCTTTGATTTCTTTGCTGGATATCTATGCAGCCTGCACATGGTGAAGCTGTTCAGCCATAACAGCCTCACTGCATTTAGGAAGCAGCTTAATATTCAGCATAGGTACAGGGCAGCAGGCAGCCACTGGTCCTCTTGGGTGGTGCTTAGCTGAAGTGCACAACAACCCTGCTGCATCCAGACAACAACACATATGTAAGGGGAAAGGATATTGCAAAGAAAACTACATTTTCTAAAACATTTTTGTGCAGCTGCTGCAACCCCAGGACAGTAAAGCTCCAAGCAGAGCATGTGAGCTTGGGGGTCAGCTATCCTTACCCCCCAAGCCACTTTGCACATGTTGGTTTATGCCCCCTCAACACACACAATGGAGAGGTTGAGTTTAGCCTTGCCATCAGTGACTTCAGCTTCCCACAGCAGCAGATGCCAGCAAGTGCATTAAAGCAGAAGGAAGCATGCACATAACAGCTTCATTTTAAGCTTTACAGATTTAGAAAAAAAAAAAAGACATGTCTTCATTTTATTTTGAAACATGACTAACTAAAAGCTCATATGCATGGAGGGAAGCTTGAAAAAAAAAATCAGACTCCTGCAGAAACACCTTTTAGTTCAGATCATTTTGATAACATTACGGTGACAAATTTTCAGCCTTTCCCACAATTTTATACCTTCCTGCACAGCAGGCGTTATCCGAAAAGAGCTAGAAGAGCTATTAGCATGGATAAACAGGGCATAAGACAGGAAATAAAATCTAATTGCTGAGACATGAGTCAAACTGCAGTATTTGCACATCAGGACAGTTAGCATGTATGGTGTCTTACCAACGGGTCCAACAAGGTCCTCATTCTTCAAAACTCTGATCAGTCTTGAAACATCTTCCTAAAGTCTAGTCTTCAGTTCAGCCAGGAGTTATAAATTTGCTCCAACCATTATGAACTTCATCACTTTGGTCTGCGTAAAGGAAACCATCCTCAGAATCTCACTGTGCTTGCTAAGGGGCCTCTAAGCAAGTAGAAGACATGCTGCTGTTACTTCTCCAGCCAGGGTCCAGAGTTAACATTTGTGTGGGGACAGAGCTGATTAAAGCAGCTCCTAGACTTCAACATACTTATATGTTTTTACCTTTTTTATTTTGTTTTTATGCCTTTTGTCAGGTGCTTCTCCTAATTGCGCTAAATGAATAATGAACAAACCTGCAGACTGAGACAATTAGGGTTTTTTCAATCTGGAAAAGAAAAGACTTAGGGGTAACCTAATTGCAGCCTTCCAGTGCCTGAAGGGAGCCTGCAAGAACAACGGAGAAGGACATTTTAGAAGAGTATGTAGTAACAGGATAAGGGGGAATAGTTTCAAACTGAAAGAAAGTAGGTTTAGATTAGGTGTTAGGAAAAAATTCTTTACTGTAGGGTGCTGAGGCACTGGAACAGGTTGCCCAAAGAAGATGTGAATGTCCCATCCCTGAAGGTGTTCAAGGACAGGCTGCACAGAGGTCTGAGCAATCTGGTCTAGTGAAAGTTGTCCCTGTCCATGGCAAAGGGTTTGAAACTAGGTGATCTTTAAGGTCTCTTCCAACCCAAACCATTCTATGATTCTATGATTATGGAGCTCACAGTTAAGAGATAAAAGACAGATGAGAAAAAAATGGTGGGACCCCAGTTGAGAGCATTCCAAAGACATGTCTAATCCAACAGCTGGAGACCTCCTCAGAGGACATAAACCTCTCAGCTCCAGGGCTATGGTTTGGTACATCACCATGGCCTCAGGTCAAAATCAGCCCATGGCGTACTTGAGGATGGCAGGTTCTAAAGCCTGAAAGCCACAAAATGGGTGCATATATGACCTGCCTCTTACATAAAATAGCTCATAAAGCATCCACGACTTTTTAGCTAGTACTTACATTTTCGATTAATTTTGTGTCAGCATGTAAAAAACCAAAAACTATACCCACAACCCCCAGTTTAGGGCCCCTTGTATCAGATCTCAATCACAAGCTATTCAACAAAACTGACTAATAACATAGGTCTGTGGCCCAAGAAGGGATGAGTGCTAGTCCTAATTGAAATAAGATTGCTGAGGCTCAGTTGCGCCCCTCACATTTCCACCTCACTGACCAAGACAGCATCATTTGGCCTCACACCCCTAACTCAGAAGTTTCCTACTGAAAAAACCCACACAACACAAACCCTGACCCATAATCTCATTTCTCTAGCTGTGTGAATTTGCAATAAGTGGATGTGCTTGGCTTTTAATATTAACCAGCTAGAGTGCAAAGTGGATTCAAGGCAGAATGATGGTGGTCCTTCTTAGTTTGCTCAAGGGAGGGATGTGAATTTTGCTCTTACAAGCCACGCACTGGCCACAGAAATAAAGCATCAGTGATGTTACCCATGAGCTGTGAGCTAACAACAATTCTGTAGCGATTGGTTCAATGGTTGTGAGGCACATGTACCCCTCAGCATCCCCTCTTGTGAGCCCATGCTCCTGAAGCTACAGCCAAGGGTGCTGATGCACAAAGTTTACTTCTCTTTTAGCACTGCCAGTTGGTGAGTCATTTTCTGAGCATACCTAACACTATTGTAATTTCTTATGTAAAAAAATACAGTTAAAAAAATCACAACAGTGTGAAGTATGGCTGAAGACTCAGCAGGGGTGTTTCTGCAGATCCTCAGGGAGCTATCAATTACTTTGACCCTGCAACAAGAGACTGTAGAAGACAGGCTTTTCTTTTTTTCTTTCTTTAAACTGTAAAATGATATAATACCTTACTGAAGCTCATTTTACATCACCTTACTGGAGCATTGGGTCAGGGAGTCCATGGGTTAATCCTGTGATGGGTAATGAAGCATTACTTATAACTACATTTAAGATTTCAGCTCTTCATTTCCCTGCACAGTACCACTTGCTGTATTACCTATGGTGAACTGCAGCACTCAATTCACCTTCTGTGGACACTACTTATTATTTTATAAGCCTCTAGCATGTCACTTCTTCTGCATCTCTGCACTAAAAATATTTCTAAATGGCTTCTAACAGGGAAGTCTCTACTTTCATTTAATAAATCCTTTTAGTCTCCTTATTCCTTGGTTCTTGGGACAAGCAGAGTGGTCCAAAGAAAACATGTGCCATTGATTTGGAACCTAGGATTAGGACTCCTTGGGATGTTATACCCTTAAAATCACATTGTAGCCTGACTACTTTCCCAGCTGAAATGCATGGGGAACAGATGCTTTCCTCGACCCCTTTGACCAGGCTTTCTTCAAGCTGTTGCAGGAGGTATGGCTCGAGCAATTGAGACACAGCTTCACAACATTTTATCTGGCATTGGGATTTTCTCATAAGGGAAGGCAGCAGAACTCACCACACTGGCATGTCCATGGCAGACTGGCATTATATGGTCCCCAGGCACTGGCCAGTGCTGCCCCCTGATCCAGCAAAAACCTGCAGCTGGCCAGCAATGACACCCACCACATCTCAAGCTGTGGGGCTCCTGCCTTGGCACTGGCCAGTGGGTCTCTGCTGTTTTGTTAAACTTGCAGCAATGTTTCTAAGTATTGGGATATTTATGTAGACTTTGACACACTACCACTCAGATCTCCTGTATTAGGGTTGTATTATTTTTTATGTGAAATATTGCAGCAGCTAATTGCAATTACCAGAAAGCACAGACAAGAGAGCTTGTTGATTGCCAGTAGACAAAGACACTTTGGAAATCTTGGACTTTGCCATAGATGAAAGCCTATAAATTTTAAAATAGAAACCACGTTATCATTTACAATTTCCGTTTGCTAACAAATTCTGCTAAACAAAATTGGCGGCTGATTAAGTAAACATTTATACATAAATAAAACAGTGAAGATCTCTTCAGTTATTGAGATGCAGCCAGTTCAGTCGCTCGTAAATAATACAGTGATGAATTCTGGCGTTACAGTGCACGATAAAGCTACCTAGTCTCAAAGTCTTAGGCAAACTAATCCATACGCGTGAATCAATCACTTCATTTTAGTCATACTGGCGTTACATAAATGTCACTAAAATCAATGACTGAAAGACATAAAAGATTAATAAGTCCTCATGCGGTACATCTAACTGGGATGCAAACCTACAGCAGATAACTTCACACTGAATACAGCTATATAGGTAGTTTGAATAAGTCATTTTAAAAGAAAACTTAAGGGCAGGCCTGTGATGAGCAGGTGTGGATGAGAAAAATCTGGTGTGTTATTAATTTCAGACAATGTTGAGTTCTTTTTCATAATGTACATTTTATTAATGGTCTTTGTGATAGCTTTTCATACTGGTTCACCACCAGGAGTACAGTAATTACAATGTATTAAGATTCATTCCATGCCTGAGGAGTAAGGAAGTCCAGGTAAGATATGGAAAGCAAGTAAAACGTCAATCACTATCGACTCAGGGCTGGATTAAATAAAAACTCTGCCCCAGAGAACCCAGCAGCTGGGTGGGTTTGGTAACAGCACCTCCCAGACACAAGATTCGGTGAGTATTTGCCTCCCCTTCCTCACTGGCTCACCTCCACAAGTAACCTGTGTGCCATTGATACAGATGCAGCGGATGGGATTCATCATTTTTATTAGGACTTGGGGTTGGTCTCATCTTTACACCGGTCAGTTACTGGGTGTCAGCCTCTTCAGAGTTGGAAAGAGAGAAACATTGCAGGTTGTTGTAAACGTCTCCAAGAATAATTCTTCTAGACATAATGGAAAGGGTTTAAGGTGTGGGATGATGGGATTGTCTGGGGAGAGAAACTAATAGTGAGGGCTCTAATGAAAAAAAAAGTCCACCACTCAACCCAGCCCAAGAGATTTCTGCTTTACTGCAACCTAGTGAAAAAATAGGGAGCATCTTTTTTCCTGCAATTGCAGACCCCCTTCCTTACTATTCAGCATCTCAGACCTCCCAAGGGCCAGGAAGCCTCAGGCTCAGGATTTATCACTGCTCTTCGGCACTCCAGAAACCTTACGAAGGGTCTCCTTGTGGCTGTGAAAGATTATGAATTTTCAGACTTTTTGGAGGTATTAATTTTTCTTAACACATTGTCTGACTTTCAGAACATTTCTGGCACAAAGACAGGGTGAATTGTTCATATTTTTCATTATTTTTCTCTCTGGAAAAAAGCCTTCATTGGTGAAGAAACCATAGCCTCACCAAGATGATAGTCACCATGCCTAAGTACATTATATGAGGCTGGAGAAGTGTGCAAATGAAGAGGTGTCCATATGGGGCAGATGAAAGCACAGTGTCTTCTGTGCACTAGTTTGATAAATAAATAGATGGTTTGATAAATATATAAATCACTTGGCACTGGCAGTTGTTAGGTGCTAATGGCAACAGCAGCCACACAGAGACAGATGACAGAGGAGGTAATTCAAGTACTCAACAGGAAAAGACCATCCCTGCAGCTCACCTTGAACCATTGCAAGTAAATTACCTCTCTAGATACCCACACTCCTCAGTGATTTGAGGCAGCTTCCAACTTCTGTTGATTGTCCACTCACCATTCCTTGCAAAGGTATAGAGGCTTTGCCACCAGCATTGTTCTATATATGTGCAATAGTTGGTTGATAGTATCTGGCTTTTTAATGAGGAGGGTGCAACACCTTGGTCCTGATTTCTTGCAAAATGCTAGGCTGAAATGCTATGTCTAGAGAAAGTTATTCAGGGTATTTTTTTTCCCCTCAAGTATAGGTTTTTCTAATTTCAATTTTTTTTTTTTTTCCAATTTCACTGTGTTGTCCTGCCTGAATCCACATGGTTGGACTCAGAGTAAATAAGGCATAAGTAAGCTTTGAGTTGTGAAGGATAAAGGGGAAACCTCAAAGCTCCTCTCCAGCTTCCATCAGTTAACGATGCTGCAGTAGCCCACAACCTGCAAGTGTCCGTGCCTGAGCACAGCCCTGTTCTGCTGGCAGCATTTGCAGATGGCCATTCTTGTGCCACAGCAGGAGACAGTGGATAACAACTCAAGGGGGAGCCAAGTTTCATAAACTTTTACTCACCTAATGCCACCCCTCCCACTGCCTGCCATACCTCGTTCCCTGGAGAGCTGCAGACATCACTCTGCGCTCACGCTAATAAAGCTGGACCTGGCAGCATTACTTATGACTGCTCAGATGTGTATCTTGGGCATATAAAGGTGAGTACAACATAAACATCCATATTCTCTCTTCTCTCATGGACACAGCTATACAGACAAGGGGACCTGCACTGGCTGTCAGCCACCCGCACCAGGCACAATCTTGCACACACATTTGCAAACACGCTGTTAACTGCACACACAGGCACTGGCTGACATGACACAGATGTCTATGCATGCCTTCATATACCCAGCTGAACAGTTGGCCCAACACCATTGGTAAGCCTTCAGGGTTTCTTTTTTTTCTTTTCTTTTTTTTTTTTTAACTAATGCTAAAAGCCTAGGGATAACCACACTGATGGGTTTTGCATCCCTCTGGTGATTTCTGCCCATCCCACCCCCCCACAACTGCACCAAGCAGCCCAAGTCCTCTGTGGG
>JAOXXN010000471.1:17132140-17150520 GCA_026770055.1 Myrmophylax atrothorax | reverse complement strand
GTGGGCTGTAGCTGAGTATTTACACAGCGGAGACCATGGGCCCAGTGAGTCCACCCTGCTTACAGGGACGAAGGATAGATTGTCTGCCGAGTCCTCTGCCGGATGGGTCTGGCATCCTTCTGGCACGTCTTTGCACCCACTGTGACTGTACAACTTGGCTGTGAGACCCCATGTCAGCCAGGCAGACTCCATGGTTTCCCATATATCCATCCCCAGCTGAGCTGATTGAGAAACGCTATCTTCAAGACACTAAGGCTCATTTTTTCAAAAAAAATATCTCTATTTACACATGACAATAAAATCTGAGCAGCTTTCCCTTGAGAAGCTTTCGCCAAGTGGAGCTGCTGCTGGACGCATGTGCCAGTCCCTATTTAAAAGCAACAGCTTTGCTTGACTGTACTCTGTTGGCAAGTTCAGCTTCTTCTGGTATAAGGACTATTTCTTTGTCCCTCTTCTCCTTCCCTTGCTAGCTCTTTACACAGACAGGTCTGTATATACAACAGTGACCTGGATCCAGTGGGTTCACCTTTATACAGCCCAGCCTGCAAGCACGGAAAAGGGCTCAGGATGGTGCATTGAGCACGCTCAGCCATCTTGAAGTGTTATCAAGTTGCAGTCACTGTTTGCAGCAGATGAAACTAATTTCTTATTACAAAAGACAATTTTCACCCGTTCTATTCATCTTAAAAAACAGGCAAGTGACCAAATGATGAGGGCACTTTCCAGGGCACTGCCATGCACAGGGCAGCAGGAATCTCAGCGGAGCTGTTTTCTCCTTGGGGATGCAAGGGTTTGCTGAGGATTTTGTTGAGGCTAGTTTCTCCTGCCTCTCCTGTTGCACTATCCCACGTGAGGGATGGGTAAACTGAGGCACAGAGGAGCTGAGGTGATGCGCTGGCATGGGTTTGCTGGGGCAGGCTTGTCGGGTGCCCCAGGAGCTAGATGACACTATCTTCCATGGTGACTCGCCTGAAGACTGGCTCCTGCTTGGGTGTCCTTCCACTTTCTGTGAAAATAAGGGGAGAGCAGGTAAAGCCCCAAAACAGGACTCTGAAGTAACCACCAGCTATTTTCAAGTCTATTTCTACCTGCAAATAAATCACAGGATGCCTGGGCTTGCCTTGAAAAGGAAGGCTTGCTCAGAACAGCAATGGGTCAGCATCCCACCAAGAACCTCCTCCCATCCTTTTTGCTGTTTGGTGCTGCAGTTTTGCCTAGCTTGGGCTGCACACGAGCCACTTATTAGTTGAATGGTGCAAGGACCAGCAGCAGTGGCCATGGCTGCCCATCCCTCTGTAGAGGAAGGGTGACATCAAGATACCGCTTTGCTCTTCTGGGTATAGCCCAGCTCAAGCAAGGAGAGCACAGACCTGAACTGCAACCACCAGCTTGTACCAATCCAACAGAGCTTGTTTGAGCAAACTGCATTTTTGCGGTGTGTTCACCTCCAGCTCCCCCTTAATAATAAATAGTCAGATAAATGACTGCAGAATAAACAGATTTGTTTTGCTATCAGACATTATCTGAAGGGCACTTTACATCCTGAGTGCTCTGCTTTACAGCTGCCTCTATAATCACTGCAGCCCCAGGGAGGAAAACACCTCCTTTCACAAGTGCAGATTGGGAAGACACAGCCACATGCACTTTGGGATGAACACATGCAGACTTTTCCATAAATAATATTTCAGGAAGAGGTTAAGATAGCCTAGACACATTCAAGAAGGATCAAGAGGTATCCTGGAGCCATTTTCTAAGCATAAATCATTTCACCCCCTTTCCCACCCACAAAATCTATGTTGCTTTGTATGGCATCATAATAAATATCACAGGGAAAGTGGTGTGGGCAGAACCAGCAACTTTTCAGGCATCTCCCAGTTTTGCTATTTTGACTGATCTGTATGATCTTTGAGGAGGAAGGACTTTCATCCTTTCCTTGTTGCTCATCACTTTTTTTTTTTTCCCAAGCAGTGGGATGCATTTTGTCTTTTTGTTTTCACTGCTGCTACTAGCTTAGTGGGCTGCTTTGTATTGCAGCACAAACTGTCAGTAGCTGAAAATGCCTGGGTGCACAGTGTATCTTGGGGGGAAAAAAAAAATCAAAAATCTCACCTATTTAACATGAAGTACTCTTCCTGGCTGATATTAACAGCAACTTAAGCAATGAGGCCTTTCATCTCTAAGAATGGCAGCAACACAATCAAGGAGGTGGGTGAAGGGAAGGTGACCAAACAGCAGAGCTAAGGAGCACAGAAAGTAACTCTTCCATTTATCAGGGAGGGACTTTCTCAAAAGGGCTGCTTGGTGGCAAACCAAAACCCCATTTTTTCTCTTTTTTTTTTAGGTAAGAAAATCGGGGGCTGGCCAGACCAGGCACCCAACAACCACAGCAAAGCTGTAGCCTGCCTCAAATTGGCTTCCTGTCGCACACAGGCTAATCACATATGAGCTTGCATTTCTCTCCAGCTGCCTACAGAAAGCATCTGAGAAACAGTTTCTGGTGTATTTCAAAGGACAAAGCCTTGCCAGAAATTTGGGGCTTTTTCTTTTTATTCCCCCCACCCAAAGTCCAGTTTTCCACACTCCCTCTGCACCTTCTGTGCAATCAAGTCCTAAGAGATGTTTGGGGCACACTGCTGCAGTTTCCCAAGTGGCATATCCAGACATCCTGCCCCCAATTCATTGACTGCTTGGTTTTCCACATTCAGCCCCAAAACCATTTATCAGTGGATGTTACCAGAGCCTCATGCCTGATGAAAGACTAAGCCTTTGCTGCTGGTGGGACACAAAGGCTGCAGGGCTCATGCCTGCATTGAACTTTACTGCCACAGGGACTCAAATTTAACTCTACCTGAGATGCCTCCAAGAGAAGTGGGAGAAGACAGGCTGAAAACAGTTTTATTATAGCCATAATTTACCCATCAAGCATCCTGCTGCTGGAAACAACCTTTCCAATGCTGTAACATAAGATACAGTCGATTATAAGTGGCAGTCGGAGATACTGGGTCATCTGTACAAGTATTCCCATGCACATCAGCTGAGGAGGCTGTGCAGCAGCTACGTTTGTGTATTTTAAGTCACTGTTTGGGGTTTTAAGCAATGCTGTCAAAATACCAAGCATTTGCTTCCAACACATAATAATTGCTCTGCATACCAGTATTTTTTCTTTATTTATTGAGGTTTTAGCTTGGGTTTTTACATGTGTACAGTGTATTTAAGGAGTAGAAATATAAGAAAAGAAAATACGTGGAGGATGAAGAAATAAAAAGACAGCAAATACTTAGGATGCATGGTTTTGTTCTTGGCATTTTGGTGAAGAAGACTATCACCATCTCTCTGGCATACCAAATACAATACACAGTAAGCACTTGTTAAAAACTATTTTGATGTGGAAGATTTCCAAGCTACCATAGCTAGTCTCAATATTTCAGCTTTAAACAGACCGCCTCTTCTGCACTGGGATAACAAATGATCTAGTGTATGATCCATGTATCCCTAGGGCTTGCCAAAGCCTTCGGAAGAGCAAAATTGGTCCTATGCCAGCTACCTGTGCTGAACAAAATGTCTCTCAGTCCAGAATGGGGAGTGCTGCTGGCCCTTGGGGTACCCTAGTGCTCTCCCCTAACTGCATTGGTAATGCCTCTGCTGAGGCTAGTCACCACTCACGCAGCCATCACTGCCTTCCATGGGAGCACTAGTCACAGATTTTTTTTCTGGTTTCAGCTTTGCGCTGCAGGATGTTCTCCATGCTGTTACCAGAGAGCCTGTGACAACATGACATTTATATAATGTTCATGAGCACAGACTATTTAAACCTTAAAATATTCATTAAATAAAATTTGCATAGAGTCTAGCTGAATGCAGCAGATAGCTAAAAATAAAGTACTTTTCTTTCTAAAGGTAAGGAGGAGATCAGGGTGTGAAAGATGACCAAGCCAGTGTTCTTAGGCTTTCCTGAGACAGGTTATTAATAAGATGAGCTATCTTTTTATCCCTGTTGAAAATTCTGCAGGTTATTATATTCTTTATAAACTAGTAAGATGAAGAGCATATGGGGATCTGTGAGAGAAAGGCCAGCTGGTCAGAGAAGAGGGAGGGGAATGCAAGCAATAGGGACACAGAAGGACCCTCAGGAGCTCAGTGCCTCCCACCACTACCACTGTGAAGCATCTCCCTGCTTATTACCTGGGGGTAGGGAGGAAGGAAAAAGATTGGTTAAAAACTTCAGATTTCAAAGAACGAAAAACAATCCACAGGTAGAAATGCACAGCATCATGGTAAGTAATAGTCTACACAGTGCCTCCCAAGCTGTGAAGAATACCCCCCTTTCCCAGCAAACCTCCAGCCTACATAGTCTTTCTTGGCATGTCTTTCATCTTGTGTTTCTCCTTTACATGTTTCAGGGAGATTTTTAGTCTCTTATGGCTCTTGCAGAAAATGGATAGGAATTGCCTGCTAGAGTCAAAGCTTCCTTCAGCAGTAAACTGATGTGTCAGTTTGTTATGGGATAGTTTGCAATGGGATTACACAGGAAAAATAACTCAGTCCTGTGCAAGGAGGAACAAGTGAAAAAAGGGATTCACAACTTGCAAAGTGCCCCAAGATGATTTTCAGGAAAATGCAAGGCATGGGGCCTTGCACTTCTCCATCCTCTTCTTCTCACCTGCAAGAAAGACCTTCTGAAGGGACAGCTCAAGCAAGGGATTGACATTAACAATCCCCGCTTCAAACATGACTGGCAATCTATGCTTTCCAATGGTGGTCCCGTGTATCAGTTGATGTTTTCATCAGATCAAGCACTACCTGTTTGCCTCTATTCTGTTTGTTTCACTGAAAGTGGGATGCTTACCATAGTTGCATGATGAAGATCTACTCTTCTCCCTATAAGGCAAATCTCGTTGTTTTTGTTTTGTTTTGTTACATGAAGTTCGAAAAAAAGAAGATCCCTCCAGTACAGGGCTGATTATCCCCTTCAATCTAGCTTGCAAAGTTATGTGCCCCAAGCATGAGCATGGATTTAATACCATGATCGCTACTGCCTCTTCATCAAGCTGTTTTTTCACATCCCTGCCTTGGCTCAGCATTAAGAAATGCCTTAGAAGTTTTTTAGCTCTTCCTCCTACCTCAGGAGCATTGTAGGCACCGAGGACTTAACAGTGACTTGATTTTCACATGCTGCAGTCCACACAGAAGACACCACTACATTGCCAGTCATGTAAGAATTATATTTAGTGACCTACTTATCAACAAGCAGAAACCTTCACCATGCCCATAATCAACTATCTGACACAACAGAGTCTGTTCTCAGAGGAAAAAAGTGCCAAAAATAATCTGCATCCTGCTCCCCTTCAAAAAACCCCCACTAATTTACAGTCTTAAACTGGTTTTTTTGCTTTATAAAATTAAAATTAATAATATCTATTTTCCCTCTGTTTTGTGATTCAGCTGCTTCCAAAGCTACAAGAATCACCAACAGTGAATTCTATGGTGTCAGAACAGCCTGGGGATGAAAATAATCAGCTTGAAAATAAACAGCATTTTTTGCAATCAAAGCGTTAATAGGCATAGTAGGTTGGTGGAGAGAAGCTTGAGTGAGAGGGGATGGAGGAAAAAACCAGCCTGCACACTGATAAATCTAAAGTACACAGAAAGGCTGGGGAAGAATGACTTTGTAGTAAAGGAAGTCAAAGATTTTTCAGTAGGATAAAATCATCCCATACCAAATCCACCACTATTTCAATCTTGCATAGTTTCAGGAATACTGGTAAGTGCTGTGTTGATCACCTGCTTCCCAATTTATCATGAGGATATTTGTTATGGTGTATCTCACCCTCTGCATGAATTCAATCCATCCCTATCCCTGGAAAACTACTTTTTGAGTCTAATACAGTGAAAGAGTTTTTACACTGTAATTATTTAATGGCTCAGCAGCCTTGTTTGGGCTGCCACATGGATTGCTATGACTATGTGAGCCTGAAACATCTGCTTTGCCTGCACACCTAAGTCTACCATGCAGTGCCCATCACTGCTGGCATGGAAAATAAAATGAAACAGGGAGGCAGCATCAAGTGCAAGAGCGCAACCTGGCTGGTCAGTGGCTGTTCTGCTATGAAGTTAGGTGATTCCTAATATTCCAACAGGAAATGCTCCCTTGCCAAAACTTAGACCCCGCAAGAGGGACTGCTGTGACCAGTGCTTGGTCAGAAATCATGTTTTCTTTCCAAGATTTTTTGGCTGGCTACACAAAGGACTCAGGTGACTTAAACCAGACTCTTTTTGTAGGCCATGAATACCACCAAATACTACCATCGCTGGGTCTGTCCCCCAGCAAGACTCTGCTGAGCAGCACCGAGCAGCAGCATCCCAACATGAGGACAACCCTGTGATGGAGAAGAGCTGCTCTGCTGCTGCATTTATCCTCTAACATTGGGAATGTCTTATCTAACACAAGCCTCATCCACCTGCTCCAAGTCTTTTGGCTTTTACCTAGCATGAGAGGACTTGGATAGACACAGTTTGGATGGAAGCAGCACCAAGCCTCAAAGCCCAGGGCATGGGAGGGCTTTGCGTACTGAAAAATCATTACTGATCATGTCCAGAGGTGCTTATTTTCCCTGTCAACCTTTTCAGTCTATTTTGTCGCTTTCTCTATTCCTGATTGCTTTTGAGGGATTTGAACGGGAAGGCTGCAGGAGAGCAGTGAAAACCCAGTGGGCCACTGGTAGCAGTGGGACAGGAAGGACAATGCAGCTGAGGATGGTGATGTGCTGGCATACGCCCGGAGCAAGAAAATAAAGAGACAGCAAACAATGACCGAGAAGGCCTAACGGGGACTTGTTTTACTCTTTGACATGCTACCAGCAGTTTTTAATCTCAGAAGAACCCAAATTAAAAATAAAAACAAAAGAACAACCCCCTCCAAAAAAACATTACAATGATTAGAAGATACGACACATGAAACACTATACTCAAATCATCCGCGTGTCGTTGGCTACTTTATACAGTAGGCACAAAACAGACCTAGAATCACCTGCAACAAATGTCAACCAGTGTTGTTCTCACTCCTTAGCAAGTACCACTAGCCTGATACTTCCAGTCAGCTGTAGCTGCATAACCTTTGTGCTTAATTTGCTCAGCTTAGCCCTCCTTTCTTTGGCATGGCTCACCCATGCCATAAAGGAGTGGAGACCCTTACTGAAGACAGCAATAAAGAAAGGAACAACAACAACAAAAAAGAGAGATTAATTGTACAGTACATACATACAGTATCTTCTAAATCGTGATCAGTTGTTTATTGGTTGGCAAACAAGCTTCACTTTTACAACAAATATTAGTAATGAGGTCATTCAACTGTTGAGACCGTACAAAATGGATCATAAATTAAAAAAAAAAAAAAAGAGAAAAAGAAGAATTCATACTCCGTGCCACTAATTTACCTCCAGAAAGCCTATGTTACTTAAAAATCCTGTCAAATAAATAAATTTCCTGTTAGGAAAAATAATGAACAAAAGACTTTTTATTAAAAATCACTGCAAAGTACTTTTTAGCTCACTACGCGTCAATCTATTTTCTTCTTAACCACTGCAGTACAAGTGCCTAAACTGGGACCAGACTGAGCCAAGAAGCCCTTTGCTCCTCCAAGGAAATGGCCGTCTCCTGTAGAACCCCCACTACGACTATAAAAAAATCCTCTCAGTCCCTGGATGTGACCTCATGGCCTGGCTGAGGGGCTACTCACCAAAGATGCTTCACAGGATTATCATCATGATCAGTTGTGCACTGACAAAGAGGAAGTTTGCCCTGCTCTAGTCTGCCAAAAGGTCTGCTGGCAATATGCCAGCTGAAAAAAAGTTATACAGCAAGGAAATAAAAAGATTGCCTTGGCTGAAAAGAAATGGTGATGGTGTTATTAAAAATGGTCCTTAGAAAGTGATGTTTTGGGGGTTATTTTTCCCAGTGAGATTTTTTGACTGGAATGGGGAAGGGACAGAGGGGAGGGACAGTGGAAGAGGCAAACAGAATTAAAAAAAAAGGAGTTATGAAAAACCTTGCTCCTACTGGTAGACAAACTTACAAGACCAGCACAACAGAAAAAAGTTCTTATTTTTTTTCCACTACATTAACAGGGACGCAAGTTCTGGAGGAACAGAAAGCAGACTATATGTGCAATGCTAGTATCTGTACATTACATAGAAATTGTTCACTTCTCTTTTTCTGCCATTAGTTTTTATCATCCGTTAATACAGCAAAATGTAAAATATGCCTTTAGCACAGGATTCTAGGATTCCCTTCCATCTCATTAAATTTATTTATGTTTTGTTTGCTCCCACAGCAAAGGGCGCTGCAGTGAAACCAAGTTGTGAGTGACCATAACCCATGATGTGATCTGGATTGGTAAGAAAGAGTTTTGCTAGCTTGTTTTATGCAGCGCTCCCACCTAGATGCGTCATTGCTACTAGTTTCAAATGCACATTTTTGGCCTTTTATTATTTTTTTTCCCTCTTAAATCAGGTCCTCAGTATTGAGCAACACAGCATCAAGGACTGTTTAAACAAACACGGCATAACTTGAGAAGGCCACGAAGTGTGCCGTTATCTATCTCTTTCATTAACATAATGAAGTCTGTCTGGAGGGAGAAAGGATGGGACGATAAGGGGGGGGGCGTGGGCAGCAGTTACTGTCCTCTCCGGGCCGGCCTAAAAATTCCAGTAAAAAAAGTCTGAGAATTTCCTTTTGAACAGCATGAAGATTTAGAGTACACACAATATTACCACTGTTTGGATTAACTCAGAACAGTAAACCGAGCATTACGGAGAGGCTTTTAGTTGTCTCTTTGCTTAATTTTTTGCTGAATCTTCTATAGACTAGTGACCAAGTGAGCAGGTCCTTTTGCATTGCCATCTGGGGGGGTTCCCTCTTTGTTTGGCGGGACTATAAAACCATCGCTGCTGCCTCGACCTAGCTGGTAATAAGTATGTAGCTGATGGACGTGGTTCCTGGAGCCAAGGTTGGGCATGCTTTTGTAGTAAACATCGTCGGCATCACCACCACTGCTTTTGGCTGGCGGAGGATCGGTCTGGGTGCTGGCGGTGACACTTTCCGTCATGGGCATGCCAGCCAGTGCGGGCATACTGGTGTAGAGAGAATCCCTGTTGGGTGACTGGAAGTCGTCCGTGTGCTCGTTGGTCAGCAAAGGGAAAAAGCTCTCGCTGTTGTCTTGCGGGATGCGCCGCCGACTGTAGAGGTGGGGCTGGTGGTTGTCTGCTGAGTACACCCGGGGAGGCAGCAGCGGGGCGTCTGACTCCTCGTGGATGAGCTCCAGGCCCAGGCTCTCCTCATGGGTGAAGGAGGTGGCGTCATCCAGCACAATGGCGTCGTCCTCGCTCCCACCGCCCACACTGTTGACGAGTTTGTTCATCAAGTTGCGGCTCTGCTCACTGGAGCGCTCATGGTTGTTCAGGTAGGAAGGGATGTAGTTGGAGGTGAGTTCCTTCAGGATCTTTTTCTCAAGGGCGTTCTCCGTGTGGTTGTACCCGCGGTCAAGGATTTGCACGCAGTTGCTGAGGTACTCGCCGCTGGCGATGCTGTAGCTGTTGCCGTGATTACCATTCAGTGGTAGAGTATCCGTGACACTTGTATCCCTGGCATTGTTCAGAAGCCCCTCTGAAAAACATTACACAAGAGAGGGTGACTTGTACAAACAGGACACTCATGCAGGACGTGCACACTCAAACCCCCTTCCTAGGCTGCCGTGGCTGCTGGGGCTAGGCAGCAAGGAGAGTGTCGCAGCCAAAACAGGAGGGTGCAGTTCCAGCTAACCAGCTGGTGGTCAAGGTCTTCTGACCAAAAAAAAAGCAAAGCACCGTCAAGTATGTGATCTGATGTGGCAACAAAGAGCCGGAAGGGTTACCTCTCCTGGCCAGTACCTCCTACATCTCTTGTGCTTTACTCTATGTATTCCTGGGGAGCTGAAAAACAGATGACCCTTGGCTGGTCCAAATTCCCCTGGCTCCAGGTGCCTTGGAGGAAAGAGGCAATTTCTCCTAGCTGAGGGAAAAGTATTTGCAGACCAGCCTTATCACTACCCAAACTTTGTTTGGGAGTGTTTCCTTCCTAGGTCAAAAAAGTCCATTCTTCCCTGTTGCTGTCAGGGAAAAGACATAAGGCCTGAACGATGGGATTCAGGGATTAGCAAGGCGGAGGCACAAAATGCTTCCTGGCCCAGGCTTTCTTGGAAGAAGGCTAAATGCCCTACCTATTCTGGCACAAGGGCACAACCAAAATTATTTACTCCACATTGGTCAGGTGGGGATTTTCTAATACAATCGATCTTAGAGGCAGCTGTTCTGGGGTCTCGTGAAGCCCTTAAAAATAGCTCCTATTCCACTTGCAAAGTTAAAACAGAGGGTTCAGTGGAGGGTACAGCAAGCATCATCAGTGTCATAGTATGGTGAGCTCAGGGGAAGCTGTGAGGAGTAACAGGGTCTTGGAGTGCCCCCAATCTAACTGCCTATCATGTCTGCAAAGGTGTCTCAACACTGACAATGTAAGGCTGGAGCTCAGCTCTTTCCCACTATAGGAGATGAAGGGGAAGTGCTTTGAGAGCAATGTCAGCATGAGTGGGCAAGGGAGAAGAAAATCAGGTCCAGCAGTTAAGCCACCATATTTTCCTTTTTGGGATTATTGGCCTCCTTGGAAGGAGTGCAAGGGTGGGGAGGTATGCAATAACTTATCGACCTTTCAACTAAGGGTTTTGGGCATTGCCCAAAGTTGATAAGCAACTCCCAGCAAGCCACGGTGGATCAGAAAAGCCATTAAACTGACAATTTCAGATGAACAGTTGCTCATACCATGCTCAGTACATGGCATGTGTACCTTCTGAAAATACAGGATTCGGTCTATATCTGCGATGGAGTAGTTGCTGTATGTCATGGGTTGCACAGCACTTCTGAAGGCTTCTTCCTGCTTTTGAGTCAAATGCCCCAAGTATGTCTGTTACCTTTTAGGTCTCTGAAGTTTAGAGCGTGCTGCCATATCCTGGGTTCCCCAGCAAATGAGGGAGCTATCCCAAAAAACCAACTAGCCATCACAGATACAGAGCAAAGCCGTTGATTTTCAAAGTGAAAGCTCTCCAACTGAGTCATGATGCTTGGGGAGAAATAAAAAGTGAGCATTTTGGGGGGAGGACCATATGTAATGGGTGACAGGTACAACAGCATCTGTTTGATGGTTACGTTGAGTAACATATGCATTGCAGCACTGAGCACTGCGCTTCTGCTGCCAATGCATAGATCTGGGGTTTGGTGCAGAAATAAAATGGAGGCATTGCAGGTGAGAACAGAGTGGGGTCTGCAATGAAACACGCCATAAAAAGATGCCATGACCTCGCAAATAAAAATGTGAAGTTTTAAAAAAAAATCATACACACAACTATATGAGATATTATGCTGGGTAAACAATATCACAAAAAGAGAAATAAACAAAGAAAGCATCATCTAATCTCATCTATATATATATGTACGCATACATATATATATACACACATACGTACATACACACGCATACACATATATACATATGTATATTCATATTCTTTTGATTTCAAAACTGTGAGATTAATTTCCTTTATTAACTACATCATCTATATGTGATGCAATAAAAGTGAACTAAAAAAAATTACATTTGATATGCAATGTTTAGCTTTACTCCCATACTTGTCTCTCTGTAGGGCTCTAAACGACAGCATGAAGAAAAGGAAAGAAAAAACAACAAGTAAGCTTACAGCGACAGTAGGAGAAACATGAGTAAAAAGCAAATTGATGATATGCAGAAAAGAGAGTTAACAGAAATAATTTCCACTGCCCAGAATACATGAATTTGTTACAAGGTTTATTTCAGGTTAAAAATATTGACATTTCAGACAGAGAAAAATATTTACGCGCAATATTCAATAGACTACATTTTTATTTAAAAAATTATCACATTTAAACCGTTTTCCAATGCCATTATAAAATGTTCAGCGTGCAACACAGATGAAGAAATAATGCCTGGAAACTTAAGAAAAGCCTGAAGCTCGTAACGGTCATGCTTGAAAAGACAGGCACTGTCATTGTCACTTCCAAAGTCTTAAAATGAATGGCTTTACTTACTGTTAGTTATAATTACCCCTGACAGTTGAAACTGAAATCTGTTTCCTTGCTAAAAATGTTTTGCCGTCCATCCTTTGCAACAGTGCTTTGTAAGAGTATGACTTTGTTCATCATGGGGCTGTTGGCATTGTACAAACTTTGGTAAGTCTGGTTTTTATTTTAATCAAACACATGGCAAACTACATGGACTTTGAAAAAAAAAAAACAGTAAGAGGAATAGTAGTTTGAATAAAGGCAATGCTAAATGAAGCAATTGAGAAGAAAGGCTTAAAAGAAGGAGAGCAAGAGATTTAGATGAAGAGACAGTGACAATGCCCAGCTTCTCCCCTTTGCAGTGGTCTGTGGTACACTGGGTTTTAAGTAGAGCTTGTTAAAGCTCATTAATGCTTGTTAACGCCTTCTCTCAAAATCAGTTCTCATAAAAGCTGTTGGGCCATTTAGAGAAACTCCTGCATTGGAGAGACTCTGCCAGTGTATGTCCATCAGCTTCCAGTGGCAGTGAGCACTCAGCCTCTCACCTACCACCTCCTCCTTCCTCTGTGGTCTGTGTCTTATCATGGAATGGCTTATGCCACTGGGCAATGGGACTTTGGACTTTTAGGGTCTGATTCTCCACCTCTTTCCAAGAGTATTTTTTAGGACTTCTTGCCCTTGGTCATTCTCTACCACAGACATGGCAGTTTGAGCTTAAGCAGAATGGTATTTTAAAACATATAACTGGGGAGGGAGAAAGAAAGGGGTGGACTGGTTCCAGTCCACTTCTTAAGAGTGTCCTGCCTTGTCCATGACCAGCACCAAAAGTGGTACATGAAGGTGGAAAAAAAATCATAGCCTTAGTGATGTGGAATGAGTTAGCTGGATGATGTTAGCTAACAATTAATAAATTAATTTACTGATCATCACCTCATGCCAACCACAGCCAAGACACACCCAGAGATAACAACAGCATCTACTTTTACAATGCACTATCATTGCTTTAGCATGCCTTCTGTTGCAGCATCTGTATATCCCAAAGGACCCCCAAGGCATTAGGCCTGGCTGGTTTTGCTAACCTTCATTTCTGCAGTGGGAGCTCCTAATACTCAGTTTTTATTTGTCCAGGGACAGTAACCAGTTTGAAAAGCAATAGCTATACCAGTTCTATGGTCATTAATTAACTTGAAGCATCCTGAAAAGAATGGTTTGGGTTCTGCTCCCTATGAAATCAATGGCAAACTCCAGGGGCTTAAATGGGACCGGTATGAGTCCCACTCTCTTCACCTTCCGCAGATGAAGCCTGGATGGGTTTCTCCGTCACCCATATAGCTGTGTTGAACAGAATAGGACTTGCAAAAGAATAACTCTATTTTTGTGGAATAAAATGCTGCTAGCTGACATAACTGTATCAGAATCTAGTATGAAAAATTAGAAAAAACACACCATTATTAGAATACACTTAAAACCTTTTTGTCACATTTCTGCCCAAATCACATGGGTTCAGTTGAGACACCCAGATCTGAACATCAGGACTTCCCTTAAGCCAAATGCTGATCTCGCATTACCTGATGCCACTTGACTGAAAAGTCTCCCACACCTCAATGTTTACATGCAATAAACTAGTCAGAACATCAAAGCTCATTTTGACATTTGCGGTACACTGAAGTTCTTAAAATTCAGAGCATTTCATGCTTAATAGTAACTCTTTTCTAAAAAAGCATTCTTGGAAGCAAATTTATTGCACAAAGTTAGCATAGTTTAGGAAATTAATGAACAGCAAAAAGGTCACACACATGTGCTCTCCTTGTGCTTTAACTGCAAATACCTTAGTGATACAGTTCAACATCTATTTCTATCATGAACAATATGGTGCCATATAGTAGAAAGAGGGTTTTCCTGCTTGCCTTATAACTATCATTATAACCCTCCCGCCCTTGGAGTTTCTTTACTGGAATGTGATGCCTTCACTGGGAGCAAAGAGCTGACAGAGCACACTTCTGACACACTTGCACTTGAGCTCAGTGTTACTCTGCAATGATCCTGCCACCTTCCAAGTAAGACCAAAAAAAAACAACCCATGGAAGTGGCAGAGCAAAATGGAGTCACCAACAGATGGGAGCTGCCAGAGCTCCACATTCCCTAGATCTTTCTCAGGTCTTGCTTAAACACTTCTGCCTCTCCCTCATAGAAGCATCAGGGCATCAGCACACACTGTCCCTTCCCACAGACAGAGCAGAGACAAACATGTAGGAGACAAGAGAGTGATTTCTGTAGCAGAAACCTAAGTTAGGTATAACTGTCTCTGCCTGTTTATTTTCTGTTGCCAAACAGAGGATATCAAAGGGCATCTAGTTTCCCTACACCTTTTTTTCTATTATTTTCTTTCCTAATAGCACATAGAAAAAGTATTAATGCAACGGCAAAACATTTCTTATAATATCTCAGCTCTGCTCTTTGAAGCTGACCTACACTCCTTGCTTCAGCTGTCATTTTTCCTAGAGATCAAGGGAGTTTTGTTTTATTTTGCGTTTTTCTCCCTGTGCAAGCCAGTGCACTGCTGACCACATTTCTCTATGCCATTTCAAACAAGAGCAGCTTTGGTGGCAAAGGCCATTTTAGCTTCACTTACCTTCAAAGGTGTTCCTGTTTCTGAAATGAATGGTTTAACAAGGAAACGTGCTGACAACAAAGAAAGGAATGGATGCAGCTGACAAAACGCACACACACACACACACAAGACCAAAACAATAGAAAAGCAAGGAGACTGAAAAAAAAATCAGAATCAAAACACTGTGAAGGCTTTGAGTAAAACTGACGAGAATCTTTCAAAGTGGATTTGATCACTTATGGAAAAATAGCATCTGGAAGATGGAAAGATGCATTGAAATGAAAGGAAGGGGAGCGGATCTTTTTTTTGTGCCCAGTTCAAAAAAAAAAAAGGGGTGTGTGTGTGGGGAGAGAAAAAGAAAAAGGAAGAAAAAAAAAAGAAAGAAATGGGCCAAAATAAGCCACAGAAAATGGAATTCTCACTAGAAAAATTAGAGAGAAACTCCAGCACACCTTGTGCGTTGTACATGCTGACAGAAGGGTTGTTATAGACCGCCGATTCCCCGAGCAATGTATTATAAGGGTTGTTAGTGCCATGAGGACGAAGCAGAGCATTGGTTATAAGATGATTAGCCATGGCTCCTGGAGCAGCCCGATAGAAAGACAGAGAAAAAAAACAACAAAAAAGGTCAATCAGGCAAATATGGTATTAAAAAAAAGGGAAAAAGAACATTCAGAATGACAACAGTTGAAATAGTCCTGATTACAAGCAGCCAGCTAATTAGACTCAGAAAACTGTATGCCACTAAAGCAGAACAGATGTTACTGACAATGCACAAATTCAAACCAAGGCAAAAGAAAATGTATCAGAAAGCAGATAAGCTACATTTATGGTGGTTCCCCAGTCGCTCAGAGTGTAAGCAAGGCTGCGCCCACATGCTTGCTACAAAGAAAGAAAGGAAGATGGCAGCCTACACAATGTGGGGGGGGAAAACTCTCCGGAAAGTGCCAAATGAATAAAAAAATATATATAATGACTAACAGACAACAGCACATTCAACTCCCACTATGTGCTAGAATCTCTTTTACCAGTCCTTCCCAACACATCTAAAATCAAAAAAGCAGAATTAAAGAGAAAGGATGGAGACTGCAGCCTCTCTGAAGGCTCTTGGCATGTATCAGAGAGCAGCTGTTTCTCATGTCTAAAAGAGGGCAAGTTTCACTTCAGCTACTTCTCTGACACCACCATCAAGAACATCCATAACCACCCAAATCCATCCTTGAAGGTGAGAACACTGCAGCTCCATCAGGCATTTCTATCAGGAGTGAGAGTGGCCAGAGATGAACATTTCAAGGCTCTGTGTGCCCCACAAACACCTTGTTTCCCCATCCTCGAATCTCTTTGCTACTGTTTCCAAGCTCTCATCCAGCAGTTGTCCTCTGCTTTTTGGTTTATCCCTTGGAGATGCAGCTTCTGGACTTCAGATTTGAAGATCATCATAGCTTGGCAGGTGGCTGCCAAGACCTACCTCAATCCCATTGCAGGCATCAACCCACACAAAGCAAAGTCTCCCCCTCACCTTTTAGCTGACTTTCAGGATGACAAAAACCCTTAAGCCCTTGCTTTGAATTTCTTCTAGTTTCCAAAGAGATAACTGAATTCAAAAACTTGCCCTCAGGACCATTCCCACTGCCATCGGTAGAGATCTAGAAGAGGAATACTCAAGGACAACCCTTGTTTTCAATGTCCAGGGCTAAACTGTTTAGACAAAACAGCAGGAAAGTATGCCATTGGTGGGGCAACTAGAGCTAGCCAGGCCAGGACTGTCAGAAGGTTCAGGTGACCTTGTTGTCACTAACATCTGATAGCCTCAACCCAAAAAAGTTACCGAAAAGCCAATCCTCACACCCAGTAACCCCTTCAGGAATGTCTTTGCCAATGTCTGGGGCATGGAGACCCCATTTGCCTCTTTTAGGTGTGGAGGAGGTGGCCCCATGTCGTGGTGAAGGGTGTTTTTGCAAGGCATGTGGAGCACTGGGTACAATCTCTTCTCTGCAACTGATTTTATTTTCCTTGGCTTTTTTCTTTTTCTTTTTTTTTTTTTTTTGAGTTGCTGAGGACATACAAACCTCAAGGCTCCGTTAGCGAGTGCTCCAAAAGCTCACACCTACCAATTCTTTGAAGGCAAAAACTGGTCAAACCTAAGGCTAGTTTGAGGCCTCCAGAGCTGCCTCCTGCAGTGCTTGTGTGCAGGCCTGAAATGGCATTTTTGTGTCTGTGCGGGTAGAGGAGAGAGCAGACTGAACTCTTGCCTCTCCCTCATCATCCCCAGCCCTTCCTAGCCCTCAGCATATGGCATTAGCAGATCACTTAATCAGTCTGTTGAGCACAGGACAAAGTAGAAGGCGGCGCTGTATGGGGGCTGCATGCCAGGGAGGCTCCTCAACACATGCAGCTGGAAAAAAAAGACTTGTTTTCTCTCACCTGATATTTTTGTCTATGCTGATGGAAAGCAAGATGAGCTGCTGTGTTTGGAAATAAGGAAACAAAGCTGTCTCCTGTAAGAAAACATTATATGAATGCTTAACTAAGGAATCTTGAATGTAACTAATAGGTAAATGAGTCAATTCCTTCTTTATGGTAATGTGTTTCCTATCAATCTCACATACATCTGGGATGAGGGGCTGTAGGAACCATTTCTTTAGCTCTTACACTAGTTTTATACCAGTGAGTACTAAGCCCATTAAAATTGTTTCTGCTTTCATCCCACTTTTAATCAAGCTGGGCCATAAAAGATTCAAAAAGCGGCTCACTTTTAAACAGGTAATGAGAATGTCCAGAGTTAATGCCAGCCACAAACTCAGAAGTGATATAATCCTCCCATCTGAGATTTAACCCAATCTCCAACTCACTCTTGATGAGATTTGATATGAAGAGGATACCCGCAGTGGGGTTTTGAGCACTTTTAGCTCAAGGCGTGTTTAAATGCCAACTGCCAGAAAGGGCATTTCACTCAATACATCTGCAGACTGATCTGGTTTAGTGAACCCCGTCAGGCAGGAATAAGCTGATCCCACCATGTCTGGGCAGGTCAAGCTGTTTTGCATGGGGGATGCTCTTGGCCTGTGACAAGAGAGAAGGGATCAACCTGTGTCAGCACTTAACACTTCGTTCACCTACATTTGCCAGCGTGGTGGGCTCTGAAGTGAGCCCAATTCACACAAATATGGCTCTTTCTGACTGTCAAAAACTAAATAGTTTCTGGTAACTTTTAATACAGATTCTGACTATAAACTTCGCAAAAAAGGTTGAAAATACAGAATAAGCAGGTCATTTTTGCTCTCTGCTACGTGTAAAAGGCAGGGCTTGGTACAACAGCCTGTACGCAGCTATTGAGCAAAAGTACTCCATCTCCTGCCATCCTCTCCCTTGACTGCATTAAGATTTTTTAATTTACTGATCAAAAAGTCACCTTTAATGGCAGTGCTGAGTAATTCTCCTGTAATGTACCTGGTGCAAATCCAAAACAAACCCACTGCTAACATACTTTCAGAACCAAATTGGGTCCTAAGCACTCTGCAGTAGGTTCCCATCATGGTGGGCTGGCAAACTTCATACTCTCTGAATGTCACAACAAATGTAACTTTGGCATCTTAAAAACAAAATTATATGTACTATATATCCATAAATTTGGGCTCATTTCTCCCTAA
>JAOXXN010000471.1:17080149-17132018 GCA_026770055.1 Myrmophylax atrothorax | reverse complement strand
TTTTTTCAAAGCAAAAAATATTATTTGGTTTCTCTTTCCCAGGAGGGAGAAAGAAAAAGGTAACATCAGCTATATGCTTAAGTATCATCCTCCCTTTTTCATAACACTTTATCATTGCTATAGCAACCAAAAAGACTATTAGGAAGAGCCCATTAGGTCTGCAGCTGAGGCACACCTAGAAGGAGCGAGTAGACTAGCAAACTATGACCTCATTTGCATGAAAATGGCCTTGGTAATAGAAAGCCAACAAAATCCCAATAAAATAAGCATGGGATCATAGTGACATGCTCTCCCAAAACACCATGAGAGAAAGCAAAGAGGTTTACTCTGCAGTCCTGCACGTGAGTGTGCAGCAAAGGCTGGGTGCTGGGACTGCGATTGCAAAGGTCAGTGCATGCATGTCCAGTGACTTGAAAACCAGAAAGATCAGGGCTGTGAGTGCCTGTCGACCACCTTGAGTCTTTTCCCTAGCAGAGTGCTCTTGAGACGTGACCCTTGGTAGCTGTCTGGCTCAGTGCTGGCAATGTGCCTAATATCCTCAGCAGGCAGCAGTTATCATAGTTTTTTTTTATTTTTTAACTTATGGTTGGATCCTCAGCTCTCAGCAGTTGTGGTGCAACATATGGCTCCCAGCAAATCCCAAAGCCCTGTGTCATCCTTGCTTCCCTACATTTCAGCAATAACTGTCCCTATACAAATCCCTCCTTTGCCATCTCCTGAAGCACCTGAGCCCAGCACATAGGCACCCCTCTTTATTTGCCTTAGTTAGGGAACTGCCTTCAACTCAGCTGTGCTGAAACACCTTTAGTTCTGCTAGTCAAAGGTACTCCACTGAAAGCAGATGTATTCTGTTTCCAAACCCCTATCATGCTGTGTATGTGTGGAAATGTAACTCTGGTGTTGCAAAAAAGATGGGGATTCAAACCCTCAGGTTCACCTGGGCATCCATCTCTATTTTCAATAAGATGAGATCAGCACAACCAGCAAACATTTAACAGCAGAGCTCACACCTCTACAAAAATATTTCCTACATCCACATTGGTACCATGCAGGCCCAAGTCTCCTTGTTTCCACTGATATTCAACAAAAGCTTAGTGCAGAACACAGCTACCAAGCCTACTCTGATATCCAAAATTTCATTCAAATTCAGGTTTCTGGAAATGCCAGTGCTCAGTTCAAGATTTCCTGATGCTGGATTTATTCAAGTGAAGGATTTACAGGCTGTGATCACAAGGCAAAAGGAACAATGCTCTTCCAAAGGCAAGTATTTGCTGGGTAACACACACGTGCTCCTGTCCCCTCTTATAGCATCAGTGATCCTCATGATTCAAGTACTGCAGATCCCACCTGACTGGGCTTAAAAAGCTATGAGAAGGCATAGCCTGTGCTCAGGGTGCAGGGAGAGATCTGGAGGGTTGCACTTTTGATCGGCAAACTGAAAAAAAAAAACTGTTAGGAAAACCAACCAGGACAAAGCAAATGAAAATCCCACAATTTTTATCATCACTATAACCACACACAAAGGATTCAGATAGCTACAGTTAGCTGCTTTATGTGCCTATGAAAGCAGGTATTATTTTAATGACAGTATGCAACTAAAGGGTATCTTTTTCTTTCCTTTCTAAGGTAGAAATTGATGTCCTCGATGCAGGACAAAACACTGAATGTAGCAATAATTTTTTGGAAGGGATTAGTGTAATGACTGTATGGGAAAACTGCACCTTGTTAAACATAAGTATGGTTTATCCACTCACTGAAAGCAAAGGAGGAAGATTATAATGACAAGCACACACTGCCAGACTCTAGACTGCATCACTCAGGAACAAAATTCAAATAATTTCTTGTGGGTAGCTGGCTGACAAAGCCACACAAAGACATTTAGGTTACTTTGAATCATCTATGTGGTCTACCCAACTGGAAGGGGTCCCACAGTCCCTCCTGACTTTTTGAAAAATACTCATTCAGCATGGCCCTGCCTGGCTGAAAGGGCCTTGAGGAGTACTGCTTTAGCTGGGATCATCTGTCTGACAGGTAACATATAAAATCAGTGTTTTCCAAATGAAACGTTTTCACTTCTTTTTCCAAAGGAATGTCTAGTATGAAAGCTGACTTTGACTTTTTTGTATTATGTTGTGTTTTTATTAGAGTAGAAACATAAACATTTTGGAAAATGCTTATCTGAGTCATAATAAAATTTTTGGTTGCCTCTCACCCAGCAATTTCAAAATGTAGATTTTCTTGGGCATGCTTCTTTGTTTCAGAAGAAAACACATGTACTATTTTAGGTTAACCTTAATCCCATTTAAAGAGTCTCTCTGCACTCATTTCAATTTGTAAATTCTGGCTGGTTCTATACATCACTTAGCATCAACTTACTTCTTCCACTTTACTCCCAGAGAAACAAAATACATTCAAAGTAGGTTTGTAGGAGTCAAAGCTCTAGTTTTCCTTATGGCTTTCCTTCCTAGCATTCCATACTGCCCTTTTCTTCATTACACGTACAGTTTTCAAGTATTTAAAGTATCCTAGTCTTCAATGTGTTCACAATTTATTTTAACAATGAATGCAATTATGAAAAGTGAAATCACACATATTTGCTGCAGGACAACAGGTATTTCCAGCTTTTTTTCTAGTTCCCTTTCACAAACACTCTGTCGCTTAGATTTATCGAGCTGTGTTCTTATAATAGCCAACAGGATTCAGTTAATAAACTTCAATAAACTTCCCTATTAAATTTCTCTCAAATAGGTTTGTTGTCACTTGCAGCATCTAATCTATTCATTGTGAAGCTATTAATACTGACTGCAGTGAAATGGAGTTTCAGCAAATGAGGTTGTTAAGCTCTGGGCCATCTTCTGCCAAATGAAACAGTCCACGCTTTTATGCAGAGGCAGGGGAGCAAAAGTATTTCTTTGCCCCTTTTCCCTTTCCTTTCTTCTGCAGTGTTTTCAGATAACAAACCTCTGCTGCATTATAATCTGCAGGCCATCTTCAAAATACACAACTAGTCTACATCGATTTATAAACATTTGCTTGTTTACTGATTCCTTTTCAACTGCATGGAGCAGAAACATAGTCCCAGTATGAGACACTTCTTTATACCACCAATACCCCTTCCAAGTGTTTATACCTCATTGTATCTTGACTATACAACCATGCAGTATCCCCAGTTGTTCCTGTTTATGATTATTTATCACTAAACCTGAGTTCTTACCCAAGATGTACAGAGAGCTCTGCCTATGAAGGATATTAGACCATGGCTACAGGAATCTACATAAGCAGCTGTGCTTTCTTCCTTCCTCCTTCACAGGCATCATATTAAGATTGCTCTGCAGAAATACTCTGCCAGATCTAATACTCCCCAAAGCCTGCTCTGATTTCAGAAATTGCCTTGCCCTTACTTTTCCTCTTAAAACTGATCCACCTAATGACTGAACTTCCAATTATATGGCTGTCAATCCTAAAATCAAAGCCAGTTCATAATATCTCCCAAAGGAAGAATGTCATGTCACTCACTGAAATCACTGCAACAAATCTCAGTTAACTCAGTCCCAGGCAGCAGAGAGGCAAAATAAACCAGAAGAATATTGACAATGGGATTAATTTTCCACATACGCAGAAATATGAGTTAAATTCCCTAAGTTTTGATCCTTGATGCAGAAAATCACAATTTTCCTAACATAAAATGTACAGCTGATTGAAAAGAAAAAGAGGAAAACACTAAAATAGCAGAGGCAATTTGCTAGTCCAAAAGGCTGACGAGTTTCCCTTACAAACAGAACATACTCCTCTGCTGTCATCTAGATGGAATCTCTCTCTACTTCATATGTGATTATCAGGATGGGTCATTTTGACACCATTTTGCTGACATTTAGCCAAGCTAACAGTTGCTTAAGAGGGTCTCAGAGATTTATGGTTTACAAACAGCAATCCTTCATGACTGATTTGGTGCAATGGCACATGGACTACTTCATCCAAATACGCCCTCCATCTGGGCAATGGGCCCCAGGAAGAGGTATCCATGGGGTCAGAGTGGGGATGACATGTCTGTAAGAGTCACAAGAAGCAGAAGACATGGAGGATGAAAACAAAGAACTTCATTAAGGAAATACCAGAGGTAATAAGAGGCAGAGTTAAAGGGACAGCCTCCTACACTGGGTAAACTGAAAGTTTTAAAGTCCTGATACAAATTGATGATGCTACCTCTTTTGCAGTCTCTCCCTGGTGTTGTGGGCACTAATACAAGCATTCATGGCTCTGGGATAGCAAGAACTCTTGAACAACAATCTGCAGAAGTTGCACCATTCAAGCAGCTGTGGCAGAATGAGATGCTATAAAACAGCCTGTAGGCTCACTCTGGATTAGCACAGAAGTGACACCAGGGACTCTCACCCTGCTTCTTAGCCCTCGATTTCTACAAAACAGCCAGGAGACACTTACAGGCCTCCAAAAACCCCCTTCTCAAGTGGCAACCTGGACTGAAAAGGAATAGAAACTGAACTTCTAATTGTATTCCAGAGGGGGGAAGAGAGCAGTATTGCTGGTGCTGTTAGTGGTGAAACCAGGGGCCTTCAGGTTCCAGGACTGACGAATCAGTTGAAGCAAAGAACAAATTTCCCAGGACTGTGGGCTTTGCAGTGGGCAGGGAGATGCTCAAGGGTAGGGAATGCTGCATCCCTCAGGTTCATGCATTACCTTGCCCCTGACAACTCAGCAATGGTGAGCAAGGACAGTGTGAAGAACTGACAGCTCTCAATGCTCCGCACAAAGGGACAGGTTCTTTCTTCTGTCTTAAAGAAATTAGATTTGCACATTGGCAGATGATGGTCTCTGAATGGTCACTGAGGCTGCTGCCCCTGTAAAGGGCCATCCCAGGCTCAACTTTGAGAAGTCCTCTATACTTACATCCGTCAAACCCTGAGCATCACTGAAAACAGAGCACAAAGCATTTAAAGCATCTCGAGGGGGAGTTCAGATTTAAACAGACACACCTCTTGCTCTACACCACATCCCCAGCTGCGCAGTGATTGTAGTCACAAGACTAAAGTGTCTGCAGCAGGCAGACACTTATCTATAGTTTAATTGTTTTTGAACAGTTTAGTACTCATAAAACAAAAATAATGCAAAGTATTTTTATATCCATGAATATTTTGGTGAGCTCCCTCTAGGTATTTGTAGACGCCCTCATGAACAAGGCAAGCAAACCCAGGCACCTTGGACATCCTGTGAGTCCTCTGCATGGAACCTGCCCACCCCAGTACCTCAGCAGGAACAAAAATAAATGGGAAAAAAATTCATCACTAATCTTGCCTGCCAACATGCCTGTTTGTATAACCACTACTCACTAATTTAAAATGAAAGACTCCCCACACCATAAAATGATCTCTCTGGAAGACATGACATGAAAGCTGACTGACTTCACAAGAGCAATGGGGGCATTGTTTGCTGTCAACTTTAAAATGAAAACAAATGGAAAGAAACCAGGGAAAGTATTCACTTTCTAATATCTTTAAGCCATGAGAAGACCCATAGTTGTTACTTGGAGCAGGTAAGAATTGTTTAGACAGATGGTGATAGATCAGTTGATGGTGTACTCTGAATATCCTATCAAGCTGAGTAGAGGCATTTCCACCCCTCCCAGAGCTTGGCCGCTTGGTATTTGTTTTATATGCCACATAAATTCAACAGAAATCTGACTGTCATGCTGGTCATATCAATCCATCAAGGAGCGAACAAGCATCTTGAGAAAGACTGACATATGACAACTGCAGTGCTTCCATGGTCCAAATTTCCATCCTCCCTCCACTTTATCTAGGCACTAGCAGCAAAGGGTCAGCATGGCAAATGGGTAAAAATGAGGTGCAACTCTCTTTCAGCTGTGCCAGGGATGAGGTTTGAGATCTCTGGAGGAATCCATTTCTACTCCTTTTTTTTCTTCCTCCCCTGCTTCTCTGTGCTTTTAATCACACCAAGCACTACCCTGTTTTCACTGCTGTATTGCCAAGTTATGTCCAGATCATGACACCCACCACCTGGCAGACAGCTAAATTAAAGCATCTTTCTCTTCTAACACTGAGACACAACCAGCAGCCCTCATCTCTCAGCAGCAAGGGTAGATTTGGGGAGAGTGCCCCAAACCCGACTCACTGCACTGCCTCAGTGCTGAACTGCAGCTTCCATCTTCTGAAGTGACAGTCTCTCCTACCCAAGGAAGAATTTTACCTTCTATTCATGTTTTCTAAATAAATAGTTTCCTAAATATGCAGGATAATATGGCCACCTGAAGATAATTTAAAACTTCACCCACACTCCCTGCAACACACACAGTCGTCCCCGCTGAGTTCACAGCGCAGATACAATTTCAGCCTGGAAATCACAGCTTAATTATATTTTTGGGTGGGTGGAAGGAATTTGATGGGAGATTTCATTTAGGAAACAATCAGGTCTCGGTTGGGTTAGAAATCAGGATATTAATGGTCTTCATTTTAATTTTCCTCTCTGACTCAGATTCCCACTGTTTGAATTTGAGCTCAATTTGTTCTGTTCATTATGAAGAAATCCACATGAATTTGACATTAAACTGATTACCTCTGAAAACAGTAGCAATAATTTCCCTTTTTCCTGTGTGTGTTTCAGATTAAGTCTTTGTGGTTGATATAAAAACGCAGGGGAGAAATAATAAAGGGAAATCAAGTATTTATTCTGGAATACTACTTAGAAGAGGAAACATGCAATGACACATGCATTTGGGAAGAAAAAACAAGGGGCAGAGACAAACTATATCCCGATTTCCATTTCCCATTTCAACCCATTTGCATGGGAATAAACAGGGGACAGATATGGCTTTCCTAGCTAGGAATAGTATCTGGTGTGCCAATAGTGGGGATCTTAGGGCTTTGTGATGACTCTTTGATGGGTTTTGCTGGCAAAGGCATGCTCCCTCACAAACACAGACCCTTAGGGCCACAAGGAATTAGTATTCAAGACTTGCCATCCTTCATTAAGAGCTGTCAGAGGTCCTGGTCTCCAATCTGCAACAGATGTTGGGGTCCTTATGACACCCGCAGGCCTTACTGGTCTCGATGAAACCCACCAGGCACTCACACCCCTGCTTGACCCTGGGCACCCAGTCCTTGCCTTGTGCCTGTCTCTTGGCTGAACCTTGTAGCTCAGTTGTAGCTCAGTTTCCAGCCCTGTCTCTGTCACGATCTCCTGCTGGTCTGGACTGGACCGTGGACCTCATTCATCCCCTCATCTTGTCCAGGGCTGTCAGCTCTGCCTCCTGGCTTAAGCCCCTGTGGCACTATGTCCCATCAGCAAGGGATTGGCTTGTTCTTGACACCTCTCAGCTCCCAGTTCTTCTCCATCCTGAAACAGCTCTGTCTTTCAGGCAAGTGGAGCAGCAATGTAAACCACCAAGAAGTCCCTCCAGGAGACTCCATGGATGAGGGTGGCAGGGTTGGTGTTCAGTGCTTTGGAGGTGAGTGGACGTGGAGAACACATGCACATAGCCAAAAGACAAGAGGTGTTGATACTCCTGCTTGTATAGCAAGACTTCTATTGCAATAAACTATTAAACTTGCTGTCTAGTTTGTAAGCCAATACTCAGAGCATTACAGTGTGAGTACAGCACTTGACCCAATATAACAGACCTCTGGAGTAGTTTCTATTTTCTATGGCATCTGGTGTCTCTACCCCTAGCCCATTTATTTCCCTGAAGAGGGAAAACTATTAAGATATAGCAAATGTTTGCCATGAACAAACATACAGTTCCCCTTATCTGCAAATTTGAATGAATATACTTAACTCCATTAGTGGATTTTCTCATAACAAAGCATTGCCTTGTACCAGTGACAAAGTCCTTTGTTTCTGCTGCTCTCGAGCCTCACCAAAACAAGAAACATTCTATAAAAGATAACTTCTGGTTTTTCTCTGGAAAAAACCCCAAACTTGAAAACCTGAAGGGCAACAAATTACCATATAGTTCATGATGATTTTTTTTCTCTCTCACTTTCCTCGTATCCAAAGAGAGACAGTAATTACTGTATTGCCTCTCACCTAAGACGTGGATAAAAATAGGCTGTAGTCATACTGCTGTTTCGTGCTATGACTGCTTGTTTTCAAGGCTGGTGGAGCTATCCAAGTACTTTCTGACAGTAATACTCCAAAGGTAAGGCAGTTAAATGCCACCCTGACGCCCAATCCCGTCAGATCTCGGAAGCTAAGCAGGGTCAGCCCCGGTTAGTACTTGGACAGGAGACCTCCTGGAAATACCGGGTGCTGTAGGTTCTAGTCCTGAGGACTTCACTGTCACCTTCCAAGCTCTCTCGGCCATGGCAGATGAACCTCGGGAGTTAACGGGTGGGGCCAGTTCTGCACACGCTGTGCCTCACCTAAAACATCCACTGTGCAGGCTCGAAGGACACACCCACGTGGGGACAGCCCTTTCCCATGAAGCCTGGCCATGATGATGACTCCAAAGGTGCAAACAGACCCACCCCTCACCATCCTGAGATGAACAACTGGATGTACCCACAGCTTGGGCCTGTGCTGCACTATCAGGGCTCAGCAGTGCTTATGCTTGCAGCAGTCCCCTGCTCCTCTTGCCATCTGTGTCATGCTGACAGATACCCCAATTTCCCTCACTGGCTCCATCTGCGGGCCCAGTACAGGCCCTCAATTACATTAACAAAGCACAAGTACAGTTAAATTGGAATAACAGTGATGCTGGTAATTGCTTTTAATCTCTATCTCTTTTTAGAAACTGTCCTTAGCCCAAGAAAGAAAAAATCTGCTGTTACAACCAAGCTGTCAACGGCTCCACTTTCTGCTCATGAACTTAACACAAAGGAAAACTGTCTGTTGTTTTGCTTCATACATTCCACTTTTCAGCCTTCAAAGTATTAATCTTTAGCAATCAGTCCATCCTACATGCATCTCTTTTGTTCTAGTTTTTCAGCACTGCATCCAAGTGCCTGCACTAAGACCACATGCCAGATACCCTACAAGGCAAAGGGAAACTTCTTTTTTCTATTTGTGAGCTTATCAGCTTGGTTCAACTTTTACACCCCTGAAGTTTTCAGCACTAGAAAAAGAAATGCAGAGCACAGGTTGGATGAGAAATAGATGGCACAAATATCCAGCCAGACTCGTGGTGTGAGAAATTGGGCAAAGTTGCAGAGTTGGAGTGCAAGGAGCAGGAATCTGCCTGGAGGCCTGAAAATGAGACCATGACCATGGGGTGGACAGGCATGACCTTCATTTAACAGTAGAAGAAGAAATCCATGGCCAGTTTCTGTTTCCGTCCTCCTGATTTCAGTGGTACAACAACCCCAAATCCACACCACTAGTAAACCATAATGAGCAGCAAGGGGAAACAAAGCCACATGTATTTTTTACTGATCTATAACTAGATGTTACCTTCAGGAAATATCTGAAATAGTTATGTATGCCTTAGGATAAAGTGAGTATAGTTTTCATTACAGAACACATTACATCAGGCAAGTTTGGGATAATGCCTGAAATTCCTGGTACAATAAACAAGAATAAGAAAAATAACATTATGGCTGATTACTTGAGGAGGTGTGGGTGGGTGGGAATACTAGATAAAAGAGGATATGAAGCTGAAAAGAGCCATAAGCAATGTGGTATCTGCTAAATCAGAAAAAGACATAGCTGTATGTCTAAAGGAGGGATGCACTAACACAGACACCACATTCCAGACTGACGCCCAGGCACTTCAGGAAGGAAGAAGAGGGGATGTGATATCCTGTAGAGATGGTGGTCATTATACAGGAATAAGGACAGCTAGGGCAGTCTTGCCTGGGACATTATCACGTAGCACGAGGCTATGAGTATGGTGAATGATACCAGGGAAGAAACAGGTTTAAATGAGAAAGTACCCCAGCTGGAGAATGTCTCACTGCTCTCTGCTTCCACAACAGAAACAGGAAAACTCAGTGCTGGCCCAGGACATAGAGAAATGGAGTTGAGCCAGGACCTGGATGAAAGGATGATTCTGAGGAGAAAGGATCACCTTCTCCCTGTTTTAGAACAGAGGTTGCTGTCTGAAGGCTCTAGGAAAAATGCCAGCACACAGAATGTTTAACTTGGGAGAATACAGACACTTTCATGCAAAAGGTGTCTAGGCTGGGAGGGCTGGAGTGTGATTTTTTGAATAGGAACACGAGCCTGTTGTATCAACCTCAGGCAGAGAAAGCTTCTGACCAGACAATTCAAGGCTCACACTTCAATGCTCTGAGCTTTTATTGCATGCTTGCAAATAAAACATTAATGAAACAGCTCCTTTAAAGATGGATATATATTTAAATATTAAGAGAAAGACAAGAACTGTGAAAATGGCATTGACCCATTGCTCTGTTCAGGCTGCAGCTCTCTGGAGAGCTTGCTCTGTGCAAAGCCCTAAAACTACAAATGTTGCTTTTCAGCTGAAATAAACAGCATGAAGAGAGAAATACTTGGAGCCCCATGCAGCTGGGATTACTGTTGATGTCAGGTGTATTTTCCATATGGAACTGACCACCTGCTGCTTTGGACAACATTTCCCACTGAAATGTTTTTAACCTCCACTTTGCAAATATTTTTGTCTACCAGAAAAGAAAAAAAAACCCACCAACAGCAAATACTGTGCCTGCCTGCTTGAAAAAGAGAGAGGATGACCCTGTATAATAGTACAACCTATTCAAGTCACTTCAATGTTCCACCTAAAAGACTTCCCTTCCAAGACAGTTATCAGGCTGCTCCTGTAGTCAGTAGAGAGATTCAGGCCCTTTGGGTGATTCATCTCATCCAGCGTTACACAGGGAAAATAGCTGGATGAAATCTCCTTTGAGGATGCGTCCCTTGGCAGTTCATTTCCCAACTGACCTTTAAATAACACGTACATCTAGTAACAGGCTCTCACTGCACTGGGATGACGATGGCTCACTTGAAACCTCTTCACAGTTTTCCCAATTTATGGTCATACTTCCTTCTTTGCACAGAAAAATATGTACAACTGAAAAAGGAGAGATACCTTTGTTTTGCTGACAAGCCCAGAAGATCCTGTTTGCTAAAGCATATAACTTGGTAGCATCAGTTGCATTAGAGAGCAAGTCAACTTCTGTGCTAACTAAAGGAGCAAACATTTAATGCATAACACAATTTGGTTTGCCACTGAGATGCAGCGATGGATGGCCGACGGAAACAGTGGCTCCTGCTGTAACCTTTGTATGACAACCAATTCCCCTCTAAGTTAGTGTCTGAGAAGCCTGGCTGCTGCTCTCCAGTCCTTAATGCAAAGACAGAGAGAGATGTCAGGGCAACATACATGGATAAATCAGGCATTTGCAGTAATGGCAACTTTATTAATGAATCTTCAGTGCAAAGTGAAATTATCCTGAGACAAAAAACACCACTGAGCTGAAATATGGTACATCTCCATGTTTAACTACACTGCCTTCCCCTTTGCACTGATTTGGGCAACATGTATAATGTTCAGAGACTAGAATCATGTACCTGTAGTTCCCCAGTACCCAGTACTACCCACAGCACAGTCAAAATCCTTCAAGCTATCCTCAGGCAAAACTCACCCTAACATCAGTGGGAATTCTGTTTGAATTCACACTGGATAAGAACCAAAGTCCCAACTCAATTCTCAGTTGAGCTTTGCAGACCAACCATCAGGACTGGAAATATGTTTGATTTTCATTGTCATGAGAGAACCGCTGGGCCAAGTAATCCCAGTTCTAACCCCTCTTAATTTCAGCACCAACTGGGCAGATACACAAAACAGAGTTTGGCCCCAATTGTACTGGAGAAGAAAGAAAGCAATCTCTGAGTCTCTTTTTATGGTATTCCCTTACCATCACTTTCCTGTAACTCCCTGAAAAAGACTTGGTTTAAAAAAGCTGTTCAGATTTCCTCCTGTGCCAGACACCACATTTTGTTTGGCATATACATTTTTGATAGCCTTTCCTCCGCAGATGTCTATAAAGTTCACATCAGTCAGTTCTTCAAACTAAGTATATTAACACTAACACAGACAATTTTGTTCCAAGCACAGTTTTTCCTTACGTCTATGTTCTGCTGTTCATTTTTGCTTCTGTAAAGATGACAGTATTGCTACATATCGAGGACAATCAGGACTCTTGTGATGCTTAACACAGGCTGTAAAGGCTGTAATGGCCCATTTTTACTGTCAGCAATGAGGCCTGACACGTCAGCAGCTTCTGGCACTACTAGTTTGCTGAGGGAAAGGGTAGATTTCAACTTCATTTCGTTTCTCTTTTTTGCCTTTCCTAACTTCCTTCCAGAAATGACAATTCTTGAAAATGCACATGTAGAAATACAGAAAGGAAAAAAAAAAGCAACAACCACCATAAAACCTCCACCCAGTTATCACTGAAGCATTTCTTAGGTGGGAGAATAGGGTCCAGTGACATTTGAGGTAAGGAGGAAAAGGCAGGAGGGGAAAAGGGGCAACACATTTCAGACGCCTTTAAGCCATCAAAAGAGTTAAAGATATGAAAAATAGTTTATAATTACCTCTGTTGAGTGAAGCTGAACTGTTTATATCTCCAGTAATAAAGGAAGACTCGGACTGCTTTCGAACTGTGTCATTCCACATCCTACGAATCCGGCTCTGAAGAGGGATTGAACCACAGCATGTAATGAATTTTTAGCAGCTGTAGAGAGGTTTCTTTCTGCCTCACTGAAGATGGCTATTGGCATGTCTAGCTTAAGATGAGACTTGTTTGTACCCAGCCGCAAGCAAGTGGTTGCTGTTTTGCTATAATCTGCCTCATACATGTCAGACCCTGCCTGCCTAACTCCATAACACAAACCCGTAGCTAAAAGAAGTGCATAATTGAATTGCTTCCATCTTAATTAAAAGAAAAAATCACGCACGAGAGAAACCCAGACTCATGTGAGCTGCAGGTTTACCAATATAGCACCAAATAATGGAAAAAGAACATATACACAGAAGCATGCATGCTTGTTCCTTACTTTTTGTGAAGTGTAACAGATGATTTGTTCTGTGTCATGGTGTCCCTGAATGAACAGAAGTTTCATATAGCTATTTCCCATCTTGCTATACTGGAGGAAAAAATTCCCCACAAATTAATGACTTCTGTTCCCCTACTGAAAAATCAGTGATGGTTTTGCCATCTGTGGTATAGCTTCTGCTACTGGTGAAAGTATCCTGAATATGTTGGCCTTCTGTTTTGTTTCTCAAATATGCGGTGAAGTATCTGCCTCTGTGGCTTTTACGTCACTGTCTCGCTCCTTCCCAACTTGACCTTGCAAAATATCAAAAAATCAGCCAAAATGCATCTTGTCAATGGTTTGACGACAATCCGTGTGCAAAGATGACTGGAGAACCCAAGTGTCCATGGGAAACTCTCCCTCGCCTCATGTTTCAGAGTATGATGTACATATCCCATGGCTGCAAGGAAGTGCTGCTTAGGTGGTCTGGGGGACTGGGATGCCTGGTTCCCACTGTGACAGACTATGTTCTTCCAAAGTACTAAAAATCCAGCACTTCCCACAGTGAGAGCTTAGCCATGAGAGATTTTTCAGGGCTTTATCATGTGGTGCCAGCTGAAAAGTCCTACTCTACTCATTAACTATGTAGTGAAAGCATCTTCTAATCATGCATTAGCCCTCTATAAATGGAAGTACAATATGACATAGGGCCATGCACTTTTACAGTAATTATTTTTCACCTGGACATTTAATCTATTGTATTTCTCTGACATGATCCATTGTGGATTAATTATTCTGTTTCACATGTGCTCAGAGTAAAAAGGGATCTTAAGGGTTTTCCTCCTCATGGTCTTCTCTATGTAAAGCTGGGAGTCAGATGCTTTCAGCAACTCAGACTGATCTCCATCCACTCTCCATCATTTGTGAGAGGTTTCTCCTGCCCATAATAGGTCTCAAGTAGTTCCATCCTTCCAAGGACAAGCTTTTGCGGGAAAAATAATCTTCCTTTGTACCTTAAACCTTGCCTGCCATGAGGAACTGCTGCCAGGAGACTCAGTTCCCCCACAAAAAGGCATGCTTTCTTGTGCTGAGACTGACAAGAGGGAGGGCCCATTAAAGTCAACATTTCCAGAAATGAGGGCACCAGTGCAATAGCTAAGTTATATAAAACCAAAGGCTTTCAAATCAGCCACCTAAATGTTGCTAGACACAGTGAGTTTTGGACATTGTTGATTTCTGTGGGATTTGGTGGCCCACTGAAGAGAGGTTCTATATTCTATTGCTTTTATTTGCTCTGCTTATCTTCCAGACCTACAAAAATGCCAAGTGGAGCTCTTGGATGACATCTTGGAAACTGCTGAAAATAAATAATATTTTGCTCCAAGACATAAATCGCAAATTAGGTTTTCCTGGGAAGTTATAAACTGATACTCACTGCATGTCTTTCATAATTTAATAGTGGAACTGTCATGTATAATTACTTCCATTACTAATAATGAATAAATTTGTGTTTGGTTTCTATTGATTAAGAAGTAAGCTTCTTCATTTTATATGAACTATTCATCCATAAATCTGCATCTCTACATACAAGTTAGTTTTGAAATTGTGAACTGCACAAATGACACAAAGCTTGAATTTTCAGGTGGCCAAAACATAACAAATCCATTAACTTTGTAAAATAATCTTACTCCAGTGGATTCTACTGAGAGGTCTACAAACTAAGGCAAATTGATCAAACCACTGAACGCCAGAAAGCAAGTCCTTTCACTGTGAAGCCTATTGCAAGACTCTTGTAGTCTTTTTTTTTTGTCAAGAAAAATACTTGGCTGTTACAGCATCATTCCTGTACACATTAACAGTGGTGACAACCTTCATCTCATTATTAAAGGAGGTACTGGAATTTAGCACAGCTGACAAATGCTCACAGCCTCTGATGCCTATGGAGAGTGGGCAGGATGCCTCAAGTCCTGACCACCCACCTGTCTCTGGAAGGCAAGTTTGGACCTTTTATTCCAAACACAATTATGCAGAAGATTCTTGAAGAGCCACTAATTGCCATCACATCTCAAGGGAAGCCACTCTGTTGAATTCAGGTCCGTAAGGGAACGTAATCTCTGCAGGTGCACTCGGGAGAGTCCTAAGGTAGCATCTTTGGTGCTGAGAGGAATTTCCCCCCCAGAACAGCCGGGGAGGATATTGATGTGTTAATGCAAATTACTGGGGTATGAACAAGAAGCATAGGTTACCTGCGAGCCTGTGGAGTATCTTCCAGGTGTCCTTGACCCCGAGGTTTTTCCTGAGCCGATAGAACTCTCTGTACTTTTCCCACTACAGCAATGTGTGCGCAGGCATTTTCCATACTCTTTGCGTACCTAGCCAAGAAAAGCGCAATGGTGGTTAGCAGGCAGCTCTTCCTCCAATCTACTGCCTTCTGATTCTCAATGCAGTCCCTGATGTTTCCTCAGTGGCTCATTAAAACAATAGCTGCTGAAGTACATGGAGGAAAAGTCTATTACACCTTGCAGCTGAATGCCCTAAAGGCATGAGCTCATGGTTTATGATGGCGTAAGCAACTGCTTCTGTGCGGCAAAGCTGCTCATTGACACCAGCCGGTTGTAGTGTCCTCTGAGGCACATCAAAGAAGTATGGGAGAAAGTACAGACATGCTATTTATGACTGAAAATTAATATCCTCATAGATTTGATATAAAATAGCATATTGGCTCATCAAGGTACTAAAAGTTATTGCATCTGGCAGGGGACTAAGAAAAAAAATTCCAAGAGAAACATATGAGAGATATTGATTTTTTTTTTTTAATGTTTCTTGCCATCAAATTGAAATTCGAGGAAACTGTAAGAGCCAGCAGCCCTAGAGATTATATTCCCAGTGCTTGGGGTAGCTGGAGCCTGCTTTTCCACATGTTTTTCTCATGTTTTAAATGGGCATTGCAGTCAAACCTGTGCCACCTTCTTTGCTTCAGGGGAACTACACTAACTTGTGCCAGGGCAAGATCTAAGTTTTGACTGAGTTTCAGGTGTGACTTTTTATGGCAGCAATACCCAGAAACCAGATGGGATAAGGCTGAAAATGAGCAGACTGTACTGAAGAGCTAAAGAGGACCATGTTGCCCATTGACACAAAAGAGCTCAAAAAACCCCATGCATGTCCAGAAGACCAGTTGAGAATTCTTAGAGCACATGGTTAGATGTAAAATTTTGCCAAACTGTCTATGAGCATTTCACAACTCTGTGAAGCAACAGTTTAAATAACAAATTACAGCTTTTTCATTAGACTCTTCCTTAAGCGCTTGAGACAAACACAATACCACAAGTGCCCAATATGCTTGAGTGCCTAATCAATCCTTTACTGAGAGAAAATAATTCAATTGCTTTAATTAGCCACCCACTGCTTGCCTCTCTGCAGCATTTTACAGATTTTCTAGTCCATGACAGATAGGAAAGGAAAGGATTTTTTTTTTTTCTCCTCTTAAATAATACCTCCCTCAGCTTTTAGGTCAGAGAGATGTACCCACTCCACAGCAAGGCACCAGCTGCATTCTCTTTCCCTCTATATTGCCATAAATCATGAGCGATTCCACAGTCATCAGGGATGGTTTAAGGGTGCAGATTTTCTTAAGACAGAAAAAAGAATGGTTCTTTCATGCTGAGTGAGAACTCCACTACCTGAGGAAGCTGTGGTGCTGTGCTGGGATGCTGGGTTAGGGACTGACCCTTTGCAAGGTGCACTGGAGGTGAGAGGATGGACTAGTGGGAATGGTGTAGAAATTCAAACTCCTCATCAGAGATGCACCTGCAGGTTTAATTAGCAATAGTGATGCTTCCTACCTTCTTGCTGTCCTCTTGCCTTGAAACTTTCTTGCTGAGAGGTTTAGAATCATCAGCAGGCAGTTGCAATGACAAAGGCAAAACTCTCAATCCCAACAGTCTTCCTTTGGTTTCAAGAATGACATTTTCACACATCTCTGCAGTAATTTCCAGAGGAATCACTGGCAGAGCTCACTTATTATGATGAATTTTGATTATCACAGAATCATAAAATCATAGAATGTTAAGGGGTTGGAATTGACCTTAAAGATCATCTAGTCTCAACCCCACTGCCATATGTAGGGACACTTCCCACCAGACCAGGTTGCTCAAGACTTTACCCAACCTGACTTCGAACACTGCCAGAGTGGGGGTATCCACAACCTCCCTGGGCAACCTGTTCTAGTGTCTAACCACTCTCACAGTAAAAAATTTCTTCCTATTATCCAACTTAAATTTCCCCTGTTTCAATTTGTACCTATTACAGTTCCTGATAAAGAATTCCTCTCTGGCTGCTTAGTAGGTCTAACTCAGATACTGGAAGGTATTTGCTTTGAGGTCTCCATGCAAACTTCTTTTCTCCAAACTACACAGCCCCAAGTTTCTCAGCCTGTCTTTTTAGAGGAGGTGTCCATCCTCTTATCAACTTTGTAGCCCTCCTCTGGACTTCTTCCAACAGCTCCATGCCCTTCTTATGCTGGAGACACCAGAGTACCTCAGGTGGGATCTCCCAAGAGCAGAGTAGAGGGATAGAATCAGCTCCTTTAACCTGCAGGCCATGTTCCTTTTGAAGCAATCCAGGATTCCATTGGCTTTCTGGGCTGTAACTGCATACTGCCAGCTTGTGTTGAGTTTTTCATCAACCATCAACCCCTAGTCTTTCTCTGCAGGGCTGCTCTCACCCCCCCATCACTTCTCCACCCAACCTGTAGGTGCATCTGGGATTGAACAGATCCAGGTGCAGGGCTTTGCACTGATGTTCAGACAGGCCCACCTCTCAAGCCTGTCCAGGTTCCTCTGGATGGCATTCCTTCCCTCCAGCATGTCAACTGCACCACATGGCCTGGTGTCATCAGCAAACTTGCTGAGAGTGCACTCCACTCCACATTTCATGTCACCAACAAAGATGACAGAAAGCATCAGTCCTAGTACCAACCCCTGAAGGACACTGCTTGTCACTGGCTTCTGTGTGGCCAGTGAGCCACTCACCACAACTCTGTGTGCAGCCATTCAGTCAATTCTTTATTCACCAAGCAGTCTATCCATCAAATCCATGCCTCTCCAATTTGGAGACAAGGACATCATGTGGGACAGTATCAAATGCTCTGCATAAGACCAGGCAGATGATGTCAGTTGCTCTGCTCCTATGTTTCCATAGGTCAGATCTCCCTTCCCTGTATAGGAATATGTGAATAATAGAGGGCTCCCAGATGGAGAACAGATCTCAACATGGCCCTGACTTTACTCAGTAAGCCATTTCACCAAAAGGCACTGGTTACACTGAGCAACTGGGACCAGAGTATCCACATAAAATCTTCCCCATGTTTATACTGGTTAAAGAAACTGTCCTTTGAAACATACATAAAAAAGACATACATAAAAATTATCTGCAGGCATGCACAGAATTCAGGAGCTTTGTACTACTACATTTCAGTAGAAAACAAAAAAGTTCTTAAAAATATTTATTACTGATTGTCAGAGGCTATAAGTCTGATTTACAAATACACACAGAGATTTTTATTATGTTTCTCCCGCCCCCCCCGAGTTTACATAAGTTACTCCACTGTTATCTTGCAAATGTTAATTGGGGCATACTTCAAGTTCCACCAAGAAGCACTTGCTGTGCTCTTTGAGGAAAAGCCCACATCAGGCCCAAGCAATACAAAGGCGAATGAACTGCTGCAGAGCACACATCATTCAGTTCTTAAAAAAGCAGGGGAAGCAGCCCATATTACACACCATCAACCCATATATGCTGCTATAGAAAGGGGTAATTTCATGTAGGGACTGCAAATAAGGATGCAAAGCTCCATTTTGCTGTGAGCACTCAGACACAGGAGCTCTTTCCGGATGCTCATGGATTCGCTCCCATCTCACACTGGCATACAAGAAAGGAGAATCTGGCTGACAGCAGACAAGTTCTGGTACAGGTTGCTCTTGCAAAGCCCTGCAAACTGACAGCTGCCTTTTCCCTCGCCTTTGACACATTTGTCGCCAGCGCCCTGGCTGCTGAAATGCCACTGCCACATATCTTTGTTATCATCTCATCCCCCTGCATCTTGCTGGTTTCCAGTCTAAATACCACCCTTATTAGGTGCATAGAGATAAATCTGCGTGAGATAAATTCAAGGCACACAGATGATGCTGTGCTGTGGTTGTTAGGCAACAAAACACCCCGATATCACTTCTCTTGCTACTGGTAACCATCTGTCTTACCTTTTTCTGGAGGACACAATGGAAAATGAATATAAACATTCCCTGCAGAGAATTGAATATGGTGAAGAGATACGCCATGATGACTGTGCTTTCATTAATATACATGAGTCCGAATGCCCAGGTCAGTCCTAATAGGCAGAGTAGGGCTATTGCACCTATAACCCAGGACCTGTTAGGAGAAACAAACAAACAAAAAAAAACAAAAGAAAAAAGAAAGGGATTGGTTTTTCATCTACACAAAAGAAGGCACATGTCTACAGGCAGGAAGACTTTGCCCCTGTTTTTAGCAAAAAGAAAACAGCATATCAAAATAAATCATAGGAGCTTTGTCTTCAAGCTGGATGCAGTTTATAAATCTTCAAGTTTTAGGAAATATAAGGAAATGGAAGTGTTATGAACACAGAAATTTATCATAACCAAAGCACAATGTCTCAATGTCTCTTTTTTTTAACATGTAAAAGCAGTGTGCATGTAAATGACATGTAGATGTTATTTCTGCAAATGGAGGAAACGAAAACAAACTGAATGAAACAACTCTTTTTGCTACTTTTTTAGTGTCCACTGGTTTCACAGGACTGCCAGATGGATTAGCTTCTTTACACTTAATAGTAAGATCCATGTATTGCTGCATTTTAGCTAGTCTCTCATATGCCTGTAAGCCAGATAAACAACTACAGGCAGGTGTGCAAGCCCTCACGCTTGCCAGATCAGCTGCACACAAGGATGTTCTTTGCGATGCTGCTTCACACTTCTTCCACCCTGCGGTGAGGGGAACTGTACACACTTATAGGCACTCACACACTGCATTTGCTAAAATGGTAGCTGCTACCACACTTGCTTGGAGAAAGGAGGGGCAATCCTTCACATTGCCTGCAAAACTAAGATCATAATTTGCTCCACCTCAGAAGGGGAGCAGGAGTAGAGGTGCAGCCACTGCTAGGCCCCAAATGTTGATCAAACAAATATGGGTAGCATGCACTTTCTGTTTGCTTTCTCTCACTACCTTTTTCCTTGGACAAACAGGCTGGGGATGTAGGACGACTGCTGCCTGTTAGTTTTTTGTGTGTGCTTTCAGGAAAGCTGGAAGCTCTGCTGGGATGTCAGGAGAAGTATTACATGTTACCCTGCTAAAAAACATTTAGTCATCTGCTAAATTACCTTTTCAGAGACTCATCTTCCAACACCAGGACAACAGACAAAATGTGTCAAGCAGTATAGGAACTCAGTCCTGCTCCTAGCCACCTCTCTTGTTTCCACATGCTATATCACCTACAACTTCAAAGGAACTGCTGCTGCACAGAGGAGGGAGTCAACTTCTAGCTGGGAAGCAAGCAGCACCGTTAGCATCCATTTAGCCTTCACCTCAAGGCTTTGATTTTCTTCTGTTACCCCTGGTATCATTAGGTGTAACATCATAAAAATGAATGCACTGATGCCCAATCTCTGCCCCACTTCCTTACCATTTAACCCTTTTGTTCCCCAAAGCACACAAGGCTGCAGTCAGCCAGCACCTCTGCTTCCTCATCTGCCCCAAAGCAGCCTGAGGGGCTGCAAAAGGGCTGCCAGGGACAAAAACTTGTCTTATGTTTCCAAACCACTTCAGCCTTGTAGAAACATGGCCTGGGTTTGGGCATATTTGGGCTTCCATCTGCTAGCAGAGCATGGGGCAAGGGGGAGAATGATGAAGCAGCAGCAACTTTGGGGGAAAATCAGTCCTGCAGAGGTCAGGCAGACAATCTCTGCTACGGATATGCCACGGCAGCTACAACCTTGAATCCTTTTCCTTTTTTGCATGGCTTGTCACAAACAGAAGCACACCAATGTTGTATTCACGTTTTCTGTTGGTTTTGGTTTGTTGTTTTTTTTCTCCTCTTTAGGTATTAGAATGAAAATGCAGCATTAAGTCTTCTACTGAAGTTTATAAAATATGCATTATTTAACCACACAACCAGAAATGCTCCCTAAGGTAATCAGTTATTAAGACAGTTCTTTAAAAATCACTATTATGTATCTAGCAGACTGGAACAGCTACTTTGAAGCATTTCCAGTCAATCCTGCTAATAAATATTTAGCATGATGCAAATTGAAAACTCACTCTCACAATCCTTCAGAAAGGTAGCCACTAGATAAAGTTTACAGCTTTAGTCATTTGAGATATTTTACTCCGTAAGATTCTACCACCAGTGAGAGCATACTGTTATCCTAACTGCATGCCAATTAAAAAAAAAATAAAACCAATTTTCTTTTCTTATAAAAAGCAGAAATGAAATGGAAAACACTTTTCTCCCTCTTCTCATCCCCAATTAAAAGCTTCCTGCACTTACAGAGTCTTTTAAAACTTATTCCCTGGATCAGAAAAGTATTCTGCTCTGAAGCCCAGCCAGTTCTTGAACCTGATTAAAGAGCCTTTGGCTGCAGAGGTGTGCAGGAATGATACAGTTACTTAGTGAAAATATGCTACCTTCAGTGATGGAAAGGAATCTGTGGGTTAGAAGACCCCCAACAGTGCAAACTGCAAGCATTACAGTGTTGTGCTTCAGAAAACAAGACCTGGAGATAAAGAGGGCGTGAAGATTACTATGAATAGCTCCATCCCGTATCAGCGGAAAAAAACCGAACCAAGCGATGAAAGAGAACATGGGCATGGTGCTGAAAGAATGAACACAAAGGACTCTTCACCAGAAGAACAAACTGAAAGTCTACTGCAAAGTTGATTTGCTTTTATTTCATGCTATTGCACATTATTTTCTGGTTGCAGGAGAAAGAGCATGGATGCCCTAAGGTTTGTAATTTCTAGGCATTTTTTACTTTCTTCACAGGGTTGGTTGGGGTTTTTTTTGGTGCAGCTTGAGGTTTTTGTCCTGCTCTTTGTACAGACTTGCTGTTGCTTTTCCATAGTTTTTCTTTTCTGTTGTGAAATTTTATTGCAATAAACAAAGAAAAACATCCATGTTTTGGTGTAATTGAAAATTAGCAGTTAACAATTAGGGACAATTAGGTACTCCAATGAGTAAGGAGCCTCCAATGCATACAGATTTGCTTGCACTACTCCCATTAACTAGAAAGGGAACCATGGGGAATAGCACCCATGCACCTTTCTGAAAATTTGCTCCTGTGTTTTTATATTACCATAAAACACTCCCAGTGACAAAGCACAGTGGACCAGAGGGCTGCTATTGGCATAACAAGTCTGTATTACACAGAGTTAACTTGGGAACTTTCACCTTGAATTCAGGTACTGCCCAATTAAAGAATATAAAGGAAATAAGGTGACAATTGGTTGGCAATACATATGCAGCACATTTACTCTGCACTTTAGCTGTATGCCTGACCATTTTCCTGCACAGTTTGCTCTTCTGCCTCAAAAGCGAATGACAGAAGCTTTTATGATTTTTCAATATTGATCTGACAGCTGGCTCATGAGACCACACTGATAAACGAAATTTATCAGCCATTCAGGTCATTCTTACTTGATGAAGGGTCTGTTATCCTCATAGCTAAAGAATGCGTAGACATAAAGACAAGAACACAAACATTAGAAATATAATGACATAGAGAATATAGTTTACTGCTAGTTCCCCTCCCTCCTCCCACCAGCCATCACCAAAAACGAAGGTGGACCAACATCAGTGTGCCTGGAATGCACACAACCAGCCTGGATTGGTTCCCCAGGGAACTGAAACATGATGGAGGTCTTTGGTTTCATGCACAGAAGTGGGCATCACTAGCTATGAGCTGCAGCTGCCCCTCCTGGCTTCCATCCTGCAGCTGTCAATTGACTCTGAAATGTCTTGTAAAAATCATGGCTGTCCCTGGAGAAGACAAGTTTTGAAACCTCAGCATAGCCATCACACAAGGCTTTCACGTGTTCAAGCGGCAAAACTTCACCATGCCTACAGCACTCTCTGCCTGTGGGGCTGTAGTGTATTACAGGGATTGCTGTTTACTTTTTCAAAGTGGGAATCCCAAGTTGCTGCATTATGAGTCAGACTGCAGCATCAGGATCTTGTAAAGTCCTCGGTGACAGAAAACACAGACCTATTTACTCCCATTTCATGGGGAAAGACGAAGAAAGGCCTCCCTCTGCCAGGCACAAGTACAAAGCAACCTGCTGCAGTGATGAAGAAGCCAAGATGAGCTTCTATCCTTGTGGGGACACAAGATTAGTCACAGCCATTTTCCTAGGGGAGTCTCCCTGACCTTCTGGGACAGATTGTGTGCATAACTCTGCTTGTGTAGTGGGTGATGTGCAACATGTGGGGAGACCAGTCCAACTCCTCTCTCCACTGACACAGACGTCTTGAACCTGTGATCCCTTGCAGAAACCACCATGGGTGCCAGAGATGGAGTGGGACTCAATATGTTCATCTCATTACCCCTGGCAACATAACCAGGGCCAGTCCATCCTTCAGCCAATATTGGCAACCTGCAGCTCTCCTGCAATGCAATTCAATGAAATGAAGACATGAGACAATCTGGAGCTGTCAGGCCAGCAATGTGGGCAGGAGCAGGGTCTAGATATCTATTACTGTGTTCACAAGCACTCAGGTTTTCTGGTAAAGACTTTATATTGAAAAGTCACCAGCGATAGACTATAAAAATAGAGAATTAGGACTTTTTTTATGCTGTTGCTGCTATCTGGACCCTCTCAAAGATTTCCAGCAATCTATAAGAGCTTTTCTTCAAGGCAGCTGAAGGCTCCATTTCATATTTGTACAGACAAAATGCTAAATTGGTATACTTGGATTCTCTTTAAGCTTGAGGCTAACACTTCAAAGCAGCTCAGGAGAAAACCATCATAGAGACCTTGGCAGTTTTTTACCCCGTTTCCAGTGTGGATGTGTGGAGGACCCACTGCCCAAAGCAAACAGGTGGCTAAAGAAGTGAGATTTTCAAAGAGGCCTAATTTCCAAACAGTTTAATTCTGTACACATAGGCCCATAGAACTTAGTCTCTTATACCCTCATGAAATACAATCCTTTTCATTTTACCAACTTAAGTGTTGTAAGAAGCTTAACTATTGTATTAGCAACAATTTATGACAAAAAATACTCCAGAATGTTTTTTTTTTACCCCTGGTAAAGTCTGTGAAACCTATCAGTGCTGCAGTTAATACTGTGTCATTATCTGCAATACATAATCCCCATCTCTTAGACAAGAGAAAAGACTTGGAAGAGCTTTAGTTCCCAGAAAAATGAAGCTGCTAACTGGAAAACTGAGATTATATTCACTAGTAGTAAAAGCAAGTAAAATTTGAAGCAGAAATAATTAAAAAACTTAACAGAGCACAGCTTGAGATGCTACATCTAAAATGCTTCTCCAGATTTGGATAAATTTGTCCAATACCTGGCAGTAAGGGATATAGCTCATTGAATTTAAACTATATGACTCTGATCCCTCTGTAGTTAATGGGAGACTGGTATCTCCAAAAAAGGAATTTATCCCCTAGAAAAACAGTTATTTAAGGTAGGTGAGGCTTCACCATTCCCTGATGCAATACTTTTTTTCTACTGCCTGCAGAGGAAAGCTGAATGATGGCTTAGGTGGGGGCTTCACTTTCAAATACCTGAAGGTAAAAAGCTGATCTTTAGTGATTGCATTATTCATTTAACCTGCAAAATCTTACCTCACCTCCCTTGTGTTTCTTTGCAGCCCAGATGATGGATAGCGGATGGTCTACCAATCCGTATAAATACCTAATTCATTTTCTAATCTTAAAAAAGCCCTGACTTTACCTTGGGGCAAAGACTTCCTAAGGTTAATTACAGATCATGTAAAACTCTTTCAAAATCTTATTTAAGTTAGATGTCTTTCAATTTCCCAGAGTAACTTCTCCTTCAATGATGAGAAAGGATTGCTCATATTACCTTCTCTACTCCTGTGGTATTTCCAGACCAATCCTTTTATAAAAAGTTGCTAAATTTTTACAATTCAAAGTATTTTCCCATCTCTGTGATAACAGGAAAAGGCTCAGTAAGCACATGGACTGAGAGCTTGGGCCCCGGAATAACTGTTTGGCTGCGAGCAAAAACGCCAAAGTGAATACACAGGACCTTTAGTAGCTGTTAAGGGTGATGAAACCCAAATAAAAATAGATGGATGATGTGCCCCCTCACAAGCATTCAGAAAGACCCATGGAATTCATTTTAATATGGTGCAAATAAAGCAGAGAGACAGACGTTTCCTGCAGGCATGCAGGAGGGAAACACAAAATAAAGTGTGCTATTGTGTCTCCCCACTGCCTGCTGGTATGAGGTAGTAGGGATGCTTTGCATTCCTTTTTGTATTTTTTTTTGGTTTTTTTTTTTTAAATTTCAAGGATTAGAAAAGACTGATTTATTGAACTGCTGAAAATCTACAGGAAGGAGTTGGAAAGTCCAGCACTCCCCTCATAAAGCAAACGGGTTCATCATTAATTAGTGAAGGAGCATCTTCATGGTGAGAAAAATCAATAGCAAGCAATAAAAGAGTGCTTAAAGGATTTTGCCTTCGAGTTTCATGACAAAGTTACCACCTTGATGGCATGAAGCCAAATGGCTTCATAATCTCCTTCCTTAGGCTGCTGGTGTTCATCACATAGCTTTCCAGGTCATCATTTCCAAGTCTCATGTTCTGGCTCCTGCACTGTCTTTGACAGTAGGTGGTCAGTCCCCTGAAAACATCCGTAACTATCTTGGGGGTCAGTGGGCCCATCAGCTTCATTTGCAGGAAAAATTGGTTTTACATGGCTCAGAGACCTGTAAAGTTTGGGGCCCTACCTCCTGGTATAAGGGTAATTTTATATAAATTTAAAGCCACTTCTGACTTTCACTAGTAGATCTAAAATTTTATTCAGACAAGTGAGGCCAAACTCTTCTCGGTCCCATGTGATGCCCAAGCCTAGGATTTGGGGCAATCAATGGCCGCCATTTTTCTGCTACAGGAAAAGCATCATCCCTTTCCCCTCAACTCACTCAGAGAAGTCACAATCTGCTTTCTGAGATTTGTTCTTAATTATTGCAATTGGAAAGAGCAATTCTGTTAAGCTGATCTCATTTTCTGTAAGTAATTAATTACCCTCAGAATTGCTTACCCTGTTTATTTCCTTCCTCCTAACTTGCAAAGGCATGGTATGATTATTCAGGCCACACTGATGTGTAACCACATATCTAATTGTTTCCACACTATATGAATTCAGCAAAGCCTTTAGATGCATTTGTATTATCCAAATAGCACCAGCAGGACTTGCTGACAAAGTGCTTAAAATGTATGGCCTTTTAAAACAATAATCATGATGTATGGGTTCACAGAAAGACTGTAGATATTTAATAGCTTCCAGGACACTCTCTCAAATCAATAACCACTGATTGATATTTTTTTTTTAAATTCAGAAAGGACAACACCTGTCAGTGGGAAGATTAGTGCTTTCCAGTCACCATTCAACATTACCACAGCCGTCACAAAACCATAGGTAAACAAGCAAAACCCCAAACCAGAACAATCAGATATTAACCAAACCCTTCTATGAAAACCTCAAACAGCAGCAGATTGCAACAAACAAAATCTGATACTACCATCAACATCACTGGGGGAAAAAGGCACCCAAAAAACAGCACAGTCTCGGATGTTTTTCCAGTAGGGATTTTGCCTCTGATGTGCTCCCAAACTCTGCACTCTGGCAAAATATAAATGTGCTGCATCTTTGCTTGGTAGGAAGCTCGTAAATAAACCATTTTGTGCCAACTCTGAGTGATTTTTTTGGGTTTGCTTTAGGCTCTTGGTAAGTTTGCTCATGCAGAGACTCAGATGAAGGCTATATAGGAGCAGCAATGAGTTTACAAGGGGACTAGGAAGCATGGTGCTTTCTTACACAGAATCCAAGGAAATACAAAATGAGGCTTGTTCAACCTGAAAAAGAGGAGACTGAGGAGAAACCTCATTGCAGTTACAGCTTCTTCATGAGAGGAAGTGGAAGGGCGGCCACTGATCTCTTCTCTTCGGTGACCAGTGACAGGACCTGAGGGAATGGCCTGAAGTTGTGTCAGGGGAGGTTTAGGTTAGATAACTAAAAAAGGGTTCTTCACACAGAGGTTCATTGGGCACTGGAACAGGCTCCCCAGGGACGGTCACAGCACCAAGGCTGACAGAGTTCAAGAAGCATTTAGACAATGCTCTCAGGCACATGGTGTAATTCTTGGGGTGGTCCTGGCCTCCAGGAGCTGGACTTGGCTGATCTTCAGGATATTCTATAAATCTGTGGTTCTATGACCATCAGGCTTGAAAAGGCATGGTACTCTCTCTCAAGGCCAGATGAAACACTCAGATCATAGCTTGAGCTCTGGTACAATGGAAGTGAGAGAGGCAGTTCCTAATGCCCAGCTCAGTACTCTGTGGCTAACATCTAAACTTTGCAGCAGGAGAGATTTTTCAAGAGAGAGAAAAAGCTATTACTCATTTTCTGAAGTGCCCAGATCCTTTGGTCATCCTCGCAAAACACTCCTGTTAAGACTTCCAGTGACAGAGAACGTCCTGTCAGCACATCCCAAACACTCTTAAAACACATTTCATTTCTCATCCAAGTTTATCCAGCATTAAACACTGGCTTAGAGGCTCTTTTTGTTCCCTAGAATCAGATTATCCTCCCCTAGAGCAGGAATCCATGGGTGATTCCTCTCCAAAAAGCACCCCCAGAGCTGCTGTGCTCTGAGCCTGCTGTCCCCAGAAGTCAGTGGAGTTCAAAAATGTAGCACATAGCACAGCTTACTGGGAAGGAGAGATTTTTCAACACTCTATTCCTGAACAACCCACTCAGTTTATCTTGCTATTTTGATAGTAGGGCTGTAGGAAAACCTTTAACGAGAGCTCACTCTGTACATGCATTGATGTTTTATTTGATATTATAAACTATAGGTAATGTCCAGGCAGGGTTTTGGGTCGTGTTTAACAGAGGTCCACTGTGGCTCTCGTAAGCATTTGCATTCACTAGCTTGTGTTTCAAACTCTCTGCACCTCCATTCCACCACTCACACCACCACATACACCTCCTCAAAGCTGCAAGGGTGCAGGAAACTTCCTCTCCCTGCTTGCTGCTCCAAAGAGAGAGTCTCCATGTTGCGAGACCCTCAGCCCTTTTTTCACTGGAAATTGAGAACTCTGAAGAGAAAGGATTGAATTTTTTGTACGCTGATGCTGTGCTGGGCAAGCTCTCAAGAGCTGGACTCCTTCATTGTACTGTGTCCTCCCTGTGTGCTTCACAGCAACACAAACCCAGAGGTAATGAAGGAATAAAGTGCTGCTGTTCTGCAAGTCCAGTCCCCTGGGTGAACCCAATGAAATACTCAATTCCAGACCCTTTGGCATTACAAACTATTGCCAAGTTGTAGCTTTTTATGATTAAACAAAAAAGATCTGGAAACCAAAAGATGAGATTAAATCTCACTAGAGAAAGCTGAAATAATCCTCATTGTCTCCCTAGTTTGTCTTGTTTCTAAAATGGCTAAAATAAAGCACAAATTAATCTTCCTTTAGTAAAGGTATACCTGCTACAAATTATTGTTCTGCATTGGTAATGTAAGCTTTTCATATCAAAGGAGAAAAAATCTTGTATTTTCAAAAGTCTAACTCATTCCTCATTGCACCAAACACAGGATGTTTACTTTTTCTGCATTTCAATCAGCTGAGTAAATAAAACTAGACTGCTAAACCTCTGTTCCTGCCAGCACAATACTGCTGTGTTAAATCAAGGATTTAATTCAAACATTTCTGCAGATGATTTTTGGAAGTTCTATTTAACCTTTGTTTTCAATTTTCTACCTAACTCAGGATTTTTTTTATGACTTCAGCAAACCCACAGGACTGAAATAACAGGCTAATCTGGGGGCTGGGATTAGTCATGTCTCTTTAAATAAAATACATATGTTGAAGCACGAAAATGAGCAGATAATCACTTACACCCATACAACATATGGGGAGAGCAGGCTATGGAAATGGTTTTAAGAGAGGCATATTTTCAAAAGGGGCTTCTGAGTTTTGTGCCTGATGCTCTCATCACCTCCCCCAGCCTGGGCCAGACTCCCTAAAAGAGCCCAGTCTGACCTTTGCAAGGTTATATATAGTAATAATCAAGGTTGAGTCTTCGCATTTGGCTCCCACTTTTGGCTGTTAGGTTGCACATTCTTAGATTTATTTCTGCAAGCCTTTGAGCAAGAGACTACTATGGAAAAAAAATACAAAATAAAGGAGTACATTGTGAGTTTTGTTTCAAGTCAGAAACTTGGGAGAACACATACTTTTTTATTCACCCATTAAATCAGGGCTGTGTGCCTTTAGCTGTGGACCATTTGAAGCTTCTATGGCAGCCAGTAAGCTGAGGAGGGCTCATTTTGGTCATTTGAGGATTGATTTCTGAAGGCTGCAGTGCAGGACATTTCCACTTCATCCCCATTAACGAGATTTCAGCATGGGTTCTTGCAAATGTGGTCACAGTGCCTAAAAACATTTACTTCTGCATGCTTGGAATAAATGCATGTTTTTCCAGGGAATTTCATGTTTTTGATATAGTGCTTATTCTTTTGTTGCAGAAGATGGGAGCAGGTTTTCACAAGAGGAAAGAAACTGCAAGGGAACTACAGTGATTAATGCCAGGATTAAACTATCTCAAGACCCTTAATTATTAGTGCTTCTTTAGCAACAAAATGCTCCCAGCTAAGACTCTGGGTCTCTCTGTCTGAAAGAAAGAGAATTAAATTTCCATGATGACTTTCAGGTGAGTTTCTATTGCAAGGAGCTTTTCAAACACAACCAGGACTACAGTCTGACACACTCCTCTTTGAAGAGGGCCCCACAAGTTGTGCTTTCCAAAGAGCATCCAGGTGGCCTATGGCACAAGCCAAGCTATACCCGGGCCAAAACAATAACACAATAAAATAGGACAGAAAGAGAAACAAGCTGACAAAGGCCTTTGCCTCTCGCCTTCTTTCTAGTAGGTCTGCAACTGCACTTGGCAGCTATGACTGACATGTTGCTCTTCCAAAATAAACAAAATAAAATCTTGTTGCCACATACTACAGCACAGAAGAATGTCAGGAAGCCTGGTATGGCTGAGGGAAATGCTAACAAACTAAACTGCAGCCAGGCAGCACTAGGGGAGAGGGCATAGGGTTCCTGTGAGAAATTCAAAGGAAAGGTTATATTTTAAGGAAGAGAAAAGGATGGCTTTCTGGTCTCTGCTAGAAGTAAGGAGATTTCACCCTCTCCCCTCCAGCCATTTGGAGATGCCCGGTGTAAATTCAGGTGCAGCAACTGCCTTGCACTATTGATGAACCCTCTCAATCCACTTGTAGGACTTGCTTTTTGTTAGGTAAATGCTCTCCTCATCCAATTTTCTACCAGTTTTCCATGTCGGTAACTAGCACACCTCACACTGTGTACAATGAGAGCATATAGCAAAGACAAGAGCTCAGATTTCACAAGATATGCTGAAGAGCACATCTGGATTACCATCAATGTAGCTCCTCTTTTTTTCCCTTTACTAGAACCATGATGACTCGAATGAGCAGTGTTTAAATGTCTGCAGAACAAACACTGCGCTGCCACATGATGCAAAGGCACTGGAGGAGAGGGGTCATCTGAAACCCTGTTCTGCACAGAGAATGGGGGTTAAGCATCTGGAAACGTGGATGGTTTGTTGTGCTGCAGCATCTGGCATGGGTTGGATGAAAACCTGGAGTGCAATGACCACAAGTGGCCAAAGTACATGCCTGACCACCTGAAAAGCAGCGGATGGATGCAAAACAGAGCAACCATGCTGGACTATTCACATATAATGTATTTTCCTTCGTCACATAAGGTTTCCTACAAGATTGTGAATTTAAAAAAGATGCAATGTAGTCCTGCCTGTGACAGTCTGAGACATTTTGCACATCTAACATCTACCCAGCACAATGGAAAAGCATGAGGGAGACACTTGGAGCCGCTCAGCTCCAGAAATCACTCCACACAGCAGAAACCTCCAGTTAAACAGCCTCACAGCTGCTCTAAAGAATTCCAGCTGGTAACACATCCTCATGAGAAGCCATCTGCTACCAAGAGTGCATCAATACCACACTGATACGCCCACAGCCTCTACCTCATAGCTATAGGTGCAAGCTGCACAGCAGGCTTCTGCTGTCCAAAAAGCTTGCGCTTGAAAGATCTGTCTTCCCTGCAAGCTCATAAGGACCAGGGGAATCCATCTTCTAAAACAATGCCTTTGTTGACAGTGAATTAGTATGTGCACAGGAGCCTTTTTGTGCACCCTTTACATTCCACTTACACTTTCAGATGGACCATGAGTAAGGGAACATGTGATGTAGGCAGAGCTACCAAGGACTAAACGATGGTCCCACTGCCCAGCCCATCTCTGCTCACCTACGTTTGACAATGAACCACAAAGAGAAGAAAGAGCAATGGCTACAGTGGACTTTGAGTGCTCAGAAACAGCCACTGTAAAAGGTCAGGAAGGAAAATTCCCTCTAATTCTCTGTTTGGGGAGGCATGGGCAGAAGCTGCACACATCACCCAAGAGGCAGCTGTTTGGGCGTCCTTGTCTATGTCACTTCATACTAAAGAGATCTTTAGAAGGCAGAAGAGAACCCCACTCTGGATGAATTCTTAAAATTTCTGTGTAAATATATTGAAGGAAGACATCAAACAGAATTTTTTCAAAAGGGCCTAGATAAAAGCATGCTATTCTTGATGATGGTACCTCCTGTGAAATAGGAGCTAGTATTCTCCTGGAATCAGCAGCAGGCACAGAAACTCTTGCAGCTCTTAACAATATGTTTCACATACAGAAGCTCACATCTTTTCCTGGCTACATGCCTCAAAAGCAGGACTAGAGCACAAATCTTGCTGTCTTAGAGGGCAAAACCCACTGAATCAGCTCAATACCAACCTGACACATAGGGAGGATGCTCTTGGCACAGGGGGAAGGGCCCCTACATGTGGTTACCCTGTTTGCCTCTTGAAAGTGCTGGGCTAAGCCAGAAAAGTTAACAAGGTTAAAAACTAAACCAGCTCTGTACTCATCAAATATCTTGCTGGGTAACTCCTGGGTAACCAGTGCCCCACTGCAGGAATGTCAGAATCTCCCATGCTGGCACAATAATCCAGGGACTGTTCTTGAAGGTTAGGGAAGTTTATTTTTACAACTTTTCACAGTGCCTACAAATCCATCAGCCACACAGCATCTGGTTCAGGCACTGCCCTTTGAATGGCTTTTCTGTTGGTGCAGTAATTAAAGATATCCCAGGTGACACCTGATCCCTTATCAAGTTCATTAATTTAAGTGGAGTTATTTGGCTCTCTATTTTCTACACTTCATAATGTATTTCTAACCTTTACAGTGACATAGGCAAGGACCAGATTGCAGGGGCGCTTATTAACAGCCTATTAAAATATTTTACGGCCTTTATTTTTACGTTGCCACAGGGAATCAAGTATTTTGCTGTTGTTAAACAGGCTCAGGATTTATGTTGCGAGAGCTTCACCACAGCCTAACACAGAGTAGTGCTAGGAAATGAACTGGGAGAACAAACTCTCTTTCAGCTCTCCATGTGCTGTAAAGCTGTCATATGCAGATGGGAGTAAGGGGCCCTCCAAAGCAGGCCCTTGGTTTGGTTTGGGTTTTTTATTTTAAATACAAGCCAATACAACAAGATGCAAGCTCTGGGACCTGGGTTTCTTTTTACCAACCCTATAGACCCACAGAGGGAAGCTCAAAAAGGATCTTTGCAGTCTCTTGTGAAACAATGTGATCTGTGGCTTTTTTATTCCAGAGCTGCTGTAACACATGGACATTTTATAACTGAGTTAGAGCCACTGATTTCAGAAGACCATGATCTTACCTGCAAGAAGACTATGACTTTATCTAGAAGACAACTATGACCTTACTGAAAAGTTTTCTAGAGATTGCAAGCCCTTTGCTCCCTAGGAAACCTCCCTCAAAGGTGAATTCTGTTCTCTATTACAAACTTGCACCTCCTCCTCAATCATGCACATCCAACACTGAGACAACATGCCTTGAATTTAGAAACTTAATGCTGTCCTGCTTAGGTGTTCCGAAATTACAATCAAGCCCCTTCTGAAATTCTTGCTTTGATAAACTTCTAAGGTGAGCCTGGGGTCTTCCCAAGTTTATATTATGTTTCTCTTATTTTCTCAAGCATAAAAAGAAATTTTTAATGAAGCAACACATTTGGAAGGGTATCAGCAACATATGTAAAGTATTTTAATTGCTTGTGTTTTCAAAACATTTTAATGAAGTCAAATTAGGAATAGACACTCATCTGCCAAATAACCTATAAAATATTTTACAATGATATTATAATTGATGCAACTGGTTGTATAAATTCCTAGCATTCTAAACAAAGATACTAGAAATTAGCACAAGAAGATTATTCAGTAGACAATTATTAGGTCTGCTTTAATTATAAGGGCTTTGGGGTTTCTTTTCTGCCCAGTTTTTAATTTAAATGTCATCCTGCAAGGCTTTCTAGACAGATTTTGTGTGGGTAACCTCAGAGACTGTTCTCAGCAAGCAATTCCATAGCACTATTGCATGACAAGTAGCCATATTAATAAATTTTATTAAATGCACCATTCCTATAATGCCTCATCCAAGACCAAATGAAAGACTATCTTGCTGGGATCAATCCTGACATCCAGGAGAGTCTGCTTTTCCCATTTCATTTTATAGCTGAGCAATGTCAGGAAAAACAGACGCACACCACAGAGCAGCCTGCCCACAACCCAGGTGAACCAGTGCTCTGCGGGTTTCTGAGCACACTGGCACCTCCTGCATTTGTACAGACTCCAGCCTCCTGTCCTCACAACCCTCATGGAAAAAGCTGTGCCTAAGAAAGCAAAACCACCAAAGGACCATGCCAGGTTGTGGCATACCAATGCCATTGCAAGCCTTGCCTGGTGGTGAGAAAGTTTTCCAGAGGAGGACTGACCTGGTTTAAATTAAAGCTGCATCTGCAAGAGCTGCTCAGCAGTAAAAACAATAACCTTGATGAGAACTGCCTCGCAACTGTGCAATTCAGTCATCTCCTAACGAGCTCCCCTCACGCCTCTTCTCCCACTTCTACCACAAAATAGAGCAAAGAAGCAACTTCCAGCCGTGTTGCACAATGCTCTCCTTTCCTGGGTGGGCACTAAAGCGCTGACTCCCAACAATTTCCTCCTCCTGAAGCTCATTAGATGGTTTTATTAATTAGCAGGATCCCAATCTTATCATGCGCTGCACCTGAAATCCCACTTGTATTTTTGAAGAGAGTAATTAAAGCCAGAGGTACTTGAATAAACAGCCACTGACAGAGACTGATATTCTATCAATATAATGAAGCAGCTTGCTAGACAGTAAAATGCCCAGATTTACTGGGCATTCAGATGCTAACCCAGTCCAAGGGTGAAACATGCCATGGCTGGAAAGCACATCTGCTGATGTGGGCACCCTCTGATAAATACTCAACAAGTGCTGAAAGCAATCAGATTCTAGGGAGAATCTGGGTCATGAAATCTGTCAGGGGCCAAAACAAACAAAAAGGAAGTAAGGCTGCTGCCCTCAGTGCAAAGCAAAATAGTAATAATCAACAGTTTCAACACCTTCCCTGTAGAGACTGAAATAATTAGCTGGTAATTACTGGGCACTCTTTACACAGAGTGACTAGAGGACTACCTGCTTCAAGGACTGAAAATGTAGCTTTGCCTCCTTCATGCAAAATTGAATGGAAAATGCCACCAAATGGCAGCCAAATCCCAATAGAGACAGCACATCATCATCAGCCACTTTTTTGGTACCTATTAGAAACCACTCTGCAGTGCCATAACCCAGCGTATTAACCCTGGTTATCAGTGCTGCCAGCAGAACTGGTTCCCCTTTTATGCTCCTCAGAGAGGAATGGGGGAATAAACAACAAAAGACAGAAATAGGCAGAGAGAAAGACAAAAACCCCAACCACTTACTTGATATTGTCGAGACATCCAGATTCGGGTTTCAGTATGGCAGTATGATGAAACATTTTATAGAGGGCAATCCCAAGGAAGATGACATTAAGCTGCAATGTGGGGGGGAAGGGAAAAAAAACAAGATTATGTGACACAGCACAACATGATGAGGAGAAAGTCAGCTTCTTTGTAACAGATGGATTACTGTAGGAAATTAGCTCTCACTAGTTTTATGGCGACTGAATCACAGAAAATTTCCAAGCATTTTATGAGGTGACCTGGCCTGTAGACTGCAGGACTAGTGATGCTACAACCTTACCAAAGCCATGGCACTGTGTATGTTACTGATATGAGGCTGGTTCTAACCTCAACTGTAGTGCTTCATCAGCATTATGGAAAATTAAAAATAACTTGCTGTAATGGCTTTTGTGTGTCTGAGAAGTGTACAAGCATGAAAAGTCAGTCCAAGCATCTTGCTTAGCCAGGCCCATTGTAATCAAGCATAAAGGCATCTTTTTCTGTGAATACACCTTTTAGACATGGTGCAATGGGGCGGACGGGCAGGGAAATCACAGCTGCTGAAGATGTTTAGCACAATGCAAAGGTGAAAAACAAAAAGGAAAAGGAATTTGACATGTTCTGTAGAAGATGTGATGGTGTTTCAATGCCTCAGTGCTAACAAAGCTGCCAATTCCTGGAAAGGAGTTCCTCCAAAAGCCCAGTCTAGAGTTTGAGACATAATCAAAAAGGGAAGATACCTTTTTATGAATTAATTGCCTAAGGGGAAAAAAACCCAACAGTTGTAGCTGGTGGTGTGGCCCTCTTCTTGATGTGGAAGGCTGCTGAAATGGCCTCCAGTTGCAGGAGAAGCTGAAGAAGCAGAGACAATGTCTGCATTGAAGTGAGAGAGCCTGGTTTTCTGTACTAGCCAAACTGTAGTTAGTCAAAACAAAGGATGGTTTATTTAAACCATATTGTAGCGATTAAAGTATAAGAAAACTGCAGCTGTCTCTAAAGTTGGGTTCTCTACCTTGTTGCTGTGTTAGCTGATATGCTGGCAATGTGCTAAACATGAAGTCATACGAGCTTCAGCTTCTGCTGGGAAGGAAAAATCCCTCATCAAACTTTTCTTCTAGTTTGGGCTTCATTTCATCCCCACATCCCATATTTCGCCTTTTCTTTTTTTTTTTTTCCATTATCAATGCAAAGCTTTGCTCTGGAATTCAAAAAGTGAGTGAGCAGTGAGTAGCATCAAAATAGAGTTTGGCACTCCTAAATGTCCAGTGGTAGTAACCAAACTCTGCAAGTGCCTGCTCTGAGCCTCCCCAGACCGTTTTGATCAAGTATTTTGCAATGCCAAGAGCTTCTCATAATGAGGGTCTAATTGCTTGTGCCAGGCAGGGTCAAAGAAGAACATGCCTTTCCCAAATTAATCTGTGTAAATTAAAGATAAAGAGTAAAGGGACAGCAAAAGTTTTATTTCTTGACCTGAGAGATGGAGTAGTTAATTAGGAGTTCTTACCATAATTATCAAGGTCGCCGGTCCTATAAAGCTCCAAATGAAGTAGGTGTCAAGTCGGAGCCAACATCTGTAATGAAACACAGGGGAAAGAAGGCATTCAAGGACTGCACTCAGGACATACATCAAGAGTGAGCAAGTGACAGAGAAGAATGCGAGCTGCAAAACACGCCGGTGGGAGACAGGAAATATTACACTGCTTGTTCATTTAAATGCTGAATTATGTGCCCAATTTCTGACAGCGCTATTGATGGAGTAAGATAATTACCGCTAGAGGAAGCAGGGAGAAAATGGCACAAGGCCTATTTGCTAAGGCTTTCTGCATCTATCGGAAAAAATCCTTATACAGAGGGTTGTTTTTTTTTAGGGAAGGGGTCTGATGAACATCCATAGAGCTGCATCTTTGCTTTATGCTCCTCTTTGCAATGCAAGCTGTCTGTCAGCTGTCAAGTAAGATGACATTTCCCCAGCAATCAGATCAGAGTAAATTTGGTGCAAATAGGAAGCATGAATTGGATAACAGGAGGCTGAGGTTTAATTAGGTTCAGCAACTTCCCCTTTAAAGTGTTTTATTTCCCTGAACCTCCAGAGTGTTTTGTTTCCACTGTTTCCAGGGTTGCATATGGTCTGTGCTATCACAAGAAGTTGATTCATGGCCTAAAACTAAATTATTAATCGCTTAATTTCAACCGCATTTAATACTCCCCACATTTTTTAAGGCCCTTGGGAAATTACATTTCCATTCCTAGTTCATTCCAGGCGACAGGAAGATAAAATGGAAGTGACTGGTTACAAGACAGACGAATGTAAATTCCAAGAAAGTTTCACATGATGTTTAAAATAATAATATCTTGTCATGTTTGCAATGCTGCAAATCACAGCTCCATTTATACACAAAGGACTGAGAAAGCATAAAACCACTCATACTAAACATCCAATGGAATTCTGTAATTAGGCAAGTGACAGGAACTGTATATATGAATTCATCATGGTGGAAGAGATAGCAGTTCTCAAAAATGACAGCTCTAATGTACGTGCTTAATGTTTTTTCCCTTCCAATGGACTTTGCAACAGGCAGAAATGTCTGTGCCAGCAGCCCTGCATGAGATGATCAGCAGGAGATGCCTGCAGAGAGAATAATATAACATGCCCTGAACCTCTATGACTGGGAGAAGCCAAGATATGAATAAATTCAAAAATGCAGAGAAAGCTTCTCACTTCCCCTCCATGACCACATAAATTTCAGGTCTCATCAGTGTTGAAGATGTATTGAGATATATATGTATAGTCATACCACTATTTGTCACAAATTAAAATACTGTCACTTCTGTGACTGTCATTCCTGAGCTGCCTCTGCAGCCACTCATCCAGAATCTTCATGTGATAACATCAAAATCTTAATGCAAGAGGCAAACAGAGGCTTTCAGAGCTATTGCAGGGAAATCTTGTTTCCTCTGTGGTTGCTGAAGTTCAAGGTGATTTAGATGCAGCTGGTAATGGAACAACATGAGTGACTCGAAACTACTTGAGTCTGATTCCTAGTAGGAAAGGGTTTATGTGATCATGACATCTGTGTATCACCCATAATAACGTCTGAACTGTCACCCAATTGCAACTAGATTTGACAAAGGAATAGAGGTTTCAAGGATAATGAAGTACCTGTAAAAAGTCCTCCCCTCCATTCCTGAACAAAGATGTCTGCATAGCAGCAGCTCACACATTACATGGCATTTCACACTCTATACCTACCCCACCCTGCTTAGGAAAATAGTGTAACTAGTGTTTATGCCTCAGCTGCTCTACATAAATCAGGGAATATGCAGCCCCACCACTTTTTTTCTACTGATGATGCGCGCTGGCATGTGGGAAAGGACTCAGAGGGCTGTGGTTTTTCTGGTTTTTTTTTTTTTTTTTGTTTCGTTTTGGTTTTTTTTAATGGAAATATTTTGAACTTTTTTTTTCCAGTTTAACATTCAAAACGAACTCCAGTCTCTGCAGCCCAGGAGTTGGGAACACTGTATTTTAGTTGCCATCAACTTGGTTTTCCTTCAGCATAAAGAGTGAACTGGCTCCTGGAAAGCCCAGGGAAAAGGAAACACATAAACCCTCTCTTTACCTCGTAAAACATGATGGTCACATCTGGTGCAGCTGGTTTTGAATTCATATGGATTGAGATACAGGGAAAATCAGTGGAAGCTGAAATACAGACTGGGTGAAAAGCTGTGCCAGGATAAGGGAAGAAGTGCAAGGCAATTAGTTTCCTTTACAGACAGTCAAATGGATGAAATCTTCCACTCTGTTCCACTAAAAAAAAAAAAAAAATCTGTCTCTTCAGTTGTGGACAACAACTGAGTGACAAGAGATATGGATACAGTGGATGGGGAACAGGTGAGGAACCAGGTCCTGCCCTCAGGATAGGCAGGGGCCAGTCATGGAGCAAAAGGAGGCCCTTCCAATAGAAAGATGGCTTCACCTAAGCCAGAGTACAGCTTGTGAAAAACAGAAAAAGCTTTTTTTTCTGCCTCTCTGCACACTTCAAAGAATGTGATGTAATTTTTTATTTGTTTGAATAGAAAAATTGCCTTTCTACGAAACCATGTATGATTCTCAGTCTCGGGTGACTAAAGGGAAAGCTGTAGGACTGATCTGCAGAGGGACTTATAAAAGCTGTGGAGCTTGGTGGTCATCAGGAAGAGATGCAACTTTGAACCTGTTTAAGTCATACCTCATTAAAAATGCAAATTAAGACCAAAACATCAAAACACAGGCATCCCGCCAATTGCGTTGTGGAGCTGTAAATTGCTAATCAGACAAGTACCACACTGAGCTTTTCTTCCCTTAAAACACAAAAACCCACATGCACAATGAGCTGCATAAATGAGCTCCTCAAAACAAGGAAGCAATCAGGCAACTCACTTCCCAAAGTTGCTAATCTTGGGATGCCAAGTTACTTTCTGACCCTCCACACGCAGCTGCACTGTGAGCACAGACTTGCCACATTACAAGTTTAGACTTCACTGCCATTAAGCAAATGAGCTGCTTCAGGGCTCAGAACAAGGCAGAGTGGATTATCAGAAAATGTGCGGATGTGGAGAATATTGCTCAAAACTCCATTGCTTCTTCCAAGAGTCACACCATCGTATTCAGTTCTTGTAATGAGCTCTGTGGCACTGCTTTCCTATACTTTTTAATTTCCTCCTTTTCCACAGTGACAACTCACAATATTCACCTAAAGCTTTTCCCAAGTAACAAAGACTACAAAGAGTTTACTCTATTTTCTGCGTGAAGAGAAATCAAATACTAAACTATCCCTGGTGTGCATTAAATATAACCAATAAACAGTCATTAGCTGCCATTGGACCATAAAATTTGAAGAGTCCTAAACATATCATGTTGTTCATGGGAGCTCAGTGGTTTGTTTCATGTGGCTATGCAGCCTCCTTGTCAGGGTGCAGTAATGGAATATGTATGCACCAGACATGCCTTTCAGGGGTGCAATATAGGTTCTGCTTAATGGAGTTCAGCATCCACATTGCTCATGCTTCTTCCTCCAAATACTGGCAACAACCCTGCAAATAAAACAAGTTCAGTGGAGCCACCCAAGACAGACCACATTGTTAGAAGCTATTTTCTGAGCTACATTTACATGCATGAAATGTCGGCAGCAGGCTGATGGACTTGGCGGCTGTGTACATACACAGGGCTTTCATTTTGCTTTCTGACAGCTGGATTGCTTACCATGTATATCCTGCTTTATAGCATTCCAAAAGAGGGGAGAGGGAGGAGGAAACAATTGAGAGATTCCTGCCATGATGAATTTGATCACCAGTGGATGAATATACCTACAAGTACATTTTCTAAAATATATTGAACCATTCAAAGCATAGCTGCTTTCCTCTGTAATTTGTAAGAGACTTTGATATGAAACCCAGGAAAGTATGGGAATATGAAATGGCTCCTTGCTGTTGATTTTGGATGGCCTGCTTCCACAATGAGTCCTCTCAAAGGGAGGCTTCTAAAGTCTTAATTGAGCTTTTACTGAATTCTAGACACAAGTAATTTTCAAACACTAATAGCTGCAAATGCTATTTTTCCTCTGCATTTTGCAGCATTGCCCACCACGATCCTTGAGACCAAATCTGGACAGGAGACTGATGGATTTTGTTTACACACAGGACAAGGCACATGATGTAAATTTTTTAAACTGCAATCTCAGTATCTTCTCTTTTTTTTTTTTTTCCATCAAAATCTGAGCTGTGGTCATTAAGACTCAGCAGCCGAAGATCTGACCTGTAAGAAATGGCATTTTGGAAGTTCACATGAGCATAGCCAGAATCACTCTGGCAATCTGCAGGAACCATGCTGTCTGCAGTGGAGCTCCCTGCTTTTCATATTTACTTTAGGAATTACAGTCAGAATAAAGTGAGATGCAACATTTCTGAAAGGACCAAACACAGTTCGTCTTGTTCATGTGAATAGTCTCTGCTGGCCTGAATGGGATGATCTTTTAATGGAATCTCTGTGTTGCCACTTGGCTATAAAAGCTAACTAATCTCCTAATATAAGTGGTTTGAACTGTTCTTAAACAAAAAAATAGTAAAAGGAAAAGGATTGATCCCAATTCTTGGAATAATTAAGGGTTAAAGAATATCTCTGCAGGGCAGCTACTCAAAAATGCCAATGTGAATAGTAGAGCATGGGATGTTTCAGAAAATCACAAGCATCAAATGACGACCAAAGCAACAAGGAGAGAACAACTGCCTGTTCCTGGCTATGTAATCTGGGCATGTGTTACAGGAGGGTTGGATTTAGAAAGGCAAATGAAATCAAGAAAACCTACACTGGGTGTCTAAGCAAATAATTCTGAGATGTATGAATGGTGGCACCAAATGCCAGGCAAAAAACAAATAACACTAACAGCTCCATAAGTCCTGCTTAAACAAATGCAGTAAATAATGGAGGGAGGCAAGTAATATATTACAGAGGATGTTTTACAAAACCTGGCAAAACCAAGCAACTTCTTGCAATCAAATTATGTATGCCTGGCATATAGTTCACTACAAATTCTAATCAGTTCTACTCTTCTAATAACATTATACTGAAAAATACATCATCATCCATCAACCAGATGGAGCATGATAGCTATACAAAACATACTGTATGTTTTTTTATTTTCCTCTATGAGAACGTGATAAAATTGTGCATTCTGGAATTAAACATCATAAATAAATATTTCAGGCTTTGCAAATATCTGTAAATACTTATTTGCAAAATATTATATATAATGTTTAATCATTAAAAATACTTTATGCTGTGGGGAGGGAAACATATTTTACTGCCATACACATAGGACTGCTGCCTCCTCAATGCCAAAATAGGAAGTTTTGTTGTTTGCCTTCAGAGAATTTCAGCCAAACTTTCTGCCTCTATCTCCCATGCCATGAAGACATTTGGGCACCCAAGGCCTGTTGGGAAAAAGCAGGGTATCTCATGAAATATGTTTATTTTGCTGTGCTTCAGAAATGTCCCTAGATGAATCTAAGAGGAGCAGTAAAGCTCCTGTGGTGCTTTGTGGGAGCTGTGGTGAAGGGCCATGTATTCCCAGGCTCTACAGCCAGCCTGCTGCATGCTGCTAATTCCCACAACCTACACTGCTACTCTGGTCCTCCCTACAGAGGGTCATCAAGAACTTTGCAAAGATGAGGGTGGATGCAAATCAACTGCTATCTCGCATGTCAAGCCATGCCCTGGGCTTGGGAATGTTCTTTCACTATGAGGGAACAAAGTAAGACATTCTCAGCACCCAACAGTTACAGCGCACTGTAACAGAACGCAGTTGGTGCTCGCTCCAAACTAGCTGCAATGCTGGGTTTTCTTGGCAGCAGCTCAAAACATTGAGAGAGAAGTCAGAAGCATCACTTTGGTGCTCCAAACCCTGTGATGGCAATATTGCAGAGGTCATAGGGTTAGCTGTGTGGAAAACAGACACTAAATACCAGACTGCAAAGTGGACACAGCTCCAGCAATGGCAAATGTGTGGGAATTGGCCTTCCAGAGAGCTGGACTCATGGCCCTTTGGCTGTAACACGTTTGAAGCTCAACGTGCCACATGTAGGCCTCTGTGAAGACGTAAGTCCTCCATAGAAACACCACAGTAAGAATAAATTTGTCTAAAGAGACAAGGAAAATGTTTCCAATACCTGATTCAATAGTGCTTATATATTGCTCAAGAGGGGATGTGACTAGAAGAGCTAGTTGGGGCAGAAAGCAGGTGGCAGCTGATGGAAAGTCTTCTCCAAAAATGGTGATCAGCTGTTGTGTTACTTACTCTCTGCCCTCTAGGCCTGTCAAAGTCGGTCAAACTACTTTGGATAAATCGGTAGAGATCCTTGAAAACTTATACACTCCTACCTTTATCTGTGTGGGCCATTTCCTTTCGACAAAGCATGACACTTATAAAAAATTAGGTTGCTATTCTCCTACTCATGGGAGGAACACAACACAAATATCCATCTGGGATCCAAACCTACCTGCTGGCATGGTAGTGGATCATGAGCAGCTCCACTGCTCTACAAATCTGCTTTTGCAAGAAATCAGGCTCATATATACTAATAAGATTAGAGGTAAAAAATTTGCATTTGAACTTGATAAAATATCAATTGCTGTCATGGCCTGACACAACCTATGCTAAAAAAGAGCTTTATAAACACCACCAGCTCATTGCTATGTACAGCTTCATACTGAGCCCTTAACTCAGTTAAAATGACATGGGAAAGGCAGTCTGACAAGTGAAGTAAAAAGAAAAAAAGTCAATAAAAACACTTTGTTAATGCTATTGTAGCAAAGATGGCAAAGAAAATCAAAGGCTCAATTTTCCCTTTGTTTTCCATCAGACAGTGGTGCACAATAATCTAAATTGTGCATTGATATCAGCTTCAGCAATGTTGAAAACACTTAAGAGTATTTATAATGATAAATGATATAGCTGTTCCAATTTGCAAAGAGCCTAATGCACTCCACTGTCATCACCTATTTTGCTTGCAGGCTCTGTTAATTTGATAGAACACTTAAAAAAAGAGGAAGAAAGCAGTATTTCTTCATCCAAATAAAAAATACTCTTTGATTAGAGAAGGATGACCTTGCTGATACAGTACCAGAGACTTGGGCCAGCTACCTCTGCTGATGTTATGCAATGCTGTGATAAAATTTTCCTCAACTGACTTCCCTGGAAAATACCTTTGCAAATCATTTCGTAGTGGGGAATTTGTCCTGTGTCATCACAGAACGCATCGGAGACACAGAGATGAGGCAAGGCGTGCCTCCTGGCTGAGCATTGCCTGCACAAGGCCTCTGGGCTCTTCATGTGCTTTCACTGTTCCCACTCCCATCTCTCCTGACCAGATCCAAGCAATGCCAGGCTCACTCACACTTTGTCTGTGCCATAGCTCCGGTAGTCCACTGCTGCTGATACGGCCACAATCAGCGCAGGCATGCCATAGCCCACCAAATAGAAGTACTTCCTCCGGGAGTGTTCGCTCTCAAAAACCTCCACCAGCATGATGTAGAGCTGCACCCCCTCCAGGAACATCCACGTGAAAGCTGCCAGGAAGAAGAAGTGCAGGAGGGCAGCAAAGACGGCACAGGCAATCTGCATGTGGATTGAAAAGAGCAAGGGAAGGTGTTTGTACCATGCTTAATTAAGGCAACAGTCAGGACAACTCTTAGTGTGAGGTTTAATAAAAATGAGGGAGTTCTTAACCTTCCCTCCTCAAAGGAAGAACCTTTCTTTCACTTGGAAAATCTGTGTGGATTGTTTTAAATTGCATATATAAGTTATATTAAAAGATATGAAGGTAAGTATGTACACAATCTGGTAAATAAATAAACACATAAAGATATACATAGTACAAGCGCATTTTTACAACCTGCTTATTAACCTCATGCACACATTATTTACAAGCAACACACATACAGCCTCTGAAATCACAGCAGGCATCAGCATGTGACACCCAGTTAACCACCAAGAGGTCCAACTCTGTGAGGACAGTGCTGGAATGTATCTCACTGCATGGTCATACATTGCACATGCACTGACACAAGAGCCTGTGACAGAAGCAAAAAGTGCTTTGCTTCTTACCGGCTGGTCAGTCCGGTTGATGCCGATGAGGAAGAGGAGTTCTGCCACGAAGAGGCTGATGCACAAGTTCTTGTGAATTGTGTTGCGGTCGCTCTGCAGCCCACGGAAGAAGCAGAAGGTGAAGATGCAGATCAGGAGGCAGACAAGTGAGAGCAGGATGCCAACCCATGTGATGAAGTCCAGGAGCAGATCATGGACTGCATCGCTGTGCTGAAGATAAAACCAAAAAATCTCGTAATTGCATGATGCATGACTTCTAAATTATCCCAGACACCAAATGAGGTTGTCAGAGACCCTTCCTCAAATATTGTACCTACTCACCAAGGTGTGGCACTAGGGACCACTACCAAAAAGATTAAATGGACCTAAACTTGAACCCTGCAGCAAGAAAGCTCCAACCTGAAACACAGACCCCAAAGCATCTTGCAAGCTGCAGGTGCCCTGAACAGACTCAGATCTCAAAACATTCTAGAAACAATGACACTGTTGTTGAAAATACTAAGATGTCACAGCTAGTCTTGCATGCTGCTCCATCTTTTGCAAACATGGCAAAGGAGCATCTGGACACATAATAAAAAGAACCATCAAACACAGTGAGCGAAGTGTAAAAAAAGTGTTTCATGCTAAGTCCATTACAATCATTTACCAACAGTGAGAAAAGACTCTCTTTAAATGTTCACAGAGATGTACGAGCTTGCAGGCTTTGTACAGAAAAAGATTGCTTAAAGAAGGAAAGAAGTTTGATTTTTCATTTTCAAAACCTGGAGTTATATTTTAAAACTCCTGGGAAGTCAGATTGATCCCTAGAATGATACCCAGAAAAAAAAAAAGACAGACTTTTTAACACATATCTGATTTTAAACTGTAACAGAACGATGACTTTAAGACAGCCTGAAAGTGAGTGATTCCCTGTGATGAACTACGGATTTACTCCAAAGCCATACAAACAAGGCCATTTGCAGTGGCAAAGTTAGGCAAGAAAGTTTTGTGAGGGGCAACAGAGGTGTGCCTTGGTTCTGCTGATAAAACACTGCTGCATTGCTCCTGAGCTTACACTACATGCCATTCACAGAAAGAGGAGGGGAGTGATGGGACCCTCTTGGTGGGAGTACCCTATCACCTTATTCCTTAATCAGGCTGTAAAACTCACCCATAGCTCCCTAAGCTTCCATGAGATGCAGTTAAATTAGAGATATCATTACTTAGTAAAATGTAAATAAGAAGTGAGAAATACACAGTGAGTCAGGAGATGGCTGCTTGGGGCTAAGTGGTTAGAGTCAATGAGCTGAGGAAAAGACTGTCTGGAAATCTCTGGGGGCTTTTCAGAAAGACCAGAGCAGCTTGAAACCAGCTTTGTGGTCCACCAGGCTGTGTTATAAATGGTAATCACATTCCCCACCACTTCTGGCATTTTGATGGCTTAGGCATCATGTAGGCTGGCAAATACAATAGTGTCACACTTCAAAAAGCCAGGGCAAACTGGAAACATTTTTCTCTCCATAGGATAAAAGCTTATGACAAATGGAGGGAAAAAGGTGATTAATTTATCCATTTTCTTTGCCTGCTTGCCAATGATAAAGCCACATCAAATGTCAGTCCTTTCCCAATATACACTCTGCTATGTCAGCACCTGCAAGAAACAACCTTTCAGCTCTTTGGCTTTATCAGCATGAGTGATAGCCATCAAAAGATAATGAAAGATGGGGAATGACTCTCTGCTCCATCTCTTCAAGGCTGAAAGTTTTCTCTCCAGGGAGACCTGGAGGTAGAGAGATGGAAGCCTTTGTCCAAACAATCCTGTAGCTCTTCCTGAATACTTCCAGTATCTAAGGAATTAGAGGTCACAAGTCCAACAGAGAGACAAGAAATCATTGTGGGCTTTCTGTAGATCACGACAGAAATGCCTATTCCAGCCAGCTCATCCAGCAGCGCCCAGAAAACTGACAAGATGAAGCATTTTCCTGGCGCCTGTGCATTCCTTTATCTCAGTGTCATTCCAGCTCATCCATCCCTCTTAACTCTGCGAAAAAATGTTAATGCAAACCTTGCACCTTGCAAATCATTCTTTCTGTTTTCTGAGGCTGCTGGAGAATGGCAGGAGAACATCTCCCCATGAACAAGTCCTCATCTGATTGGATAGCCCTGCCAGGCTGAATGGACCAAGAGCTCTTGGGCTGGGTGAGCAGGACAAGGCAGCTAATGCAGGTGGATGCAAGGAAAAAAAAAACAGGCAGACTGTCCAGATACACCCATGCCACCCAGATGCAGCCAACAGCAGAGATTCGTCTATCCCAAGACAAATTTAGCTTGATAAAGGGAAAATTCTCTGAGGGCTTCTTACCCTCAACAGGGAGATGAATCTCAAGGGTCTCAGCTCCTGCATCTCTTATCACAAAACCACAACTCTGTGGACTTTAAGACATGATACAGGAATTACGGGTGTTTTTGCTCCTGGAGAGGGATCCTGCCATCTAGGTTCATGGTCTTCCTCAGGGAAAGGCTGCTTGCCTAAGAAGCTTACCATGCTTAGCAATAAACATGCTTCATTGTTGTATTATTATTATTATCACTCTTACTACTCCTCTTTTTAATATTAATCGTAATGATAATACTGACTTTATGTACATAACACTCATCCCTAGAGTGCTGGGAAACAAACATAAAAACAACTTCTCCATAATTACAAACTCCCTCCCCAAACTCAACAAACTCACAAAAGAACAAACAAAAAGGAATAATAACAATAAACTGGGAACAAGAGCAATTTAAAAACACCTCAGGGGAAAAAAATATGAATTTGTAGCTTTTCTAGTAAAGTCCAAGAGAAGAAGGGAGTTGAATTTTAAAGGCTGGGTACACTCCATCCTGTTTGGGATGCCCAATTTCAGGTGCTATTGCAAAGCCAATGGGTCAGGGAAGACTTGATAAGCACTGGCATCTTTCCCAGGGAAGTACCAACTACCCTCAGGGCAGGCACATTCAGAGCTTTTACACCAGCAAGTACAACAAAACAGAACTTGCCTTTTGCTGGAGACTGAAACTTGTAAATTATTTCACTGTCACAGGCCACAAAGCAGAATAATATGGGAAAAGGAGGAATAGTGGTAATCACTCCCAATACCACAAGCTTATCCTTGCCATCACCCAATCTGTGGGACAAACAAAGGAGCAATGTACCTGGCTTACACACCTGGCATACAGAGTTCCAAGGTTAAATATGATACATAGCACAGTGTGATTTTGTATTTGAATTTTAGTCTCTGAGCCTGGCCCCTTAACTGCAGAAAACTACAACAGGAGAAATTCTTCTCTTTATCCAGTCCAGCACTGTTCAAACACTTCTTGACTGAGGATAAATACCTTTGATGTGCATGCTAATCACTGCATCACAGAATGGTTAAGCTTGGAAGAGACCACCAGTAGGGTCATCTGCTTCAATCTCCCTGCTCAGGTCCGACTAGACGTTATGCTGCTGAGCATGACCCTCAGGGACTTGCCCTTCCCTGAAGATCCCTAATGACATCCCTCCTGCACAAAGCAAGCCCTAGGACCTCTAAAGCATACAAAAAATATCTGAAACGACTAGCGTATTGATAATAGTCAACTCTTGCTTCTCAGTGATCTCTCCCCAAATACCCGGACAACTGGAAGAGTCCATGAGAGATACCAGACCAGACTGTCAGTCCAAGAGAGAATTTCCTGACAGCATCAATCACCTCCTTGCCCAAATATACCATAGCTGACAAGACTGGTGCTACATGGCACAGCAAGCAAGACACCGACTTTTGTTACCACTAAGCTACACTAGCTTTATAGGTAAGCTGACATTTGCACCACAGGAACAACTTCCTAAGTAATTGAAAGAGATAAAATAAACCACTTCAGTTAGTTTCTATAAGTGTGTTTTACATTTATGATTTAGGTATCAGCCTGACCCAAACCCTGTGAAAGGAGGTGTCTCTGGCTTTGAGACAAAGCTCTGTTTTAGCTCCAGTGCAGCCCCAGAACAGGAGGAGAGGAGTGCTGACGGAGACTTTTGCAGGAGATGTTACAGGAGCACTGGTAGCAACCACAGCAGGGTGAGCAGGCAGACTAGATATTATCCAGGCTGGGAAAATCAATGAACAGCTCTGGCAGTGCCTGTACACCAGAGCTGAGCTAATAAAAACAAATCCCAGGGAATGTCAGCTTATGACAGAACGGCTCTCTCTGAGATGAACAGCCATTTCCTCCCTTATTAAAAACATCAGCACAAGAAAACAGCAGCCAAACCAAGCTGCCAGCAGCAAAGGACACATTCCTTTGCCTAATCTGTCCCTCCAGGAATGGAAGAAGTAATATCTTTGGGGGGTGGAGGAATAAGCAAGTAGTAAATAAAAATACAATGTCATCAGCTAGCTCAGATATGACTGCTCGGCGCCTGGTGGGAGCTGGCAATGTGCTGGGCCGGGCAGAGACCCAAGTGGGACAGGTTTGAACTTCTGTGCATTGCTGATACTCCTCCTTGAATTCGTAGCTATCTGGAGCCATGCAGGATCTCTCTGCCCTTTTACCCCCATTGCTGGTAGTGAGAGAGGATTACTGCTATGACCTGGCTGTAATTGCTTTGTGGCTATGTGCAAAGGGATACTCAAGAAGCAGATGGGTTTGTAGATGTGTCAAAAGCATCAGCTGGGGTACATGGACTGGGAGAAAACTCCAAGGACTCTTGCAGTGCATCTGGGCTGGCTAAGGGCACCACCTGCCACGCTGTGCAGGCATGAGATGTCTGGGGGAACTTTTTTCCCTCTGTGGCCAAGAGGAATATGTGCTGGGGCCATCCCTTCTCTTTGGCACCCATCTGCTCCATCTTCTCCAAGGATGCACAGAGGGAGGTAGGCAGCTCTGCTTCACAGCAAACACAGTACCCATGGATCTGGCACGTATCCTCTCCATGCTTGCTCTGCAAAGGTGATGCTATCATGGGCACCATCAGGTCCTAACCCCGGAATAGAGAACATAATTCCCACTTGAAATCTCTGTGCAACATTACTGTCTTCTGACTATGGTCATTTGTAATCAGGCTCAGATCCCTAATACCTCCTGCAAGGTGGTTTATTCACCTTTCCTCTCCTTGCCTCAGTCCACAAAGCTGCCTTCATATTCTGCACAGGCAACACAGACCATCTTCCTCCTCTTTTGCCTTCCTCAGCAAGATGATGACCTCCTAGCAGAACTCTTTCCCACAAACTTCTCCCCAGAATGCAACAGCCCTCCAGTGACCGCCACAAGCAGCAGCCAGCCCACATCATAGAAAGCTCCATGGCCAGAATAAAGCTATATGGGGACAGGTGTGCACAGAGAAATGGGTACAGACCTCACCTCAACATGTGTTACAAACACTACTGCAGATATAACATGTGACAAGAGCCCAGCATTTCCAGTGTACTCACCAACACCACTACAAATGAGATGTAGCTGAGGTAAGATTCAGTTGTGGAGAGGAAGTGGGGCTTGCAATAATAATTGCATCCATTGCCCTGCTCTCCCGTGGTGGCTGGATTTAGGCAGCTCTGCTTACTAAAGTGGCATCTCCAACCTGAGAAATGAGCTGCAGTGGTTGTGCCAAACTCAGTATACACATCTACACAGCCAAGCTGTCAGCTTGTTAACTTGAGTTTCTAGGAGAAGTCTGGTCACAACATCATCAGCTTCTGCTGTTACAGCAATGGTCTTACCCAGCCTGGTGCTGAGAGACAGCTGGGACATAGTTCCACCATGCCATGATCACTACTTTGCTTCTGTCCTCACATTCACCATGCTCTCAGCCAGAAAGGAAGGGTGTAGCAAGAGAGAGAGCAAGCCTTAGCACTTGCCAATAGAACCTGTGTGAAGTGTGCACAAATTTTAGAACAGAGGATCAGGAAAACCTGGAGGGTGATGATGTTCCCATGCCCTGTGGCACAGCTCCTTACTATGAAGTTAGCCCTGTCTGGCACCTCAGAGCGTCAAGAAGGGCAATGCTAAGCAAATACGCACCTGTTAGACTGAAGGAAAAGGAAGCCATGGCTAATACATTGCTGTGTGTTCAAATTTCTGACACTTGTAAGCATTGAACTAAGAAACTGCAAATTCAGGGGTTCAAGGGTATATATTTCTGAAGCCAGGCTCTAGCTGTTTTCAGGCTGGACCCAAAAAGTGGCAACCTGAGAAGATCTGGGTCAGTGCTTTGGGGAATGCACAGACAAGGACCAATGAGATGCCCACCCTGACTGAACTAGAAACAGTAAGACACAACTAGGCCTCAACCCAAAACAATGTCTGTCAAACTAAGAGTAAGGAACTCAGTGAACTTCCTGGAGTAACTTGCTGCTAACCATCTAACCTAAACAAAAAGCTGAAGTACTGCTACCAGCTAAAAGCCTAAATCGACCCCATAGGCATAGATTACTTAACCTAATAGGTATATTTGAATTAATCAAACATGCTGTTTACAACTCCTTATTCTTGGGGTTCACCAAGGTCCCAGATTTCTGATCCTAACACAGACTCAAATACTGCTGTATTTTGAATTTTAAAATCTCACTAATGACAAACATATTTAATAATTTTTCCATTTAATTAAAATAGTCCTTATGTAATAACATATTAGAATAAGTTACTTTTTGCAATGTGTAATGTATATATTTAGAATTAACCCCTTCGATGGTACAAAATTATTTGTCTTGCAAAATTCATTATATAGAGGTTTCAGTAATTTAATTCTGCAGTTAGACTGTTTTTGCAATCCTGTACCCACTTCTGCTTTCATTCACTTCTGTTCAATCCCACAAGTGCTAATATATGGATAAACCAGCTTGCAGTAACTTCAGCTTGCTCTTGATATCAGAAATGGCTGTACTGCTTTAGGCAATGGACCACTAAATTCCATTTAGACATCATATATTTTTATTCCTTTCTCTCCTCAGCCTGCCTTATGCTTCCATTCCCCAAATAATTAGCATAGTGTAATGTGTTT
>JAOXXN010000471.1:17063341-17080049 GCA_026770055.1 Myrmophylax atrothorax | reverse complement strand
AAGATCTGGTATTCACTACATACTGAAAAGCAATGTTTATCTACTCTGGGGTACCTTTGCTTATTCTGTTTTAGATGGGTTTTTTTAATTGCATTTTCCCATCAGCTCTGAACTTGGTTTCTGGCTGCATAACTTTCCCATGATACATTTAAGATGCATCTGCTATAATTAATATGAAGAAAAGCACAAGATTATATGAAAAACAGCTTGTCAATTTTGAATAATTCTGCAGCAATTACATAGGTAAAATGGCTTATTTAACTATGGGCTTTGTTCTATAGCATGGGAGCCACCACATTTTTATAGAATCTAAGGATCATAACATCCTACTGATTCAAGCAATAGATAGATATTAACATAGATCCCATCTATGTTAAAATACACTATAACTTAACCAAGTACCTATGAGACTATAATAATTTTCTCATAACATAGGTCAAATGAACTTCCTAGATAGTAAAAACAGTGATTTGTTTCCAAGTCTTAAAACCTTTCTCCAAAGGGAAGTTCTCATTTTTCCTGGCAAATTGTCTGGCAGGGCAATGAACACTGCATATCTCTGAAAGGTTATCCCTTACCAGGAGGATTCTTCAGTGAAATCCAGCTTACAACTCATTATACAGTCCTAATGTCCTCTCCCTATGCTAGCTGGGGCTCTGAGAGTGGCTGGAGGGGTACCTGCAGGTGAAGGTCCATCATGTTTCCCAGCAGCTATGCATCCTGCTTGTGAGCACAGCCAGCTCTTGGTCTTGGGCACTGTTATTTTATCTCACTGAAATGTATGGGTGAATAAGAAACTCTGGGCCCAACCAATTTTAGCAGGCAGAAAGCAACTTCAAATTAAACTCTCCTCTTAATCAGGTATTGTCCTATTAAGACCAGAATTGATTCCAGCAACTTCTACTCTTGAAGCACACTAATAAATCCCTGCTGCCATGGTCAGCCAGTGTCATTTTCTGCCCCTCCAGACAAAGACATATTGCTTTTTCATGCTAGAGAGCCAGAAGACCATCAATCACCTCCCTCAGCGGTGCTACCTTCCAGCTCCACCTTGCCACAATAGTCTCTGCTAATAATTAAATTGTAGCCTGTAACTTGCAGAGCAGCCACTGAGATCTCCTTGGGAGAACAAGTTCTTTTGCCATGTTACCAGGGAAGGACATCATTCATGACCAGATGTGACACTTGTCAAACTGGTGCTGGTTTTTGATTAAGGAGCAGGACTCTGATGTCTGGTCCCCATGATGCCCAATGTTCAGTCTCATTAGGTAGGGTGCTGTATTCACTAATTACATGAAAGGATGCTCCCTATGGATTCAAAAATTCAAACAAGTGAAGACAGTAAACTACAAATCTCAATTACTGGAAAAAAATGGGGTTTGCTGCAAACCTCCCAGAATATTATTAATTATTGTGTGTACGTCAGTCCTCTTTAGGGATTCTAGTCACTGGTCAGAACACTGCTCTAAGAGGTCCTGCACAAGCATGAAACACCATTTCCCCAAGGATCATTCCACCTCCAAGAAGACTAACAGGTCTTTGAGGCAAGGAATGCCTTTTTGTACAAGACATGAGATAACGAAATGGCTCAAAAGCATGCCTATGAGCAGTGAATGCAGGTCAATGAACGATGACAACCACTATTTATTTTAAACCTCCAGTTTCCCAAAACAGCAAGTATTCTGCTGCCAAGACTTTAAAATCAACTTGTTGCAATAGCATAAGGAATGCCATACAAGCCACCTCCCAGATTTGCCAAGAGCCACAGGGTCAGCTCCACCAGCAGACCGGAGTGAGACAATGTCACCAGAAAGAGCCAGGTGAGAAACAGCTGGAGGGACGAGTTGCAAATGTTTGCAAGGTGCACACCTGCCTTTGCCCTCAGACCAGGATGATCATTAAAGTGGACATGCCAGGAAGCTGTCCAGTTGCATCAGAGTCAACAAAGTGGAGCCAATTTGGCTCTTACAGCAGTGACACTTTGGCTGCAGCCAAATGATAAAACATGACCTAAAAGTCTTGAGGGCACTTGTTAACACCCAGGAACAGAGAGCAGCTAATAGCACACTGGCTTGGCACTCAGGAAGCTTCCAGCTGTAGCTCTTTCCGAACTGTTGGCTGAGCATGGGCAAGGAAGGGTCTTATGTCCTTTTTCTGCAGGATGAGATAACACCAGCACTACTTGTCTAATGAGGTTTGGATGAAATGTGTAGACAAGGCTGAGCTACTTGCAGTTTGAGAAGGAGTTTTTCAGCACTAGCCTATATCTGAACAGTGCAGTAGGGATTGCTCTCATTCACGCCAATGGAGTGGAAAGCTATCTGCATTTCCCAGGTGCAACCTCTGACTTCAGGGACTCAGGTATATCTGTTAATTTCAGAGAGGTGATAACAAGCCAATCACACATTTCTTATGAAAATTCAAGCAGTTGTAGGAAACTGGCAAAACCAGACCTCAACAGCAGAATGCCATTAACCTGTAAATATGTGCTCTGAATAGGCCATTTCTTTAGATATCTCCCAGGACAATGCCACAGTTGTTTAATGATATGATTCCTGGACTAGGACTGCTGCAGTAGCAACAGACCTATCCTGTGCCTCTCAGCTGGACCAAGCTGTTGTGGCAAATGTGCTCCCAGGCTCTCATGTCTTTTTTTGCAGAGCTTTCATCATGCATAATGGTTGTTTAATATATATTTTATTGCAGCTCTTCACACTCCTCTTCAGATCATTAAGTGGAACAAAAATGTACAAAGCAAAGACACTGGAAGACTATTTGAGAAAAACTCTTTTAAAATCGTAATAGCTTTTGTGGTTATATACAGTCATGGATGCAGTTCTGAAATGTTCTGCCTGCATGGAAGATGCCAGATCCACATCTAGCTCAGAGTCGTGGTTTCTGCTGCAGTGCCAAGCACATGAAATGAAGACACCGCAACACAGAAAATGACTAGGCCAAAATCTTTTGAGCTTCAGGGCCTTCTCGTCTTCTTTCTACAGCAGCTGAGACTGTTCTCAACCAAAGACAGCCAAGACAGCTTAGGAAATGGAGGACCATCTAAACCATTCTCCTGTTTTTGAATAAAATCCCAAATGAATGCTTTACTCCCCAAACCACTGCAACCATGGGAAACATCTACTTTCAGAAGTAACTATTTAGTTCCAGTGGGGATAATCATGTGGAAAGCCAGAATTACACCACAGATCTAAATGCAGGTGAGGGAACTAGTTGATCATATACTGGCCTCAGGTAGATATACAGTCTACTTAGGATGGCATAAGAAGCTTCCCTTTTATGTGTAGGTCGCTGTCACACAGTGAGATGCAGAGAACGTAACTTTTTTCCCCCTAACTGGAGGCAGGAAAACACTTCTGGCTCCATGCATGCACCTCACACAAATATGTGTGGCAGTGTATCTGCAGCTGCTGCAAGCAGGACACCCAACTTGCACCTCATGAGGCAGACCGCACGTTTCTGTCCCATTATGTAAGGTATTGCTACTCCCTGGCGGCACAGTGAGGACCCCATGAGCAAGAACCCAGCTAGGAAATGTTCTGCCATATCTAAAGGATATGGCAACTGCTAAGCATGCTCACTCATCATCCTCAGCTCAGAACTGCCCATGCCAAGAGCTTAAGACAGACTTTGCATTGATGTGACTATCTCCTGTTTCACCATAGAGCAGAAGGAAGATTTACATCGGATGGTTTCTACTTTTAGAGTTCCTGTCACACAGCAACTTCCCAGCTCAGCTCCATTTGCAGTAAGAAAATGGTATTACACATTGACCACTTTTCCTGCCCAGTGCACTGGCAGCCTGTGAATCTACAATACCTACCTTAACTTCCACATGTGCCATTAGGACTGCAAAGTTGGTTAGGTGATTACAGGAGCACGTGGTGTGCGTCTTGTTAGTTGTCAGGAGGCGACAGCCCTGGGTGGACCAATACCCTGTCATTGTACGCTTTGTATAGCTCCAAAATGAACAATTTGGGTTGAAATTTTCTTCAGACTGCTGCAGGGAAGAAATTAATAAGCGCAATAAAAATGACAGGCTCTCAGAGATTTCTAAATGCACTATTGGGGCCCTTCATAACTCTCACCCTTTAATTTTAGATAAATATTCAGCAGTGGTTTATACATCAAGTCTTACTTGCCAATGGTAGAGAAAGTTAGATTGTTGCTGTCCTCTTTCCTAATGCAAGCTTAGTTCTTTGTTCTTGATTAATTTCAGACATTGACTAAATCCAGCTCTTCAAACCAGACTGCTTCATTTGCATTGCAGAGCAGAGAAATTAATTGCTTTAAGCAATCAACTTTTGCAATGACTGTGCTTGGCTAACAGGAGGAGTAGCTGTCCTCTTTCACTGTAATTCCACTTTCCTCTAACATTCCCTGCCATCATGATAAAATAATATTATGGTCTGTTCTAATATATTGGTAGTTTTTAATTACAGAACGACGTGTGTCAGCAACTGAGCAATGGGCATCAGCTCAAAGGAGACACTTCCTTTACTTCTATTAATGCAACGTAAAAGAGACCTTCTCCATAAATAACACAAAGTGCAAAGGAACAAAAGTATAATTCAAAATCTAATCAAGGACTACTGGGGGCCTCACAGCAGCCAACTTTTGCATCACTTCATTTCTGAAACCAAACAAAAGAGAAGTGCTTTTCAGACTCACACACCTTGATGTGCTTGACAGTAAACACCACAGGATCAGCCAGGTAAACCTTATTGCTGAACTCTTTGTTTATTGCTGCAGTGATGACAGGGGAGTTGACAATGACGGAGTGATTAGTCGACATTGCTTCTGTTCCCAACTTCATACTGGCATTCTCCGTGGAGAGATAGGTGCCCAGGTTGTTGTACAGTACAAAAGCCACCCTGATTTCACCTAGAAGAGCAGTAAGAGGTTAGATATTCAAGTCAGCTCACTGGGGTGGTGTTTTTCTAGATGACATATTTTTTCTGAACCAATTTCAAAACTTCTCTGAGAAAAATGTGAAATGACCAATGTGGCTTATGAAAACCCGCCTCCTGTCAAACCCAGTTTGCACCAAGAGGTGCAACAAGCAGTCCATGGATAAGAAGGGCAGAGCATCTTCTTCTGAAACAAACTTTATAAGCAAACAGATGAGCAGAAGACAGACAGAGAAGGTGGGCTTATTTTTGGCATCAGTAGGTGTAACTGGCTCCAAGAAAAAGAGGCCAGGTGGTCAATTTCCCACCCGACATCCTCCAGGCAATGCTTGGGAAACATGTTTTGTGCTGGCCTGTCACACAGATGAAGCATAAAACTGTAATTTAGTATGTAAATAAAGACTATCTCAGAAAAGTGTAGGGACAAATCTGGAAGGAGAAATCAAAACCTTTCCAAAACAGTTCCAATTTCACATGACAGGTAAAACAAAATTGCAGAAATTTCATTTTTTTTTTAATATGCCAATCAGGTAACCAGAAAAACACCACTAGGGAACCTGCAGAACACCTGGGCTACCAGCCAACCGTTTTTAACTGAACCCATCCAGTTTGCCTTCTGTTTTGCACATTATTTCACAGGCTATAAATAAGAATGGAATGCAAATAGTTTGTCTTTATTTGTATGAGTTGTGGAGAGGTATGTTTCTGTTTCTATAGAAATCACCACAGCGTCTGAGGAAAGTGAAGCACTGATGACTCCAAACTAAAATCCTTCTCTGATAATTTATTTCTAGGTCTTTGGTGACCTCCTGGCATATGCCCAACTGATGCAAACTGATGAGGTTCTTCTGATTTGGCCAGAACTCCAGCGATACTCTGTTTAGAAACACAAAAATCCCCTTCACTGTTGCCAGCAGAGTTTCTCTTTCCCTACAAATCTCCAAAGCTTGATAGCGGAGTGAAACTCCTGCCCCAAAAGGAGTTTGTAACACATCTTGAGTTTTACGCTGTCTCTAAAAGAAATACTTCTCTCCAAATCCACCATCCAAAGGTACCAAATGCCATCAAGGAAGCCAAGGCAAAACTTTCTTTCTGAATCTGGTAGTTCAGAAAGACCAAACTTTTCTCTCAACAGCTGCCTGAAATTTTTGGAACTTTTAACACATCTGGTCTGGCTGTAAAAAGGCCCTATCACTTCATGTTCTTTATTCTTTAATCAGAGAGGGTTCCCCAGAGAAGTTGTGCATGTCCCATCTATGGAAGTGTTCAAGGCCAGGTTGGACAGGGCTTTGAGCAGCCTGGTCTACTGGGTGACATCCCTGCTCATGGATGGTGTATTGGAACTATATATATGATCTTAAAGGCCTCATCCAACCCAAGCTATTCCATGATGATACATTTTTCCTGCAGTGATCAAAGCCCATATCAGAGTGCAGGAAAATAGGAGCATATTAGGCCCATCAATAGATGCTTATGAGTTGGAAGTTGGTCTCCAGTGGGGCTGTAGAGATCAACAAAGGTGTCTGCTCACACTCCTGATCTGGAGATAAATAGCTTGTCAGGATGAAGTCTGTTCACATAAAACATGGTCTATAATTTATGCTGTTTCAGGAGGTTCAAAAGATACAGACTTTTAGTGCCTTTCTGGCATTAAAGACTTAGGCTCATAACAGTTAATCAACTTTTTCTGCCATATTGGCTCATTATTAATATTTGATACTATTGTTTTTTCATTCTCCTTTTTCAGAGAGTGACCTGCTGAGAAGCAGTTTACTCAAACAAGCCACTTATCCAATCTGAAGCCTCCTACTGAAGACAACAGCAGTTAAAGCACTTCTCTGGACTCAGCACTGTGCCCCAGCAGCCACATAATTTAAGGAGCTGACGCATTTTTACCATCACAAAATACTTTTGAAGGCTCTGAATCATTTAGTTCACAGTCAGCCAACTTAGCTTGCAATGAAGGGCACAAGCAACTGACACAGCCATTCTTTTAAATATTAACATAGTGATTAATACTATACTTGCAATGGGTAAACACAAAACAATGCCTGAGGCATCACTGACTCACGAGGCTGGTGTTGCCTGAGGTGCCAGACCTACCATTTCGACCATTTTGCTTCAAGGTATTTGCTGACAGCTGAATGGCGCTCCCGTGGCCCGTGTTCTGGGGAAACTTCAGATCTTCCAGATTCCCATCTGTGCTTAGTCTTGCAACTTCCAGCTCTGTTTGCAAGAGAGAACGTCACTAAGAAAAATCTCTACTGAAATAATCTTTAACATGGTATTTCAAAGCTACAAAATGGTGTTCCAGACCATCTGAGAGCAGAGGAATCAACTTACAATGCTTCATGCTAGAATGTGTTTGAGCTCCTATTTCTTTCTAAATCTTTGCCCTTAAGAAGTTTTAAATTTAATTAAAAAAAAAAACCAAATAAATTCTACTCTCTGTGGAAGACAAAAGACAACCAGTTCTTGTAAACAAGAACCTCAGGATATTAAGGACAATGGTTAAAATGAAAATCTGAAAATACTAGTTCTTTGCCACTGGCGATTGGTACTTTCTGTAAATGTTATCAGTGCTTGGGATCTGTATTCATAGAAATAGAAAGAAGAGTTGTTCTCATTTTACATATGCACAGTGGGAGTGCTAGTGCTTTCCATCATGCTTGTTTTTTAATTAAAATCAACAATCAACTGAATAAAGACACAAATTTGTATGAAATGAAACACAATTGCATTACGATGAACAATCTCCCTGTGAAGCAGTGCTCTCATTGTTGGAGCACAGATTATACCCTCAAAGCCAGGAGTAATAAAGGCAGGTCAGATGCTCATTTTCTAGGGAATTTCAAGGGTAGAGAGCTGCCGTAAAAAAAAAAAGCCTTTAGGCTTTTTTGGAGAGACTTTGAAGTTGTTCAGACAAAGGGCCAAGACACATAGCTAACAAACTGCTCTCCAATTAATGTAGGGGCCAAGACCAAAACCAGGTTTCACTGCCTTTACTCTTCCACTGACTGCTCTTTGTATTTATGGAAGTTGCCTCTTACGGATGTTGTCAGTGTTTTCCCGGACAATGTCTGTCTTCAGCAGGTTATCAGCCAGCACAAAGGCACTGTCCTCCACGGTGTCGAGTAACTTGGTGGCTGCGCGCTGCTGTTCGCTTGCATTCAGGTCCCTCCATGCATTCAGAGCCTGTGGCTGCAGGAGGTTGTTCACCGTCTCCACCATGGCCTGCAAGGGAGAGGGATGCAGTGAGAAAAGGCTCTAGCGAACCTAAAACACCGTCGAGACTTCTGACATGCTTAGTCTCATCCTCCACACACATCAGTTTAGAGGGTCACGACAGCACCTCCTCTCCCCGCACACTGGGGCAGCCTGCAATGGAGCTAGGCAACATTTAACCCATCAGATGGGGGAGTGAGGAAATACTGATTGTATTCAAAATGGGAAGAGTGCTTTTCTGCTTCTGTAATCAGCAGCTCTGGGCTTGGAAAAAGAAGGAATTAGGGTGGGGTGGGGAGGAAGGGGCAGGACGAAGAGGAAGATTAAGGAAACATGCAGGAAAATAGATTTCAAGACCCATCATGAAGCAGGTTGCTGTTACCTGCAGCACCAGAATTCAAGAGTAGGGCTGGAGCATTCAAGGAAGGTACTTAGTATCTGCAAGGGCTACACTCCTCAGAATGTTTCCCACCACATAGCCTATGGCAGACAGTCATGAAGACACAGAGATAGTTGAGTAATGCCACTTCATCCAGAGAAGCAGCAGGTGCCCACAGAAACTTAGATAAGACACCACATTTCAAATCACTCAAATCAGGAGGGAGTCAGCCCTGTGTAACAGCTTTAGTCCCTCCTGGAGTGCACCTTCTGCCCTGGGCTGCCACACACAAAGAGCTCTTCCATGGATAACTTTGCACAGGTTAACCTGGATGCACACCCAGGATCACATGAAATAGTACTGGCCTCATAACTGCAAAATTACAGCAGCGGAGTCTACCCAACCTGAAAGTTTTTCTCAACCTAAAACCCCCGCTTTGTTACTAACCAGGTCTGACTCAACCACCTTCCAGCTAACATTTTTTAATGAGACCAGCTGTACCAGTTGGTAGAACTGATTGTGCAGAGGAGAAGGGGGAAAAAAAGGGTACTTTGATCATGATTTCTTCAGCTGGTTAGCATCTACCCACCAGGCAGGCCTGCCCTACAAAGAGCTCCACTGCCAGCAAATGCTGACTGCAGAAACAAACCCTCCTTCTGAGATGAAGCTGCTGTTCTTCCTCAGCTGTTCTTAGTAATTTTCTGCATTCTGAACATGTAGGCATCAAACTCACACCTCTGTTCTGCAAGTCAATGACAGTCCTATGGGATTTCAACATTTTCCAAGACTAAAGTGCTCCCCATGGGTTCACTTTCATGGAAATACTTCAGTATTTACTCCTGATATTGTTTCTAAAACCACCAGTGAAAAGAAGATAGAGCATAGCCCATTCTCCCACAGAGCCCTTAGGAGGAATATTGTTAGACCAGCACCACATGACACAGGGAGTGTGGAGGATCCTGACTCAGTCACCCTTCATGGTCAGATACAAATTAACAATGTGAGAATATCATCACATCAAACTAGAATTTGATTTTATTGCTATGTCCAGGTGACCTTAAAAACCATCTCAATTGCAACAAGGTTCAAGGAGAAGCAGAGGCAGCTAGAACTGCCCCTGCTAGTGCTTGAGTTTGGAAGGTTTCTCATTCCATCATGTTTCCTATTAGGAGATTGCACCATAATTGTGCTCCTCTGATGGCACAAGGCTCCTACTCTTCAAGCTACATTTACTCATGATCAATTCACTCATTTGTTACACCAAACCTCTCCTGTACCTTACAAAGATCTTCTTTTCCCTTTGTATCTGCTGTCCTAGTCCCTTGATTAATAGATAACATTTCTCCTGAGCCTCAAAGACTGGTTTTCCAAAATATGCAATAACCCATGCTTCGACCACTGAAATGTCTGAAAATCATCTCCTCTAGTGCTACTGTTGTCAAGCCTTTACAATCCAGGCCTGGAATCCCTTATTCATTTGCTCTTAAGTGGAACTCATAAACATAAATAAATTTTTTAAACTGAATATTAAACCCATTTTCCTAAACAGTCTAAAATCATCCTAACACCTTTACTAGGTACACACAATAAGCTGGTTGCCATTAACAGTCAAGAGGAAATACTAAAAAGCCATAGTGTTCAGTGTGCTTTTTTCAGTGTTTTTAAAAATCTGGAAGCCTGGTCTCTGCAGCTCTTAAAAAAGCTCTGTAGTATACTTTGGTAGCTTATCTTTTCACAGGCAAAAAGGAGGTAGTGTTCTTTTCCAGTCACCAAAAAGCTTGGCTATTTTGTGTTGCAGGTTCTATACAACACAGTATTTTTGTGTAAAGACCTTTTATGTATGGAAAGCAGAAAATGAGGATTTTTCTTCTCTTTCAATGTTATCACAGACTACAATTTGCCTTACTTCCATGTAGCTCAGCTACTAATGGTGTCTTTAAATCTCTGCTAAAACAACATCCTGGATACTTTTATCAATATCTGAATAGTGGAAAGAGTCTTTGCAGCAGATCCAGCTCCTGGCTCTGGATGGAAAGGTAATGCCTATTCATCAAAACATGAAACAGATGTTGAAATACTTGTGTTACTGTGAAACATGTGCTGCAAAGATTTTTCTCCAGAAAAAAATTATTCTATCCAATGCATTTTTTATTTTGTTTTAAATGTGTATGCATGTGTGCATGCAAAGTTTGAGAAAGAAAACCAATTAAGTCTAATGTGCCACTTCCTGCACAATGTGCACTCTCCACTCAATGGAGCATCTATCGTCTTGAAGTGACTAACCTGAAATCAGTCACTTCACATGACTTTGGGTCTGGAGTCTAACACAAAAGCTCCAGAAAGATTTCCAAGGACTTTGGATCAGGACCTTAGCATGTAACTGAACAAAGCTGGTAGACAGTCGTTGTTGGCATTACATCCGAGACTAATTTAGTCCTGAGCTTTTCCCAGAGGGTCACTCCTGTCACCTGTCTCAGTGGATTAATCAAGTGTTCCCCACATTATATTTCTGAGTGCAGCACTTCATTATGGCCAAGTGCTGTGAGCCGAAGCCAAGGAGATGAGGTGCTAATGAAATGTTTGCATTCTGGACAGGAGCTGAGGTAGGTGTTTAAATGAAACAAAACAGCTGTTAAAGCAACAGTGTCTTGTGAGACAGAGATGCCAATGGGGAAAAGTTGGGCAGGGGAGTTGGGCAGGCACAAATAACAAGGATAAGCCTGTGTCTCCTGTGCCTTTGCACTTAAGCTGAGCGGTCGTGGTTTAGGTGGGTTTGGCACCTGGTGCAATGACTGTGATCTGATGAAGCTCCAACACATAAGAAACAGCTGTGCCGAAGTCCCAGGAAGGCCTCTCAGTGACCAGCTGTAGGAGGGTTAGCCCTGACAGAGAACCTTTAAAATGCAGAAGACATGAGATAGGTGTGTTTGGGAGCTGATGATCCTAATAAAGGTTCCTCTTTCAGAGGAAGAGAGGGAAGCTCTGACCTAGTTTCATCCCACCTTATTTCAAGTACTTAACAAGCAGCCAAGTAGAGAGCCCAGATACTCTCTAGTTTCTCTCACCACCGAAAGCAGAACAAACTATGGCAACTGTTACCTACACTTTGGTGCCTAAAGGCACATGAGATTATACCTATCTGTGGGGAACTCAGTATCTGTTAAAGGATACTTCACTGAAGACCCTTTCCTTGCTTCCCAAGCTAGATTTCCGCTACTGAGGTTTTATTCTCTTCCCCTGCCTGATCGTTCTTCCAAACACAGCTCAAATGTGAGCCTCATCCAAAATAAAAATGTGGGGCTTGGAGACCAAACATACCTCAACATCATGCTAAACATGGCACCAAACCAATGCTGTGGTTGCTTTTGCTTAATGAATAGACAACACAGGCACACAGGTGCCCCAGAAGAAAGACACAAGTAACTCAAATGACATCAAGGGAAAGCTTTCACAAGGCATAGCTTGCTTATTTGTAGCCTAGGATCAAATGAGGCAAGAAGGGCATGGCAGAAGGGTGCCAAGAAGAAAGAATCCATCTTTCTCTCCCGAGATACATGGGCATAGCTGTATTCTGTCTGTGATGTCAGGGTATCTATACATACAATGCCCAACCTTCTAATTACAAGCCTGTAAAGACCAACCATCCTGGGCCAGAGAATATTAGATACAGTGGACTTTTCATGCCTCCTGTAGTGACTACACCTGGACATTGAGAGAAGAACAAGAATGCCAAGCACAGAAGACAAATCCCATGACGGTGATCCCTTTCATTATGTGGTTATATAGCACTGCAGATTGTACATTCAACACAAATAAATGTTAATAAATTGCAGAGGGAGATTCTTTCCAAGTAAGGGCATATGCTCACGGTTTCTTGATTCCATCCTGAGGTTACAAAACAGAAACAAAATGTAAACTTTCCTTCTCAGACACTTACAAATTGGTATTAAAAGATGTATTGTAAAACAGCAACTAATTAGGAACCTTACAGTAATTACACATTACTAAAAGGCCAATTGTACATATCCCATTGATTTCCTTTGTGACAGCTGCTTAATTTTGTAAAACTGAATTTTACTTGTTAATTTATTTTTCTTTTCTCCCACTCTAGAAACGTGTGGTGAGAGTGTCCGGCTATGTGGCATGCAGTTTAAACCTAAGAGGCAAGTATACATCCAGTAATACCACATCCATTTATTCATCTATCACTGTATCAACATCCAAGGCACAGCTCTTTAACAAAAGCAATATCAAATCTGTCTTTAACTGGGAGACAACACTGAAAATCACTAAGAGATGTTAGATGTACTAAGCTCATTACCAAATTTGGGACCAGACTGCATTGTGGCTATTGCGCTTAAGCACAGCAACCCTAAACTTAGAAAACCAGCAGCTGTCCTAGAGACAGGACCTCTTTAAAACTTTATTGTTCATTTTCGCCTTTTGCTGAACCACTGATGGAACTAAAAAAACCTCAAAAAACATAACCGGAGAAAATATTGCTTTATGGCAAGTGAATGCCAGCAGGTATTGGTTGACTCTTTTTTCTGAGTAATTTTCAAATTTGCAGTTTGTACTTCCTTACAAAGGAGCACCTCCTTAAGAGGAGACTGAATGCACTGTACACATCATTTTGCATGGAACCTACATCAAAGCTCTTACCTCCTAAAGCAGCTTTGGGAGAATGAAGACAGTGGCACACGGCATTAAAGCACCATTTTTCTAATGACATCTCTAATTAAAATATCTGCATTTTATAACTTTTAAAGCCCTGTCTCATATTGCTAACACTTTCTTGATCTCACAGGAATATCTCACGCAGTGCACTTTCAAAAATTAGACTAGAAGGAGCTGCAGCAAGCAGCTTTGCATAGGTAGACTAAAAATAATGGCTGGTGCATGAAACAAGCAGTGCTTGTACAGCTACACCATGTATCAAAGTTGTTTGCCTACACTTTCTCCTAAGAAATGGTTTGTTCATCCTTTCTGAGAACAGCAGTACTTAGACTGTAGAGCACAACTGCACAGGCACAGCCTCAGCCTCTGCTTATGGTCTGAGGTACTGCTCTAAAACAAGTGCATCATTGCCTTTATTTAAAGAATGAAAAAACATTACTAGCCCACTTTCTAATAGCTTGAGTTTTATGGCAGATTAGCAGAGAAAAAACCCACAAAACTCTTTCAGGTCCACACTGCACAGTGCAAATCAAAAACCTCTCAGAGAGCAGATGCACTGAAATGTTGATATGATCACAACATTATGCTCTTTTTTCCCTTCTTCCTACTGGAAAGTAGTAGTACTTTAAAAAAAGTTTATCTACCTCCTTGTTCACAGCTAGTTTTGCTCTGTATTTGTAGTAAACACCCAGAGCTAAAACAAACCCTTTCCTTAAGCTATCAATATTTGCAAGCCTCCAAATTAATTGAGTTAAAGGCACAATCAATGCCATTGATGGCAAGTTCTTCTGGCAAGTTCTGCTGGAAGTTGTTCGATTCTTGCCTCTGGCCAGAAAAAGTGCCAGTACAAGAGAAATTCCCATTAACTCTGAATGTACCTGGTCCAGTCAGAATGGGCCCTTGGAGGAGAGGGCCAGCATGAAAGTGTGGATCTAAGCAGGCAAGCAGCTGCTTCTGACAAGGTTATTGGACTGGAAGGGACCAGCTCAGGTAATTATATGTTTTTTTAGAGTGGCGAATGAACAGCACCCCAACCCCACTACATGGAGGCCATCAATCAAAGAGAAACAGTCATCTGCTGTGTTGGACTTCAGGACAAAAAGATGTATATACAATTTCTTCAGCTTACTAAACCAGGAAAATGTCATTTTGGCTAAATGATGGCATTAAATCCTACTTCTTGGCTGAGAAATGCCTTCAAATCTGTCTGACAAGGCTCCTCACTCTTGGAAGCTTTTTTTGACTTCACATTTATTCTTTTCACTCAAAATCAAAATTTGTCACTGGACAAAACATCAATAAGCACACTGGAGACAATTTCTTAGAGGGAAGACCAGCCACTGTCTAAGGCTTTTTAAAAAGCAATAAGGTAATCACAAAAGGGTTATTCATGGCTAGTCTTCGCAAACGAAGATTTGGGAAGGGCACTACCCACGCTTGCTGCAAGCGTGCTGGTGGCTAAAAAGGCCTATACGAGATAGGCAGGTCCGGTCACAAAAGGAACAAAAGGGTTATAGTATTCAAGGAAATGGGCAAACACATATCTAAACTGAAACTAGCTGAACCCAGTGAGTGCTTAACAATAAACAAATAATTAGAATTAGAATTAGAATACTGCTAATCTCCACTTTTGCCTTCAAAACTAAGCCAGAAGCACTGGCCTACATCTAGTGGTGATCACCAGAGTGGTGATTGACAACTGATTGTATTAGTTTTGGTGAACTGAGACAAAACCTACTAGTCATGGCAAAGGCAAGAAGACAACTTCCCATGACCTTTCAGAGGAACTCCTAAAATTGCTCCACAGATTGAGCAAAGGCTCTCAAGAAAGAGCATGCAACCTTCTCTCTTCAGCTCTACAGCAACTGCTTATGCTGTGGCTACAGGAACTGTACTGACTCAGAAATGGCCTGAATTTCAGCAGTGCTGAGAACTCACTGTAGTGAGAAGAAAGGCACTGACCTTTATTAAAATTAGGCCATCTACAAAATGCTTAACTTTGAAAATAACGGTGTTTCGCTAGGCATCCAAGGTTTGCAATCTTGGCCTTGTACTACCAATAATCTCCTAATGGGAGCACAAAAAAAGGAGATCTGAGAAATAGAACAAGGTTACAAATTACAGGTTATGGTTTTGCTTTACTTACTATATAAGGAAGAATATTTAAAGGTCAGAAGCCATGTGTAGGACTGAAATAAAATGAATTGATTGAGAAGAAGGAAATAACATATGATCTATTTCATCTAATGAGATCTTCCCCGCAGAATAAGCCAAGAACTACATTTATGAATCATCTGCATTTGCTGCCCCGCTGTTAGGGATTTGAAACTATACAAGCAACTGCTAGAGAAATTACACTGGGGAAGTGAGCAAAGCTGTAGCAAGAAAGGAAAATGGGCCACAAACAAGAAATGTCTCTTTAACAGAATATCCATAGCCTTCAAGGAAACTCCTAGGGAATCTGTGAGACTCATCCTTTTCTCCACCAGTTCAAATCAAAGGGACATCCACCACCGAACCCTATGGCAGTTTATACTGAGACTTTTTACCAGTGCCACCAGATACCAGGACTGACTAAGCCTAAAGCATGGAGAGAGTAAGCACAGAGCAACAGAGAAAACATTTTTTTTTTTTTCTCAGTTCTGCTATGTTACATGTGGGCACATAACCAGGTATAGCTTGGTTAGTAGGTGGAGGAACATGCGGTCACTTTCCTTTTTAACATTTATGTGAAGAATTTTGGAGTCTGGTGACAAACCCAAGGCTGCTGCTTTGATCCTCCTCTGCCCTAACAATGGGCTCACTGCAGCAGAAACATGCAGGGCGAGGATTTCTAGTTTCACTCTTGCTGACACAAATCAAGTGCAGGTTTCTCAAGCTGTGAAGTATATTAAGTTCACAGAGTTTTAACAAAGGACTACCAAACCGCAGAACCACACTGCGAGTCACACTTCTTTCAGATGTTCTTTTAATTATATTAAATAAAAGTTTTAGGCACTTTGATGCTGATGGGCAAACATCTCGATCTCTTGAAAAAGCTGCTAAAAGTACTCCCTGTAGCTATAGTTAATATACAACATTGTATGCACACTGCTGGCCAATTTATTCCAGCCACTTTAACAATGATACCTCGCCTGACAGGCTGTGCAGAATAGCATCAGGAGTCAAGCAATGCACAAATCATTAGAGGACTCAGAAAGTTGTTTGACACACACTGCAGAGCATTTTGTCATACAGCCAATTAAGTGACCAAACAAGGAACTTGAAAACCTTCATTAATTTGCCCCTTTTTATATAAATGGAGGTTAGAGTCTTTCTTGTCACAGGCACAAGAACACAAGCAAATACAGCATAATTCAATTTATGCTCCCTCTCAGAGCTACAAGTTTCCTTCATTTAGTCTTCATGGAAGTTGGGACCAGTCATGCAAGCAAGAGAGAAGTGGGACAAACAGAGTTAATCCACTTTAAATAGTACTGGCTAAGTCCCAGATGCACCTGTA
>JAOXXN010000471.1:17034681-17054811 GCA_026770055.1 Myrmophylax atrothorax | reverse complement strand
AGGATACAACTCCATTTCATGTAATTGAAACAAATATTGTGAAGTGAGATGTAAAAAAGTGGAAAATATGTGCTTGCAAAGCTGCAGTGACAAAATGTTGGGTGTGGCTGGGACACATTCAGAAGAGCAAAGAGACTACAACCATGAAACCTGTTAGTAGGTGACATTAATTGCTGGTTTTACCTGACATTGTCAGACATTACAATCATTTCAACAAAGAACTGTGGTATGATTATAACAAATAATGTTATGCTGATGTAACAGTTAATAAAATTATTACCTAAATTGTTAAAAAGTAGCTGGAAGCAGCATTAATTAAAAGCATTGGGATAACCCAATTCACAGCACATGCAAAGCACATGAGATGTAGGACTTCAGTTCCCATGCAACTGAAATCTTGAACAATCCCAAAGCCCTTTGCATTTCAAATAGCATCAGTCTACAATAACAACTTACAAGCAAAAAAGACAATGTTACTTCTCTGAAAAGCATTTATCTTCATAAGACACAGAAGAAATTTTGTGTTTAGCTGGGATAATTTATTCCCTCTATAACCTTGGGACTAAGTTCTGTTCACACTTACATGAATACCAGAACTGTCAGATTCTGATACGCAGCTGGGAACAAAATTCTGTGTCTTCTTTTACCCGTATGTTTATATGAGATTCAGGGATGAAGAGGGCCTTTGATTAAGGAAACTCTCAATTTTAAATGTGTTCCTACAGACTCCACAGCTCATATTTCCTCCCCCAACTGGCAACTCCTAGCACCTTTACTGCTATGTAACAACTACACTTACTTCCGGAAATGACAAAAGTACTAATAATTCTTCTTAAACCGGGGCACAGAAACCACACTGTTGTCACGCAGTAAGGTGCTCCTGAGTTAAGTCATGGTTTGTCAATAGAAAGGCCCTCTAATACTAAAGCATCATAAAAACATGAGCGTAAATATGATGGTGTCTTATGTGTCTTTTATAAAAGTATCTCCAGTGTAAATGGATGTTTCTGTCTACCTCTGTTTATATTCATGCATAGAAGTGTTCATTTGACCTTCACATCAGCCTCCTGTCTCTTCCTGAGCCCCTTTGTTTTTACCTTATTTAAGCTGCGTGCAGCACTGTCCTTCCCACCCGGAGTCAGGTTTCGGAGCTGCACGTCGAGCAAGTTCACCAGCTGGACCATGGCGGACACAGAGTACGCAATGTCACCAGCGTACAAGTGGTTTTTTGTGTGCTCCGCAAGCTCCCGGGCAATGTTGGCAGCCATCTCCCCCGACTTCATCTGCAATTGAGAAAGCAGAGGAAAAGGTTGTCCCTGGCTGTTAGTGTGAAGTTAATGCAGTCCCTTCCAACCCCACAGTGTTAAGCAAGTCAACTCCCCTCAAGAAGAAGAAAAGAGTCAAAGAAGAGGAGAAGAAAAGAGGAAAAAGAATTTTCCAAGAAGTAAACTACAGCAAAGGTCTTCATCATTTGCTCGGGAACAGTGTTTTGAGTGTAGTTCTAAATGTGTTTTTTCCTGCTATGGTCAACCATGCTTCAATAATTTCTTCTCCCAGGGCACTGTTTTCCATGGGATGCCCATGCTAAGGATGGCTTTAATTAGCTGTCCCATTGCCTTACCTATGCCACTTGAAAAAAACCCAAACCATGTTTACAGTCTCTCCTGTCAAGGAAGAACAGTTTCTGATTCCAGAAGGTTATCTGATGATAAGTGAAGAGATGATTTTTGTTATAATTCCTGCACAAAAATGTTCCTTAGAAAAGGAACAGAAATAAGTGATATAATCCAGATCAACCAGAGAAAAAAGTTCACAATTCCCATTTCATGGATTTAATAATCAGGTGGTAATTTATCACTCAGCATTTGCACGCAGGAGTTGTGCTTCTTTACCACACAGGCCATTACATCTCGAATGGGGCTAGTGACTCTCAGCACATATAAAAGCATACTAACTCAGGAGCAAGAGGCTTAAGGCTTCAAGCAGAGGCCCACCAGAAGGGGAAACCCAGGAGGTTGTTCAGATGAATCTTCTATTAAAAGACATTTATCATGTAGTTATCACAAAATTCACAAATCACCTGCAGTGAAATTCACTGTGTAATTATTTGGGAAACTCTCACTTTTTCCCCCTGTGGCTTTTCCTCCTTGTTTTTTTGCTCACCCTATCTGGTACCTATATCCTCTTCTATGCTGTGAGAATTTGGGACAGGGCAGCTGGTCCCATCTCCTTTTTATGACCAGCCCATTACAAAAATACTATAGCACGATGCTGGTCTTATTTTTATTATATACCAGATTGTGATCTGGAATGCATATCCATGTGGAATATGCCAGGGATAAGGAGAAATTACACAGGATGACACTTAAATGAGGTTCCCACTTCTCTGACAGGCTCAATGACCAGCTCTGCTGGGTTCTTCATATGAATTTTCAATTGTCTTATCTTCTAAGAGCTACAAATCAGATATTTCTCTTGTTCCCTAAATTTCTGGTGCTTATTATAAAAGCAAGATTCCAGGGAAAGATTATAGGCTGAGCTTCTACTTCTCTGTAAATCAATTAGCTGAGTTATAAATGAGTAACTTACTTCCATCAATTTGACAGCAACAGCCCATCTGATTTAATGAAATCTAACTGAAAATGTTCATACGCTCATCTTCAAGGAATTAAAGCACATGATGATATGGAGAAGATAAATAAAGGAGATAACATGTTGTTCTTCCCATTAGAGCAATGATAACATATATTCAAAGACTGAATTATTTCTTCCTTGTTACACAGAAGGCCAATGCCATAGAAACCAGATCCTATTCTTAGAGCTGCCTGGTCTCCTAAACAGCTGAAGAAAGCCACACATCAGCACAGAGGCTGAATCTTGACCTCTTATGTCAGCTCTCAGAACTTTAAAGAATGACTGCATCAAATCCCTTTACATAAAGAAATCAATTTTAACATTTTCCTGCAGTTCATTGCTGGAGCTTAGCATGTATCATGACACATTGTGCTCCTGTAAGCTTTGCAGAAAACTGCAGGAATTCAAGACTTTTTTTACAGATCTATTAGAAAAAAACCCAACCCAAAACATTACCCAATATTTGATGCGCACATTTTCTCTGGGACCACACACCTGTGCAAACTGGCACACTCAGATAAAATTGCTCAGCTGCTACAAAGGCAAACACAAGAGTTTTCTTTCCCTGCAGGCTGCAGTTGTTCCTGTCTGTCTGCAAAAGTGGTGTGGGCTGGTCACTAATAAACCCTTTTCCTTTTCTCTTGGGCTGACCCTAAAAACAGCCAATCTGAGGAATTCTAGTGTGTGACCAAATCAACAACACAAAAAATAATGACAATGCCTGAGAAAAAAGGCAGCCAGGGTCAAAGCTTATAATCTGTGAATTCCTGGTACACAGAAGTATTTACCCAAACTTACTCACAGACCCAGGTTTCCTGAAAACACAGAGATGTGCCATTTGCCATTGACAATGGTTTTGGCTGACAGGTAATGAAGCTACTTCCTAGTACTGACAATTCCAAACCTATACATTGGCATATAGGAAATGCAGCTACAAGTCACTACAGCAGTGCTGAGGCTCTCTTTCCATTCTGGCTGTGCACATGAGAGGGGTGTCCAAAATGATGGCTGTGTGATATGCTAATGCTAATTTCCCCAATTCTTTTGAGCATTTTCCTCTGAATTTGAAGTGTCTCTTATGCAATCCTGTCAAACCCAACTTCAGTTATCAGTCCCAAATGTTGGTTGAATATTCCAGAGCTAAGATATATATCTGGTCTCTTATAACAACACAACTGAGCGTCTTTTTAGGGCTAATTCTACATAATGCTCAGCAAAGCTTACTGTTACCCAAGAGAATGTTTTGCTAATGTACTTCCCTTATACAAAGCACTTCTCCACATCTTCATTATTACTGCACGGAAAACAAGCTCTTCATTGAGCTATTTCTTCCAAAATGTGTAATACTCTTTAACCCAAACACTAACATAGTTATATAGGAACATGGGAACAACCCTTAGATGTTCTTCAGCAGTTGGGCTGTCATTGAGAGGTAAGCAAAAAGTAAGGAAAAAAATGTGCAAGTAACTGACCTTTCTACTGGGAGGCTCAAAAACAATAAAGAGAAGCAAAAATAATATATCTCTCTAAGATTTGAGACTACTTCTTAACATTTTCTATCTTGATTGTAAAAAAATTAAAGCTAAAACCCAAAAAGGATTCTGGGATAAAAGAATACATTCTACTCAAAGCAAATTGAGTTTCTGGGGCTTTTTGGCCAATTTCTTTTTTCCTTTTATAAATTGAGTAAATCTAGTCTTGGAATGTTAATTTGAATGGGAGAAAAAATGTTTCTTGGCAATAATGCCAACACACAAAACACAGTTTTATAGTTCTGCTAAAAAATTTGCTCTTCTCTTCCATTTGGGCATAATGGTAGGATTCAGGTCAGATTTACAAATGATCACTGGCATACCTGAAATCCCTCTGTGTTACATTGTGCTAATATTTTCCAAGTTTGTATCACTATCTTGCAACTTCTTATGACTGAAGAGTGTGAAATAATAGTTGTTGGAGAGGACATATATTCCTGCCTCTTTCATACATGTCAACAAAGGGAGTTTTGTCTGTAAAGACGAAAAAGACCCTCCCGCAGCAGCACTCACTGTTTCAGTCCTACTCGTCTCAGAGGGAACCAATTGCAGACAAGGACAGTAAAAAAAAAATGAGAGAAATTGCAAAAAAAAACCCAAAACCACAAACTATTTAGGAAAGAAAATTAGGAAGAAATAAGAAAGATACTGGGAAGGGAGTGAATGTGCTAAAACACCAGGAGTCATAAAAGCAAATGTATTTTCCTGCAGTCTGAGGCTGACTGATAGGAAAAAGATGGTATGAATGAACTAGGATTGTTAAGAACAGTGACATACAGATGGACTGGCCAGTTGGAAATATGACATATTTGATGCTGTTTTCTGAAGAGACAAACATCTGACAGGTTTCATCAGGCACCATTTGTAAGGTAGCAAGGCTGTAATGGGCTGTGGGGTAACTTCTGACATTGAAAAGACTTCATGGCCTTTTTCTTTCCTTGGCAGAAATTTCAATATACCTACGTGCACTCACTAGTTTGTTTTTTTTTTTTAATCACAGAATCAACTAGATTGGAAAAGACCTCAGAGATCATCAAATCCCACCTATTAACAAACACTACCATGCCAATTAGACCATGGCACCAAGTGCCACATGCAGTCTTTCCTTGAACACCTCCAGGGATGGTGACTCCACCACCTTCCTGGGCAGCCCACTCCAAAGTCTAATCACCCTTTCTGTGAAGAAATTTCTCTTAAGTCCACCATAAACATCCACTGGCACAACTAAAAACTATGTCCTCTCATCATGTTGATGGTTGTCTGGGAGAAGCTGCTGACCTCCACCGGGCTACAACCTTCTTTCAGGTAGTTGTAGTGTGATAAGGTGTCCCCTTGAGCCTCCTTCTCCCCAGGCTAAACAAGCCCAGCTTCCTCAGCCGCTTCTCATTAGACTTGTGTTCCAGACCCTTCACCAGCTTCCTTGCCCTTCTTTGGACTTGCTCCTTCACCTCAAGGTCTTTCTGAGTATAGAGGAAAAATCACTTCCCTAGCCCTGCTGCCCACACTATTCCTGATGCCATTGGCCTTCTTGGCCACCTGGGTACACTGATGACTCATGTTCAGCTGCTGTTGACCAGCACCCCAGGTCCTTTTTTTGCTGGGCCACTTTCCAACCACTCTGCCCTCAGCCTGTAGCTCTGCGTGGGGTTATTGTGGCCAAGATGCAGGATCCAGAATTTGGTCTTGTTGAACCTCATACCACTGGTCTCAGCCCATCTATCTAGCCTGTCCAGATTCCTCTGCAGAGCCTTCCTACCCTCCAGAAAAACACACCCTTTAATAATACACCAATCGTGGCATCTGCTCCATCCAGCACATGACGGCACTCTGAAAACAGACTGTCAAAGGCAACTTGGATGGAGGATTTCATCATGGTGTCATCAAGACTGCAACTTCACCCTTGGGCCTGGACATGATGATGTGATGATGTTCTAAACAAAACCTCACTCCCTCTGCAACACATACCCAAGCAGATGTACAAGACCTGAGGAAGGTACTATTGAACCTTAAGGTTCATCTGCTATGAGTACAAAATCTAGGCTGCTCAGGAGGACATGAGTGGCACATGCTTTAGATTTACAGATTGAGTCTTTGTGTCATTTGTGAAGGACACAAAGCTTCCTGTTTTGCTACGAAAGAGGCCTCCTGTCTTTCAGAGGCTTGCAGCTGAGCATAGCAGCGCCTGTCCTCCCAGGCAGCACCCACAACTGAAACCTGCAGCAAGGAAGAGGTATTTTCAGGCAAGCCACACCCTGCACACTAAGGATGGTACTGATGAAAGCAAGAAGCAAAGTAAACAGGCTGAGATTGAATGTATGACCTCATGATCAAGACGATGCAATGTATCCAAAGCTGACCTTTTTGCTTCCTGTTACTGCTTGACTCTAGAAATAACCCAGGTAGCAGTGCATAATTCAATCACACTGGCAAGTTTATTCTCCTGCTACCTTACGAGGGCATGGTAGGCACCAACAACAAAGTTAAAGTAAATGTCAGGAGGCCAATGAATTGCTGAAGCGAACATTTGTTCTGATCTTCCATCAAGCACAATAACTCTAATGGAAGCTAAGAAATGGCTGTAAAACCTAATACCATGATGCAAGCAGGCAAACACCCAACCTACAGTCTGAGCACAGCAGGAGAAAGAAAAGAAGTAATAATCCTGGCTTCACTACAGAGATACGAAAGCAAGCACAGCATTTCCCTATCATCCTTTCTGGCTTGGCTGAAATCCCTCCAGGGGACCCATCACCCTTCTTCCTGAGCAGTTTTGACTTAGCAGGTGACAAAAGGGATTTTTGGGAGACAAAGATTAGAAATGAAGACATGCTGAGCAGGTATGAATCCCGGCTATCAAAAAAATATTTCTACGCATTTTGTCAGCTGTGCTGCAGTTGCAGTGGGATGGGTAGCCAGTCAGGACCCGGGAAAGCTGGGGCTGCAGGAGAGCCGTGTTGCAGGATGTGAGCATGCTTGTCCTGACGGCACAGCTGGCTTATTGCTTCCTCAAGCTGCCTCCATAGCAGCAGGAAGGTAAGCTGGCTTGGCTTAGAGGAGGGATGCTCCTTTTTAATCTTTAGAGAGGTGCTAGATCAGGGGACTGAGTGCACCCTCTATCAGTTTGCAGGGGACCCTAAATTGGACAGGCATATTGCTTTGCTGGAGGCTAGGAAGGCTCTGCAGAGAGATCTGGACAGGCTGGATCAATGGTTCCAGGCTGACTGTATGAGATTCAGTAAGACCAAGTGCCTAGTCCTGCACTTGGGTCACAACAACCCCACACAGTACTACAAGCTTGGGAAAGACTGGCTGGGAAGCAGCCCAGTGGAAAAGGATCTGAGACTGAGAGCCGGCTGAATGTGACCCAGTAGTGTGCCCAGGTGGCTAAGAAGGCCGATGGCCTGTATCAGAAATAGTGTGGCCAGCAGGACTAGGGTAGTCATTCTCCACCTGTACTTGGCACTGGTGAGGCTGCACTTTGAGTGCTGTGTCCAGTTCTGGGCCCCTCACTACAGAAAGACATTGAGGTGCTGGAGTGAGTCCAGAGAATGGCAATGAAATTGGTGACCGGGCTGCAGCACAAGTCTGATGAAGGGCAGCTTAGGAAGCTGGGGGCGTTTAGCATGGAGGAAAGGAGGCTATGGAGGACCTTATCACTCTCTACAACTACCTGAAAGAAGGTAGTAAAAGGAGGGTGTCTCTTCTCCTTGGTAACAAATAATAGGACAAGAAGAAACCACCTGAAGTTGCACCAGGAAACGTTTATATTGGGTATTAGGAAAAATTCCTTCACTGAAAAGGTGGTCAAACATTGGAATAGGCTGCCCAGGGAAGTGGTTCAGTCACTATCCCTGGAGGAATTTAAAAGACATGCAGATTGACACTTAGAAACATGGTTTAGTGCTGTGTGAATGGTTGGACTCAATGATCTTAGAGTTCTTTTCCAACCTAAATGATTCACTGAATGCAAACCCTAACACAAACCCCTAGGCAAGACAGGCAAGGCTTTCCCCTCAAAAGTCACTCCTGGAAAATCTTGATGTTTTGTAACAAGTCTCCATAGAGGCTGGATCGCATAACCCAAGATCCCAGAGAATTCCCACTCAGACAAAAAGAGATCCAGGGTAATTTGGCAGATTCCCCAAGACTTTCTATGAACTGGTGGAAAGTTTCGAAAGCTGAACACAACTAAATTCCTTCAGGAAAGAAAAAACAAAATCCAGACCCAATTGTCATCTGCTGGGCATTTCTGAAAACCTGGCTGTTCAATTTTAGCCTGTTATGAAAGTGAGTACAAAATTAAATGGATCTCATTTGTTACGCAAATGATAGCTAGGGTTTCAAATAAAATAAGCCTAACCTTGATGGAGATTTCATCAGTGCAGGCTATTATTTCCCTCTGCTAATGGCTAACGGCCTAGTCATCTTCACCGAGCAGCAAGAGGTCTCTCAGCTGCCTGAGTGAATTATGGCTGGAGTAAGTAACATTAACCCCTCCAGGATAAGTACGTAGGTCATAAAACAAGAGCTGCACAGCTGCTAATGCCAGCAAAGGCAGTCTTTAATAATAAGCTAGCTGAGCATATGGCAGGAGAGATTCCCACCCTCCTGCACAGGACAGAAGGACCACGGACTTTGTGATGGTTGCGCTGTATCACAGCACCCCACACTGACTGACGTCTTCCCTGCCTTTGGGGAGGGACGGGCATAAACATAGATGAAGTAAGATAAGGATGATCAGGGTCATACATGTGATTCATACGTTGTTGAGCCTCAGTTTAACAGGGGCAGGGAGGAGAATGTCAAAGAGTCTTGTCTGGGGTGACCTCATACTGCTCACCAGTGGCTCTCCAAGAGTGCAGTGTCGTCACTAGTGGGGTTCCACAGGGCTCCATCTTAGGCCCTGTTCTCTTCAACATCTTCATAAATGACTTGGATGCAGGACTGGAAGGAATACTAAGTAAGTTTGCAGATAACACAAAACTCAGAGGAACCGCTGATTCCCTCAGAGGCAGGGATGCCCTGCAGAGAGACTTTGATAAATCAGGGGACTGGGCACTCACCAACCACATGAAATTCAAAAAGTGAAAGTGCCGGATTCTGCACCTGGGATGAGGCAGCCCTGGATGTATGTAGAGACTGGGGAATGAGATGCTGGAAAGGAGTGCCATGGAAAGGGGCCTTGAGGTCGTGGTGGATGGCAAGTTGAATATGAGTCAGCAGTGCCCTGGCAGCCAGGAGGGCCAACTGTGTCTTGCAGGGCATCAGGCACAGCATCACCAGCCAGTCAAGGGAGGCAATTGTCCTGCTCTGCTCTTCACTGGGGCAGCCTCACTTTGAATATTGTGTGCAGTTTTGAGTGCCACAATGTAAGAAAGATATTAAGCTCTTAGAGAGTGCCCAAAGGAGGGCAATGAAGATGGTGAAGGGTCTTGAGGGGAAGCCGTATGACTAGCGGCTGAGGGCACTTGGTCTGTTCAGCCTGGAGAAGAGTGAGGGGAAACCTCAGTTACAACTTCCTCGTGAGAGGAAGAGGAGGGGCAGGCACTGATCTCCTCTCTGTGGTGACCAGTGACAGGACTCAAGGGAATGGCCTGAAGTTGTGTCAGGGGAGGTTTAGGCTGGATATTAGAAAAAGGTTCTTCATCCAGAAGGTGGTTATACACTGGAACAGGCTCCCCAGGGAAGCGGTCACAGCACCAAGCCTGACAGAGCTCAAGAAGCATTTGGACAATACTCTCAGGCACATGGTGTGACTCTTGGGGCTGATCCTGTGCAAGGACATGAGTTGAGCTCAATGATTCCTATGGGTCCCTTCCAACTCAGCATATTCTGTGATTCTGTTGCTATCGTGCAACAGCACAACTAACTTGCAATGCTGGGATTTGCCTGCTCTGGCTAAAGGAGTGAATAAATCCCCACAAATTGCCATAATAAAGATTCAGCCCACAGACTCTGTGGTGTAAACACACATCTGGTCTCTGTTTGTAATGAAATCAGCTGAAAGCACCACTGTGCATTAATAACAAAAACGCTCAACATATTGCTACCAAATAAGCTCTGCTTGTCTTGAACTTCTATTGTCACATGTTAATGCACTTTTAACACTGATAAATGATGAAGTGCTAGAAAACATTCATCAAGGGACTTAAGAGTCAAGAGATATGCATTACTGTGGCATTGTTTTTTATTCCATCAGTTCTTTTATAATTTGGGCAGCAGTTAAAAACAGAAAGTCAGAGGCACAATGCAAACATTTCACATTGAGCCTGCCTTTCTTTGGTAAAGATTTCTTAACTACAGGGCTTATCCTGTGCTTGCGGGACATGAAAATATCCTGGAGGATGCATGAAAGGGAGTTCCCTTTTGCAACAAGTTGGTATTTTCTGTATCTCCACCCACCTCCTTCTCCCTTTCTTGTCACAAACAAGAAATACATTCTCCCTAGTTTAATTCCACTCTCTAGTCCCTCTCCTTTGCCTTCCCTTACCCTCTTTGTGTTCATTTCCATAAGACACTCACAGTCTTGCTTTCTCCTTGCAATTCTTGACTACTATGCATGGCTCATGCTTTATGTGTGACTGTTGATCCCTTTGGGTTCCTCATACAAAAAAAACAGGGAACAGAGGAAGGTCATTCTATACCCTCAGAGTGGTCAACACATGGGGGAGGGTTTTACCTTTTGAGTGATGTGGTTGATCCAGGGTGAGGAGCAGTTGCTAAGATCAGGTCCTTGGGGCTCCCAGATACCATCTGGCGCAAGACACCGGAAAGTTGCAACACCTGCAATAGGAAAGCTGCTGTGTTCAATGTTATTGGTTCCATTTTGCCCCCAGCACACCATGTCACAGGCTTCATTTCACAATCACAGACACCTCATGCCAATCCTGGGGGCTTAGTAGTGCTCAGGTCCTCTGTAGGACACTTCTGAGTCATCTCAGTGTCCTAGTCTGCCATCATCTTGGTGCTTAGGGGCCCTAAGACACAAAAGACCCAAGAGGTAGTGCAGGAATACTATTTCCAGTTTGCCAAGCAGAGATGACAAAGGACTTTGCCTGAGGCCAGGCAGGAAAGCCGCCAGGTACTAAAAAATCAAAACTTAGATTTCAAACACTGAGTCAGCAGCTTGAGTGCTCTGCCCCACTGCTAGTAACTTGGGATCAGACTCTGTGCCTTGACTTCCCGTGTGGCTTCATGTGCCTCTGAATCATCATTACACCATTTGGGTGGCTACACATAAAAATTTGAATGCTGTAAATGCCAAGATGTAATACTGAGCTTTACTGTCAACCCCCAGTTGTCAGGAAGGACTTTACAGAAAAGAGCTGTTTGGAAAGAGCAGCCCAATCCCTGCTACAAAAGACAGCAAAGTGCCTCAGGCCCTTCCAGACAAAGAGAAACGCATCTGAAATGGTGCAGTTAAAGATCTTTAAAAAGCAAGAAAAACTTTACACATAAAGACTGCATCCTATAAAGTGCTCTGCCCCTGCAGAACTGAACTCTTCAGCAGAGGTGTGAAATACAAGCTGGTCTGATGGTAGCTCCAATTAAAACCAGTGAGAGTTTGCTCATGCCTTCAAGGGGAGTTGAAAGAGACCCACTGCTGATATACCACAGATTTTAAGAAGTTGCATGAAGCACTGAAATTGGAGATGGGAAAGGCTTATGGCCATCCCCAGTCAATAAGTTGGGCTATTTTATTTTCCTTAGCTATCTTCATCCAGTCCCTAGCCCTTGTGCTTGGGAAAGGGCACCCTGCATCTAGCCTTCATTTTCCTTTTGCATATTTTCTTTCTTTTTCACAGCTTTGGTTCAGAATACCCTTTCCCCTCTCTGGAAATCACATGATACTTTTTACATAAATTTTACCAAGTAGGGCTGGGAAAGACAGCAAAAATGTTCTCTACCTATTCTCACCCCTGATGCCTTTCCATGCCACTCATACTTTAAACATGTATTTTATCAGTCTGCCCTCACCAAATTTAAGAGAGAGTCAGTATTCATATACACAAATGTGAATGGCTGTCTAGAAGTAGAGAATTAATAGTCTTCTCTGCCAGCCAGATCCCTTCAGCCCTTATTTTCAGGTAATTTCCTCCATTTTTAAGATTTCTTCTTTGCAAGCAAGTTTTTGGGGCTGGACACCAAGACTAGCATGGAAAATAAATATTTTTAGAAAACTGCATTTGTTAAAACACAGCAAACTGAACCATATGCCAAAACCCATCCTTCATTTGATTGTGTTTTCAACTGAACAGAAAATTTCCAAAAGCAACATTTTTCAAGAAAACAACTGGGAGAAGAGTAGAAGAAAAGGAGCAAAATCCAACAAGCAATAAACCATTTTGAAAGATCTGGCTTTGTTTCCCTGCTACTTTCCCAGCTGATCACGCTGGATGCTGGCTGCAGTTTGAAAAATCACTCACACTGGTTCAGGAGCTTCAAAACACAAGTTTTGTCAATTTCCTCCCCCATCCTCTGTCTGTCTCAAAGCAAAGCGTTAGCTATGAACACATCAGTCAGTGAGTCCAGGGGCTACAAATACAGGCAAAACCAGGGTAACGGGGCATCATACATAACTTCTGGAGGCAGAGGATCTTACAGCACATCAAACACGACCCCACAAGGTCTTTAGTACTTGTACTCTCCTTTAGCCAGATGCTAAAAATCCTGCACAATGTGCTCAACATCTTGAAGCTCCAGCCCCAGCCCCAGCTGCTTGCCAAACCCTACCGTGGCAATGCAGACCTGACAGAAGGTGTCAGTGTGCTCCACTGGTGCAAGCTGTACACTCATAATATGCCATGGGCAAGTGGAGATGGCTTGCTGTGGCTTCCTGCCCCTTGACTCACCTATTGAGCCCATGGGACACGGCTGCTTTGCCACCTGGCCCTGCCGAGTCCGAGACCACATGATATCACGGGCTTCCATGGGGTCGCAGCTCTCTGCACCGGCCGGTGGCAACTGGGAGGAGGCGGGTGGGAGGTGAGTGGTCATTTCGTCAGGGACATCGGCCATGGGCGATGGTGTGCTGGTGCTCCTGTTCCTCCTGCCCGACGCCGAGGTGGTGGTGGGGCGGCCGGTGGTGCTGGTGGCCATCCGTGCTGTGGTGCTGGCAGTGGTGCTCCCTGGGCCCAGAGCCCCAGAGGTTGATACTCCTGAAACAAAGGCAGAGCTGGTTAATGAGAGGAAGTAAAAAGGGCTCAAGCCTAGGTCCTGAGGATGTCCCCTCTGATCACTCCGGTGGCCTGTGGGATGTAGTTGGAACTAAGGCAAGGTTTGCTACACAGCCACCTTTCAGAGAGAAGCTGGAGCAAACAGCAAGAGAAGCACATAGGGACATTATGACCACTGGAGCACAACCGGTTTTCCAAAAGCACTAGCCTCTGATGAAAATAAAGCAGCACTTTAAGCCCTCACCATTTTTCTTCCTGGCATTTTAATGTAAAAATCTTATTTTCCATCTTTTAGGGAACACATAGCACAGAAGTGCTTTTAATTTTTAGTGTTGCTGAAGACCCAGCTGGTTTGGACAGAAAAACATTTTCCATTGTGTAATAAAAAAACCCAAACCCATACCACAAATCCATCCCCAAAACCAGCAGTGCACAGAGGGATGAACACAAGGCTGTTCTCTGGAGCAAGTCATTAATTTTCTCTGAGGTTCATGCCTTGCTGCTTCATCCCAAGAGCAGAGCCTGGCCCCTTGAGTTGCAGGCCATGTGACACACAGAAAGGTGCTCATCAGACCAGCCAAATCCTCCAGAGTTTAATGCTCAGTGGGATAATTCACTGAAAACCTGCAATGAGTGGTCAAGCAGCAAGAGGTGGGGAACCTGCTTTAGAAGTGCATTAACCCTTTCTACATCCTGCAATAGCCATGCTAAGTACTGTGTGTAATTATCTCCTATTTGGATCAAGGTGCTTGCACAGACTGGAGTTTCATATGGATCTCTTTATGGCTTGACCTGAAATATCAGGAGGGAAAACTGAAGCAGGCTGCCTCCAGGTGCCTCCACCACCCCTGTCATGCCATGCCACCTACGGCTATAGTGAAGAAGCCTGCTTCTCCCATCTCCTTTGCCTCTCTCATTTACTCCAGTTAAATGCCAGATGTTCACAACTGCCCCCTCAATCCCTGCCTGGGGAAACACTGGGGCTGACTGTGCAACGCAGTTAAGGAAGCCACATGAATAGGCTTGTCTGATACCATTCTCACCTTAATTCCCATCTCACCTCTTCCAGCATCCAAAAAGCCTTCAATCACTGTTGTTTCATGTCCAGCAACAGGAATTGGAGTTTCTACACAAAAGACACCCATGTGTGAACTCCAGCTTAGCCAGAAATTAATACTAAAAGTGAGAATCACCACGTGGCCCCAAGGAACAGACTCTTAAATATTCTGCTGTGTAAGCAGGTTCACCTTGCAAGCTCCTGACAGGCTGTCCTCTCTTCTAGGTCCCGTGAAGGTCCCATGCTCACTCTTCGTGCAATATTAGATAATATGTGTAATGATATTGGAGTGCATTCAAGTCAACCTATTTCAAGCATAGAGAAGCCTGCATTTGTTGTATTTCCCTTCTGAAAGTTGTTTTTTTTTCTGTTATTTAAGTAGTTTAGGCTCATGGTGCTGAGCCACTCTCCTGTCTCAGAATAATCAACAATATGGCAGTTGAAGCACATGCTTACTCTGGTTTTAGGCAATTTTACTCGAAGTCTGAGACACTCTCTCCTCAAATGCTAAAACTCAGCATAATCATAAACATAATTTTCTGAGGGATAAGTATTTTCCAGAAAAATATTCAACTTCAAAATCCCAGCTCCACTGTGCCTTGGAAAACAGGATTATCTTCTCCCCCAACCTCCAAAAAAGCAAGCAGCAGCAAACCAGGCACTCAATCACCTGAGCATCAGGACACAGTTCTGAAAACAGCTCTCCCAACCTCAGTGATCACATTTTCCAGCCTTCTCCTGCCACCTCCCTTTCCTTATGAGCCCTGAGTTTGAACGAACTCCAAAAAATACAAAGTACAATCCTGAAGACCTTGACAGATTTCATCTTATTTCTGCTCAAAGCTGTGCTAGATCACCAAATGATGATTTCCACCTGACATTACAGGGAGGATTAAAATTTGTAGAGAACTTCAGCAAATATCTGCTTTTCCTACAGCAGATCTTGCCATGAGTACGTTTTATGTCTTCATAATATAGATTAACCTGGTAGATAGCAACCTGCAGAATTTTTCCCATTTACTCAGGCAATAAGAAGTTATTTTCCTTTTGCAAAATTACCTACGCCACACACCACAGGCACAGAGGCATTGAGTAGATATAGTGGATGCAGTTTCAAAGCCAAAACTAGCAAATCCCATTTAAAATAATTCTTACAGTCATTTGAGAGCATATAGAAACATATACTAAGCACCCAGGAGCTCTCCTTGATCCACATGTAGGAGAGCTGCATTTTTAAGCCTAGTTTTCATTGAAAATTATTGAATATCCCACAGCGTGCTGTTTTTGGAATAGCTCTGGCAAGTTTGCTGTAGCAGTTAGGCACAAGGGATTTAATGGCATTTTCCTCTAGCCATAAAAAATTGTGCTGTTTTATCTTCCATAAACCCCTTAGCACCAGTGTCAAAATCTCTTAGAGGGCTTGTTCTTCCAACTTTTTTCATGTTCCACTGGGCTTTCTTACTGTTTTTAAAAACAAACACATCCACCTTTAACATAGGACAAGTTATAAAAGAGCTGCTTCAAAGTGGCCTAGTGGAGTGAGATGGATGGGATACCACTGAACTGAGTTCAAAGGTTTGATTATCCAATAAGTCAATTTGGTAATGAGCTCCAGCAATCACGATCACCATGCTAACACCACCCAGTTTCACCAGCCCCAGGCAGCAGCACTTGTCAATTTTGCTCACAGAACTATGTGCTTCAATAGGAAGTAAATTGGTAAGAAAGAAAAGAACAGGAGATCAGGATCATTTGCATATAAATGATTCTCAAATCCAAGCAAAACCACGAAGAGACTGCAACCTGTGCAAAATTACCTAAATCCTACAGCACAGAACAGAGATCAAACCTCCAGATTAACTCAGGCTGCCAATAAACTGTGAATTTTTAACTCAGGGGGAAGCAGCATTGCAGGATTGCTTTAACAGAAAGATTCTTCAGATAATGCTTCACAATACAATCTTTGCTTCAAGACAAGAATCTTTAAAAATCATCAACACTACTACAACAAGAAATATATAAATTTTATTACTTTGCTTGTACTGCTTGCTTTTACCATGCATTGGCATGTCAAGACTCTAACAGCAGCTTTTGGGTAAGACTCAGTTTCCACTCCTTTCAAATCCAAGACTTTTCAGACTTTGATTCCATGAAGCACAGCTCTGGGACAGGAATTTTCAGTGATCCCAAGAAAGCAAATTACTGCTGTGGAAGCATTTCTTCCCTAGAAACACCCCAAAGTGATACTTCACTTTTTAATTCCCTGTTCTATCTAGAAAGCTGGCAGTAATAGCAGAAGACTAAGTTTTGTCATTATTCACGTTAAAGCTACATCCATTAAAAAAAAAAAAACAAACTCAAAATATTTTCAGCATCTACAAGGAAATAATTGCAACTCCTTGAGGAGCCTTTCTATTCAGGGCACATTGACTAGCAAGAAAATAGAAATTTTTAGGGTTTTTTTCCTTCTTTTATTTCCCAACCATTACATAGAGCTCCCATTTCTGGAGATGGAATTTTGTTTGATGAAAGGAAAATCATGATAGGAATTCGCTTGTAGGGAAAAATGTTAAATAAATAATGGGCTGTCTTTTTTTTTCTTTTTCCTCCATTTCTATCTGTTCCGCTTTCCCAGAGAAGGGACGTGACAAGTGTACTATGGGCCTAAGACCAGCACTTTGTATTTGCCATTGGGAAAATCCAGCACACATCATCTTGCCTTCTGCTCTTCTCACCTCTTCCTGGTGCTCCCAGAAAGGGGAATGCATTCCCAAATGACTCTGACTAGTGTTTTCCTATCTCAAAATCAGCTTTAATTGCAAGAAAGTCTATTTGTTTCCTTTTACTAGAATTTTTTTTTTTTAAATTCTGGCACCTAAGTATCCAGTCTGTGACCTGGTGCACTTAAAAACTGAAAATATTTTTTAAGAGATGTCATGCACTTCTTGTCCCATGAATGAAGATAACTCAGTGCCCCTCAAGCAGAAATTGCAGACAAGAATTCCTGGGTGAGGTTCACTGGCTCACCCCTGGTAACAGATGACAGAAGACATCTGTCAAGCTCTCCCCCTGGGGTTGTAATCCAAAGGTTTAGCCTGATGGCTATGTGCTACAAGCCAGCACTTGCTCACATAACTGGGAGGAGAGGCTGCACTCCAAGTTTCATGCTCAAGGTCCAAGCAAACCACGATGACTTCACTCTCCGGCGAGTTTTGCATTCCTGAGCCTGATGCTCAAGCAGATGTGATGGGGCGCCGGCAGCCAAGCGCCCCTGCCTGCTCCCTGTGCTGCACCCACAGCAATGCTAGACCAGCTGAGGTACAACTAATCTAAGCAGTTCTAACAGCAGCAAGCCAAGTGTCCTCTTGAGCACGTCCAGGCTGCATGCACAATTATTTACACATGTTGCTGCCGCACTAAGACAAATGGAGCATTGCAGGATTCTGAAAGGTGGCAAGAAGCAGAAAACCTGAAGGTCCCTCCTTCCTTCCCTGCTATTTTTGCCCTTTTCATATTTGGCAACCTCATCCTTTGCTTACAGCACCCCTTTTATTATTTCTTCTTCTACTGGAAGATGGTGCAAGTTGTATTTACATAGCAAATAAGAAGGTTTAGGCATGCCTTGAAAGAAGCAGCATAAGAAAGCACAAACCTAATACAATTGGAGGATTATATCACAGCTGTTTTTCTCTTCCCTGTCACATAAATGCATCTCATGGGAATTAATTTTCAACAGGCATTTTCAAATGCATTTCAGAACATTTTCTGAAACTCCCTAGGAAAAAAAAAATACTATTTGAAAGTAAATATATTCCCATTTTCTTTTCCTTTTTTTTTTTGGTGGTGATGTTTTTACAAAGAACTCCATGTAAGGTGACAGAAGAGGATGACTGAACTCAAGATGCACCCAGGCTGAGCCTTACGCACCATCAACCCAGTCAGTGACACACTGGTGGATTGCAAAGTTATACTGAGTCCATGCCAAAAAAGACATCACCCTGCAAAACCTTCTCATGTTTAATGTCTGCTGGAACACCAAAAGCCACATGCTGGTACCACCCAGGAGCTGAGTATTCAACATGGCACATTATCTTCAAGAATCTACCTGCACACAGCCCTGCACCCTGAAAAAGTCACATGAAATATAACGCATAGATATACAGATCTTCTTTTTCCTCCCTCTTCACTAACACAAGGTAAGAAGGGAAAGCAGAGGCAGAGGATGCCGCATCTGAGACAAGAAAGATCCATTCCCTTGTGAACTGCTGACAAATGGAGAAACCCAGGAGCTGGGGGCCAGAGAATTGACAAGGTGAGATTAGCCCCTAAATTATGTACAGCTCCTTCCATGTGTTTGAGAGAAACTATGATTTATTTTTACTGCAGGCAAAGGCCAAGTCGGCCTCACATCAAACATCTGAACAGTTCTCCCCTGTGCTCACACATGCCATTATGAGGGGAAGCTGAGCCAAAATTGTATGTGAATGTTAAGTTCACACACTGCTTTTGGAGGGACTGGGATTGTCGTTTTCGTTGTTGGAGCTTTATTTATTGAAACCAACAAATGGCTTGCAAACCCCAATGATGGGAAGATTAGATATGCAATGGCCCCAGAGTATCAAATATGGCACATTATCTTCAAGAACACAACTGCACACAGCCCTGCACCTTGAAAAAGTCACACAAGTGTGACACACAGATACATAGATCTTCTTTTTCCTCCCTCTTCCCTAAGACGAAGTAAGAAGGGAAAGCAAAGGTGCATCTGAGACAAGAAAGATCCATTCCCTTGTGGACTGCTGACAAATGGGGAAAGTTTCTGGATTTTTTTTTTTTCACATCGCTTCTAGTAGGGGATCAGATTTTGTGCCCAAGGCTACTCTGTCCACATATGACTATTCTGCTGGGCTTGGGCAGATGCTGCAATGGATATGGACCATATGTTTAGTGTCTGTACTAGGGGAAACCTACAGCTGTGGTCCAAGACATGGTGCAAACTCAGCTGTTTCAATGCACTTCAAGCTGGAATCACTTAACATGCTGGAACTTTCCTCTGAATCTCAGTTTGAGCATTTAATATAAACAACAAAGAATGAGAGCTGAAGTGTGCAAAATCATCACAAAAGGGTCAAGTTCACTCAATCTGCCCCAGCTCACCCTTTTTCACTGCACCACCACTCTCAGTGAGACAATTAATACATTCAAAGCATGCACCGATTTTCAGCAGGCAAAAACTATGTGTACCAAAGCCCTTTTGACTCAAAATTCTACATTTCTGACAATGATCAATGTTCATTACATGTCCCAGATTCCCACAGAAAGGTTGTTCTGTCAAAAACATCTAGCTATTATTGCAAACTTCTAAGTTTTGCCTGAAAAAATAAGAACCCAAACAGCAGCCTGACTGTATTTTTGCGGAATATCAACTTTTATGCTTCTCTGGGACTTTTGTGGGGGTGTGTCAGTGCTTAATAATTTTTCTGGCTCCAAACAGCTCTTAACGTCAGGTCCCCAATTTAGTTGTCATTTGGATAAAAGAAAGTACTTCTTTATTTTTTTCTTTTTTCTCTCTGACCCCATTCTTCCCCAAGCAATTACTGGATGCTGCTTAAAATATGTAACTTCGGAGGCATCAGACAATGTTTAAACTGTTATTTTACAGCACATCAGCATATTTGAACCTGAGATTAGCTCAGTTGGTTAAAACTTGGTTGTAATAATGCCAAGGTCA
>JAOXXN010000471.1:17017372-17034581 GCA_026770055.1 Myrmophylax atrothorax | reverse complement strand
GACCATTGACTTAAGAGTTGGACTCAATGATCCTTGTGGGTCCCTTCCAACTCAGAATAGTCTGTGATTCTGTGATTTAGCAATACCAGAGAATGAACAGGTACAGCACAGGAGCATCACCTGCTGTCTTCACCATGGTTTCATCAGAAGAAAGCTCCTAAAGTCTTAGCTATGGCTTCCTACCCAGGAACTGTGCCAAATCCACCTTTGTGAACCTTTTTTTACCCTTTGGCAACTATCCACTGAAGGTATTAATGCAATATTGCTTGTTCCAGACTTTGTAACTGATTCTGAATGTTCAGGTAGAAACTTAACTGGACCATGGTGCACAAGACACAAAAAATCAAGCATTTTTTTAACAGCTTTTAGAAATGCAGGTGAACTATGCCCATAGGAGAACTGGTAAACAGGAAAAGATTACAGAAGAGCTGATCTAATAGACAGTAGATCAGATTTTAATATAAATGGACTAATCTAATAGTTTTTAGAGTTCAGTTCAAGAGCTACTTTTAGGCAATCTAGCTTCAATTCACTCTAGTTCTCAAAAACACTGTCAGATGTGGTTGCAGTTATTTTGAATTCCTGGATTTCAATGTATAAAATCTGATTTTTTTTTTCTTCAATCCACATGTGGTTTAACATGGGGAGGGTGTGGGGAGGGAAAGCATACAATCTCTTTTTAAGGACATACCAGCTGCATATTATTACTGAATGTATGGAGTGAACTTCTAACCTCCTAAACAATCTGTGTCCCCTGGCTTGATTCATATCCATCAGAGCCAGTGGTGCAGATCTTATGCACTGTCTTCCAACCTGAATCCTTCAAACTCTATTAAAGAGAAGCCTGGAAGGAATTCCCCAGTATCCCATTGTTAGAGAAATCACTTTTGATTTCAGTAACAGGTGCTGTCAGTTTTTCATTCAGACCATATTAGAGCACAGACACGTGAGCACTACACTTACAGCCTCAAGAGATTTAGTGGAGACTGGGATTGCCAGGTTTTTGGGTTTGGGTTTTTTTTCACCTTTTAATTAATAAAACCATGTATGTTCTAACCATGCAAGCTGAAACATATCTTTTAGCTTCTGTGCAGAACAAGCACGAGTGCAGGTGATAAGAAGAAAAACAAATTTTTCCCATCTGTTTGGCAACAGATGCAGCTTCATCTAATATATATTTCCTGCCTTTTGCCTGCACTTCTGGATCTTTAATTGAACAACTTGCAGGCGCTCTGCAGAGGCAGTGCCAGATGGAGCCAGTCTCTCTCCAGCAGTTCTCCACCTCTGCATTTGCGAAGAATGGAATCAAGTGCAGGAGTCATAAAGTGACTATTCACGCCCTAGCATTTTCTCATCTACCCAATCAACACGACAAGTCCTTTTGAGAGCCAAAGGCAGTCAGCTTATACCACCACCCGGAACACTTCTTCAGTTGCAAGCTACAAACACAACTTTAATAAGAGAAAACTATCATCTTCAAATAGTCTCTGTTCATCTGTGTGTGTAATATCTCCAATCTAAATGTTAGTCAGTAAGATGGCCAATTGCATTCAGATAAATGCCTTGGACTCTCTTAAACATATCATAATCTGCCTGTGAAATGGCTGGATAGTTGCTTTCCAATTTGTGAAATGGTTCAAATGCTGTAAATAAAAAAGAAATTGGACAGCTTTCAAAAGGACAGATTAGACTTTTCAATTCTCAGTGATTCGGTGCTTCCAAGCTACACTCCTGTGAACTCCATATTAATATTTAAAACCTGGTTGTGTTATGCTGTTATTTTGAGGAAGAGGGCACAGTACAACTGAACCCAAGGAGACAACCCACTGAACTACAAGAAATCAGCTCCCTGGCCCTGCAGCATGCCTGTGTGCAAGAGGTGTTGGGGAAGAGGTTTCTGGAAAGCTGCCTGGCCCTGTCTTCTCCTGTCCAGTTTGGCAGATTGAAATCACAAAAGACTGCTTTTTGCATTTACAATTCATCTCCCTTTCCACCACATGCACTGTCCCTTAATCCCAGCTGCCCTGAGGCTCAGGATTTGAGGTGCCTCCCACATTCATGTACTGGGCTTCCAAATCAGCTCTGATACCCAGTGTTTTAAGTGCAAACACATTCTGTGTGTGGGCTGACCAGCTGAAATCAAAGAGAGGAAAAAGAATAAACCATAAAATATTGAAGGTAGATTTAGGATTGCTTAAGCCCTTCTTTTTCTAATCCATGTTAGGATTGACTTCCCTAGCATGCAAAGTCATACTACATTCCCAGGCATGACCTGGAGACCTGACAGCAGGGCCTGCTGTCTGTGCAACAGACATTACATCCATACTCTAGAGCAACAGGAATTATAAACCTGCCAGCAAAAACTCACCTTTTGTCTTTCACTAAACCCATTTATTTTCTCATCTTGCTACACATTAGTTATTTCAAACCTGTTTCAAAATCCCAAGTCCTTCTGCAAAGCCAGCACAGGGCACTTGCTCCACTCAGTCTCCGACTGCATTGGCTTCTAAGTTACTTGTTTATTTACTCTCGTTTCTACAAGAAAACTAGCCTGAACTATGAAGAGAACTGACCACTGAAACCACCAGAAATACAGAAATGCTGAGGAAGGCTGTCTTTTCTCATCCTTTGAGCATGCCCTGGTGCACCTTGGTGTGGATGTGATGTCAAGATCCCTCCTGAAAATCAGTGGGCAGGTATGGCTTCAGCCTCTTGGCCACGTCTTGTTTTGGAGCTCAGATTACCTCAACCCTCTCCCCAAACTTGCCAGCAGCAGTTTGCTTTCTGCCCCTGGAGAGACAGACGGAAGGGAGGGAAGAAATAAGCCTATACTAAATAGAAAAAAATATTTCACATAAACCAATCCTAGGAAGCTGACAAAACTCCATTGTAAGAATATCAATATTCAGCTACTTTCAGAAATAAAGCAGTTTCCCTGAAAAAAACATAAAATGCTGCTCAGCTCCCTTTCAAAACTCTTTATTACTTGTGTAGAAACATCAATATTTTGTAAAGCTCAATTCTAATAGCTATATTCATGTTGGCTCAGGGATCTGCCTAAACAATGCTTAACTACAGGACTGCGTCTAAATCTGTTTTATAGATATCTGACGTTCTGTGAAGGGCTTTTTACAATGAGAGTGACATTAATACCATGAAAAACACATTTAGTTCAGCAAAGCAGATTTATAACAAATAAACAAACTGTGCAATACACAGGGTGTTTAAGGTGAAATGAACTGGGTAGCACTTTCAAGGATGCCCCATTTTCATAATAGACTTCAGTACTTATGGACACAGGCAACTCAGTACACTATCGAGTCCACACTAACAGCCTAACAAGGCTGGCATGCAAGTGGCCCTCATCCGTGTCCCAGAGGCTTTACTGTGTTTTGAGGGAGGCCCCTGGGCTGCTCATAGCAATGGTGAATATTCATTCATATGCCCCAGTATGTAAAAGATCTCCAGCCTGAAGGCTCCAGGGCTGGAGGCATTGCCATGGCCAGTTAGCTGAAAAGTCACAGCAGACACCTGAGAGGCAGGAACAAACAGGATCCAAAAATCAGAAAAGGAGGTTTCACTAAGCTGTTTGGCTCCGCACCACTAAGGGCTCTCATGCAGTCAGCTTTGGCCAATACGTAGTTTCAAACTCTTACCTGAGGGGTTGATGACAGGATGACAGTACATAATACCTGGCTGGAAAAACTTACAACACTGATTTGTAGCTTTATATCTGCCAGCTTTCAGATTGTTCTTGTTAATGAATAGTTCAGACCAGCACATTGAAAGGTAAGCGTGTTTTTCATGTGAAGTAGAGGAATTATGCTCATCGACCTTTTAGGACTAAGAATTTGGCCTACAGAAGAGAAAGACATAAAAAATCTACAAGAAAGTGAATAGTAGTGCTGAAAAGCAATTATTTTAGGTCAAAGCTGTATGCCTGCCTTTCCATTTGGCATGTGGTTTTACATGCAGTCAGAAATTACCCTGGTCCAAACCAGAGACACCAAATGCACAGAGGAATGTTCAAGTGCCGCTGTGCCAGCATAGGGATTTTCCATAACGTATGCTTGTTCTGAAAGCCTAAACTGTACCTGATCCATTTGGGCTACCAAAAGGTACTGTGCATCCTCATGAGCATCAGCATAATTTGAGGAAGTTGGAAACGTGTAAAGAAACACAAATAGGATGACACAGAAATGAAAAAAGTAAATTGTATCCTTTAGAGATTTTTAAACTATGTAATTTCCTTGCTTTTATATAATATATACACCCATAAAATGAAGTACCTTATGTCACTGCAAAACATAAATTAGATACCTTGAACAAAAGGATTATGTCTCTCATAAGGAGAAGAAAAAGATACACATATTCAACATGTGAAAAAAGAGAAGAGAGAGGAGTGACGAGAGAAAATCTGACCTGGTCCAATGCACTTATCTTAAAAAATACACCTGCTAAATAGCTACATTTGTTTTTTAGATAAACACAGACATATATACATAGCTAAATGTGCATGTATCTTCATATGGCTGCAAGATTCAAAAGCATAACAGAAAGACAGGAGGAAAAAGTAGTAAAGCAGTATGTATCCAATTAGGAAATACAGCAGAGACGCTCATTCTTATAGATATTACTTTCAGTATAGGATAAAACTACTGCTACAATACATGACTAAAGAGCTGCTATATGCTTTTAGCACAACAGCCTAAATCTCATTTTACAGCTCTCACAGGTAACATAAAATAAATGCACCAGTCTACAGTGATTATTAATTTTCCCTCTCTACAGTGTCAAATATGTTCAAATGTTTATGTTTTGTAAATTTTTTACAGCAGACCACTTAGTACCTGTGTTGAGACCTGTAATGTTATTAGCCTTGAGCCTTTCACATTCCATGCATGCATCAAGAAGTTTCATCAATTTTCAGGGAAGAAGTATATTAGTTTTTCTAGTCATTGCAGTGCTTTACAGGTACTAAAAACCTCAAAATCCCCAATATTTTACACTAGCCAGCCAGAACTCTCATTTTATAATAATGCTAACCCAAAATCTAGCTCACTTATGTCATCAAAAGCAACTCTTCTCCTATTATCTTAAATATAAATGAGAAAAAGCATGCAGCTGAAGCAGACAGAATAATTTATAATGAGAGGAGATCTGTCATGCCAGGAATACTAAAAAAACAGAGCATAAGACTGAACACATTTAGAATTGAAGGAAATAACAGGCTTTCTAGTATTGTGGTCAGTCTCAAGACAGAAAGGAAAGAAGAAGGTCATCTGTGACAGACCTTCGTGGTTGGCACTGAGTCAATAAATGTTTAAACCTTCAAATAAATATTACACAATTTTTTTTAAAAAGAGGCTAGAGCCTAACTGACCATAGATCAGTGATATGGAGTTCATTGGCACACCAACCCAGAGCTGCTCAGCAAAATAGAAATTACAGAGTATAAGTGCTGCAGAGGCAAGCAGCTCACCCCCTCTGTTCAGCTGCTGCAGAGATTGTTCCAAGGAAGACAGAAATGTGACTTTGCTTGAAGAGAGATTTGATTTAGGAATCTGAGTCAGCCAGTCTATAGACAATAAAAGGTAGCATCAAAAGCCATTCAATTTGTCCAAGACTCCAGGTGCTCCCTGGAGGTGCATCACAACACTGATGACAGCAGGATCCTCCAGGTTCATGCAATGCCATTGCCTTCACTCTGTCAACATGTCCATGCCTGAGCCTCGGCTGAAAATTTTGTCATCCAAAAGGAAGCAACTTCCAACTTTGTCTCCTGAAAAATGGTGTCTGTTACAGAAAACCTCTGCAGTACAAAAGAAACTGCAAGTATCTCAACTATTTGCTCGCCTGTCCTTGAGGTGATTAGTTGGTGCTGGGAAAGTCATAAGCCTTTTCACGGATAACCAGAAAATCCCAAATTACAGAACGGATGCTAAGAACAGACTTGTGGGGAGAGGCAGGGGAAAACTTCACCCCAAGCAGTCAACCTAATGTCCTTATTTTCTTCTCCTTCTGCAGAGGACATCATTCATCACAGTCCACAACACACTCCTGGGAAGTGCTGAGACATGCCAAGGATTACAGTAAAACAAGAGGTGGACAGGGAAGACTTTGATCCTCCCGTGTTATTGTACAAGGAAATTACTTGCTAATGCAAAAGAATGAGCCCTTCTTTCGATCCAGGTTATTCCATGAGGAATCTCTTTCTGCAAAGTCTGAAGCTCAGACAAGGTATTGGACTGGAGGGACCACTCGTCACATCTTCTGCGCCAAGCTCAGCATGTCCACAGTACATTTCTGAGTGCAACATACAACTCCCTAATCCTCTTGGCAGCAGTCACTCGTACAAGGTCAGTCCCCCTGGCCTACAAGATGCCTTTCCAAATTAAGCTGTTATTTTCCCTTATTAAAGTTCATATTTGAGCTAAAACAGCATCACTGATTCAGTTAAACCCTCACTGTCTGCAGCTCTCGTTCAGAGCAGAGCACACAGAAATCTCATAGAGACCAAGATGCCTGGTCAAACAGACTCCAGTGAGGAAACAGTGAGTTGATTTTAGCAACATGAATCATTTCAGGTCCAGGGACAGCAACATAAATTGTGCTTCCTGGCTGAGATTTTGTCTTCAATAATAGCAATGTGCATCCTGTACTGAAAACTCAAGAGCATCTCCAAGAGTAGCCTATTAAGACAGTGGTATTTACCAGGGCATGCTGACCCAACACTTACTTCTCACAGATGGCTTTCAGCCACTGGCAGCTGCTGTTTTGTGTGGGCATGGGGATGTTTGTCCTCAACTGCAGCTACTATTCACTGCCATTTACCACCAAGTGGGAAAGAGGAGGAAAATAAGGAGAAAAATCAACTCTAGATCCAGCCAAGTTTAAACATGAGTTCACTGGATATCAAATCTCACTAAGCAACTTAGGCTGAATATGTTTGAATAGAAAGGATATTTTAGGTGTGTGTAAACAAAACCAAATAAAACACACAAGGAAGAAACAATCTAAAAGCAGATATTTGATATCTTTTCTCTTGTGCACTCTGAACAAGTATTGTTCAAGGATGTTCAACAATCTGTTTGTCAGCTGAAGCGTGCAGGAGTCCAATAGCAAAATAACAGAAAATTATCTGTGCCTTTCTGTCAAGCTGAGGCAAGTCCACACTGTGGTGTCTGCCTAAACAAAAACCAAAACCATGGCAGAACTGACACAAGCCACCCTAAAGAGTATGTTGAATGAGATGAGGAAAAAGGGAAAGCAGATGAAAGGGATATAAAATGAGAATGAAGCCAAATTCAAGGACCAAAGTGACTTAAAAATTTCTTCCCCTACAATTAATATTAATTGTTGGGCCTTTCTAGGTTGCTTTTTCCTTTTTGATAGTACCTAAATCTTAAAGCCCAGCCTGACTGGATGAAAGCAGTAGAAATTAAGTCAGTGTTCCTGAATATTTTTCTTTTGGAGATAATTTCTCTGCAGGGATCCTCCAAGTGGTGAATGCAGTGTTACATTTCCTTCATCAGCCAACAGAAACATTGCACCAGTAAGGCCAAGTTCTTGCATGTGATAGGATCCCTGCTGGAATTTCAACCTAACATTCAGAAACCCCCCAATCTCCCTCTTACCCAGATTTCTCTCCCTGCACATCAAATAAAATCTCATTCATGTGGAACCTGCATTACAGCTCTCTGGGCACAGTGCTGGCTCACCTCCACTAAAAGGGGTCTTAAATCACTATTTTTAGCTCTTTTCCTCATCTCATGTCAGTTTCAAAACTAACTTTTGCCTGTCTCACTTGTCATTGCCTACAAACTTCTACATCTGTCCCTTGGGTAACGAGCTGGTCCTTTCAGTGTTATTTCTCCATTGCTTTCCTTTCTCAGAAGAGCCTCTTATCAGCAAACATGTCCCAGCCTGGAGCTTTTCAGTCTCATGTCTGCTTCTCAGCTCTCTGTTGCCTTAACTCCAAAACCAAGGATGCTCCCAATGCCAGCAACTTTGGATACCTCCTTGACTTGACATCTGACACTGCCCCACCCATCCTCCTCAAAGTCCAGTAGGTACAACCTACAGTGTGGGATTGTACCTTCAGCTCTCACTTAAAATTTATTTTAAGGATTATCTCGGGATAGAAAGGTACCTTGGAGATGCGAGATATTACCACTTAGGGTTATCCTACTGGAGAAAGGAAAAATTAGAGCAGAGGGGAGTGGGAAATCACTCCCTGTTAACCCTGCAGCGAGCATGCCCAGGGGACATGACAGTGATGGAACAGCCCTGCAGCAGCTCCATGGCTTCACCGTCGCAGTAGCTCACTGCTACCATCACTCACCCACCAACTCATTCCCGCGCTGCCACAGATGCTGGGCAGCCCTGGAGACTGGGGCCACCCAACAAAGCCCCATATTAGCTTCAGTGCTGCTTTCCGTTCGAGACAAGTCTCACACCTCAGCTGCTCGCAGACTCCCTGGGAATGTTGAGGCTCAGCTGCTCTGTTAGAGCCACAGGGTTTAATAAATTGCTTTTCTTAGGCGCACCTATGCAGGAGGGACACCTATAGCGCTCTTCTGCCTGGGGTTGTGGACCCCCAGCACATGCCTCAGATTCTCCTGAAAAATCTACTCCTGTTCCAGGTAGGGCTCTAATGGACCTAAGGAAGCCCATCTGAGCACTGAGCACAAATTAAGCTCATAACATTCCATGCATTTTCTAACATTTATCAACATCTTTTCTTCTGCAGAACCCAGCTCAGTAGGGTACAGGGAGGAGGAGAGAAAAAAGCCTTCTTTCTGGCTGATGTGCTATATCCCAGTGGTAATATTTGCTGAATTACCACTTTCTCCATCTTTGGAGAACCATAACCAGCAGGGTAGTGTGAAAGTCTGATTGCAGGGAGGAAACTACATTCTTTTCCCTGCACCCAGAAGTGCTAGATGAACTAGTTATGATTGTGTGTATATAATTGTATGTACTGTTCTTCCTCCTCCACAAACAAAATTAGAGTTAGCTGCATCTGATCAAAAAGCACATGATAAAGGACATGATAGTAGATTTACACTCAAAACACCTGTCTCATTATAACTAGTATTCTTTAAAAGTGATTTTTTAAAAATAGAAAAATGGAACCAAATTTATACCCACAAAATTATGTGTGATTTGACCTTCTCTAAGTTAGGTGTGCTCAATCAGAACTGCAGGCAAAGACCTGGTTTTGCCATAGTAGCCAAGAACACTGGGGGAAAAAAAAGAAGTAAATTATGAGACAGTCCTCTAATAAACCAACCTGAAGCCAAGGACATCCTTCATAGGCTAGAATACATTTTATTGAACAAAACTTTCCAATTAATTGCTGACAATACAACAGCTGTGTCAGCAAAATTTCCCACACGGCTTGTCTCTCCCTGCCAATCTGCCGTGCAGCAAGATGGGAGCACAACAAAGCCCTGTTTAAACCTTCCTTGTTGCAGGGCATCCTCAGTTTTGTCTATGAAATATGCATTCAGTCCCCACTGTCCTTGGTGGCCGAGGTTAGGCTATCTGCAGCAGGCGTGCAGCTGGCATGTGGCAATGGCATGAATGATGATAGGTAAAGATTTTGTGAACACAACCCATCATCTGGGCAGTCGGTTGGAGAGATACATAAGGATTTGTCTTAGTGTATTCATCCACAGAAGCTCTACAATGCAGGATACTTATTCCAGGCCTACAATGGTGGAGGTAGCATGAGGTACTGGGGAAAAATACATCATCACACACCTGATGTATCACAGCATCCTCCAACAGCTCTCAGGTAAAGAAAGGCCCATTTTATTCACAGGCTGGTAGGCCAAGAATGGAAAGAGATGTGGAGAACTAGAAAAGTGGGACAGTTACCCAAATACTGTCCTGAGAGCATCACCAAGTTGCGACAGAGATGTGCCAAGGGAGAGAAAGTCAAGTCCGTGCTCCCTGTGGAGCTCCTGCACTACGGGTGAGCAAAGAAGCTTGTGAAGCAGGCACAAGCTTAAGTTCTTTTGTTGTTTGCAATTAATTCCTTTGAAAAGTTACAGTCCTAACCAAGTAAAATTCCTTGGGCACTGAATATTTAGAAAATCATTGTCCCACCAAGAGCAAAATGGCAGGGTGGGGATGCAAGAGATGCTCAGTAAGGACTGAGTCCTGTGCAGCCTGTGCCCTTATGAGTGGGTCAAGCAGGTCTTTGCAGACTTCCCTTTCTCCTGAATTTTGCACTTCATTATTTTTCCCACAGGAAAAAACAATGCAAACACAGTGGGTAAGACATTTAGGTCAAGACCCAGTGTTAGTCTCTGAACAAGTGACCTGATTTTAAAAAAAACACTAAGAAAGCAGTATCTCTCACTGCCTTAAACAAACGTCAGCCTTTGGAGCATCAGGTTATTTACGGGTCTCAGCCTTACTTTCACTTCCAAGTTTCATTTTCTCTTATCACAGGCTCATTACTGGCTCAGGAGTCCAATCTAATGAAACTGCACATGTGAGGCCACAACTAAGACAAACCCTAAAAGAATAAGGCTCCTAATTCACTCAAGCCATTTGGGAAATCCTGAGTGCACCTTGGCGAGCACAGACTGCTATATTTCACACCTCAAATACCTATCATTTCCAGTAAACCACAAACGTCCTCTTCATGAATCCAGAGGAATGCTCAATTTTGTAATGTGCTTTTCCACATATCTGTCTGGAGGTGCTCCTCTTCCTTTGGTGGCAGAGGGAACCCAATGGAGTGTTTAGCCCATCAAACTTTAAATAGCTCAGGATAGCTTAAATCCCTCCCACGGCTTGCTACCTCTCTATATGTCTCTTTGCATTTGCTGGACAGCATTAGAAGCAGGGATAGCCTTTATTACGGTCAGGTTAGATTAGTGCTCATGGTTAGAATAGTGTCTCAGGGCTAAGCAACATCTGCTTCAGATTTGCTCTGAAACACCCAAAGACAGCCTGTGCTGCCCTATTTCTCCCCACTCTCTGGCAAAGAGCCCTGTGCCAGCCTACATGTACCTTCTGCCTCCCATGTCATTGTTCAAGTTCCAAATTGACTGCCTTTGGTGCTCAGGAAAAAAAAGTACTTTCTTATCAGCTTTTGAACAAGTTTCATTGCTGGAAATAGAATGTCTATCCATGCATTTCTGAATACAGTGGATATACTCTATAAATCTTAAAAAAATACCATGTGAAATGGAGAATTAATGGGTTTTGCATCTGAACTGAAAGAGATTGCTACTCTGAAACATTTTAATTTGCCTTTTAAAAATAAAAATGGTAACAATCATTAGCAAGAATACAATACATAACTTAAGGACATGGGCTTCCACATACTAAACTTGTTAACGTGATAGTGCAGAGCATGGCAGTTCATAGTCCCCAGTTCGGTACAGCTTTTATACCCAGACTAATGCTTAAGAGCCTAACATGGGCTGAACTCATTTCACAGCCAAAGACCCCAACTTTTAAACCTTCATACACTCATAAAACCTTGAGGAGATGAAAAAAAGTCAGATCAGCACCAAAAGAAGAGGCAGGATTAACACAGGGATCCAGCATCTCTCCCAGGCAGTGCATACCTAGCGACAGAGATCTGCTGACCCCAGGTCACATTACAGAGGATGAGAGCACATGAAATGCATTTTGCTATATACCAGAGAGCAAATGAAATAATATATAAGGGATCAAATGCTGAAATAGCATGACAGATCCTGGTCTGTCTCTGTGCCCATCAGCTCAGCCTCAACAAGGGCTGAATCAGACAATCTTCCACACAAACTCCACCACACACTGTTTCAAGTGAAAAAGGCTTAAGGTGAGATTTGGGTTTTTTCATACAAGTTCCTGCCACAAGCACTGTCAAGACACTTGCATGCATTAAAACATGACAGATACTAAATCATGAAGTATGTTATACTTCTTTTTAAATGCAACTAGTCATTTCTTTAAAAAGGACTTGTATCATCCTAAATTTTAATTCAGATCCTGTTGGTCTAAAACAAGCATCTTGTTCCTCTGCAGCCTCACTGTGCTACAGCTCTTGAGGCTTTCATAATACTACATGAAGACAAGTTGATATTTTTAAATACTTAACAAAAAATGGATCAAGCTTTCTAAGACCTTGTTAGCTCCTCATGTTTGTCCTCTCCTTGCATCAGGAGCACATCCTGGCAACAAAAAGCTAAGCAGTGCTGAAGGTTACAATTCCACAGACAAAGAACAATAGGAAGGAAATACGTAACAGAAATAAATTAGTCTCTCAGTGAAGAAGGATCCTGTTTCTGAATAAATGCCCTCAAGAGGAAGGAAAATCTGCGATTAAAACATAAGTTTTATAAAACACAGCTAATTTGCTAAATTGCCTCAGAGCAGGCTGGGGTTTTTTCCTGAAGATTTCCATGGTGATACCAATGTTCCTCACACACAGCACTCCAAAAGCCAATAATATACTAGCTGCTGCTTTTACACCTCACCGAGACACCTGGCATACAGCATTTCATGACCTATGCTTGTCTTCCAGGTGCTGGAGGTGATGATCCAACTTTTTGGCCGTTCAATGAGAAGAGATCCGTGTCCAGTTCTTGCTATTTCCAGGTTTGTGATTTTTCTTTCAGCTGCCAACAAATTTTCAAACATAGGATATGCCACAGATCTTGTGGTTTGGACTTCCTCCAGCACTTCACTAACATCTGCCAAATTCCTGTTAAATCCAACACTGGTTGATGAGCACTTTCCAATGGTGTGAACCTTAATGTAAGTAACTAGTAGAGACTTGGGAGCAATTAAATTTTAATCAGAGGTAAGTTCAGTTTTCAGCATTGTGAGTTATCTCTGGTGTCTAAAGAGCTAATATCTGTAATAATACCCTTCTCCTCTTGTAATCAGCAGTATCAAGCCACAGAAAGGGAGGAAAGTAACAGCTTAAGAAGTTCCCTTCCCAAGAAAGCCACTGGCTGTGTTAATAATCTATGCAGCCTTTCTCTCAGAAATGCCACTGGCATCGCAAATTACTCAGTTGTGTTTTCCAGGGAGGTCCAAGCATCTGCCCCTCTCCTGGCTATGTCTCCTCCATCTCCTGCCCAAGATGGACCCTCACACACAGCTCTGCTAGCAGGGCTGCTTGTCTTGCTGCTCTCCAATGGTGTTAGGCCAAAGGAGCAAGGATAATGCTTCATTTTGAAACCCTGGACAGCTTCCTTTCACCCTTCTTCCTGTACGCACCACGTCCTTGATTGTGAGCTGGCTTTTGTCTGGTTTCTTGGCTTCTTCCTCCAGCTGTGCCTGGAGCAGTGGGACACCCCCACCAGCACTCCAAATCCCTCCTTCCCATGAGCTACAAATTTACAGATCTCCTGCCAAAGTTTGCCTAATCCACAGCCTTCCCCATCCTTGTAAACATGCAGGACAGCACGATGGTTTCTCATAAAACAAATCAAGCCTTTCTAGCTCTCAGTGACAGATATAAGTTCCAGTCCTTTTACTATGCCGCCACAGTGGGCTCAAAGCTTTCCCACTGCTCTTCCAAGCTCAAAAATTCCCTGTTGCCAACCTGGAGACTATTTCTTTATGCACTGCAGCAATACCAACATAGCAAGCAGAGCTCAGCACCTCCCAGGCTGTTCTTAATGGAAAACGTATGTCCCAAACCAGAGGTTGGTGGCTGAGGTCTAGGAACCATTCAGAGAAGCAGAAAGATCCCTGCAAAAGCTGCTCTTTGGTATGAAATCTCTGTTAGGAGGTGGCCACGCAACCAGAGCTGGGCTTCAGGGAAGTACAAAATGCAGCAGCAGGCTCCCTGGCCTCAGAAGGCTACATAGAAAGTGGAAGAGATAACAGAAGCTGGTGATATTTTTTTATTTCTTTGTAAATGAAAATTTCCCAAACACCCTCAGCATGTGCAGCCTGGGGAAGTTAGATGAACAGCTGCCTGGAACTGAGCACTAATTCATCCATTTTGCTCTCTGTTAATGAATATAGACAATGGAAAATCAGTAGATGCAAAAACCCCACAATTTTTATGGACTTACAGACTGATTTTCTGTACCTCATCTTGTCATTTTTGTGCCTGTGCAAAGTGATGGCACAGTTGGTGTAAAGGACTACTAAATTATCATAGGGATATTTTTATCCTCCATTTTCACTGGTATGGCAAATAGCTACAGGTGTCAAAGGAAAAAGAAAATGTGTCTTTTAGTAGAGAAAAGGAATACTCAACAAAATGAAAAATTAAATGAATTTGCTATCCCCACTGCCATCTTCAGTTCAGACTACATGCATGGATATGTACTACTTTGCAGTAAATCAGATTTCCATCTCCACCCCTACCTCAATTTTTACCCATTTAAAGCGGTGAGTGACCTCTTCAGAGAAAGGCAGGAGGAGCACCACTCCCAGCTGCAATTCTGTGTTGGAATAGCCTCTTTCATATTTTTAACCCAGTAAGACAAGGACCTTGCTATGCATTTCTCTTGGTACATTACAGATTGCAGCTCAAATCCAGCTGGATTAGTGATGAACTGCACTGGGCTCAAGGGGAAATTGAACACAGAGTGAACAAACCACGTTCTGACTTACACAACCTCTCCTGGATTCTAGTTATAAATTTTTTAACCAAAAAACCACTGTGTAGAGTAAGAGAAACAGCTTCATAAAATGTCTGTGCAGCTATGAGAGGATCTTTTTTTAGTTAATGGCAAATTTTAGGGCCCCAGTTGTTATGACAGGACAACTATTCCCATGTGCAAATGCAAAATCCCTTTGAAGCTGAATATATACAGAGCTCAAAAATGCACCAAATCCCAAGTACTTTTAAGAGGAGGAAAGGGGAAATTTCATTTCCTACCAAACCAGCAAGGATATTGCAGCCCAGCACAATGCCATTACAGTGTGCAAACTTGAATAAACCATCCCCTTTCAAAAATATACACAGAGACCCTTGCACCAGTTTGCACACTTTTAAAGCAAAAAGGCACTGTGAATAATCTGGTCTGACCTCTGTGGGAACCAAACGGTACTGTTTCAGCCCCTGTGCCAAAAACTCAGGCTCTGGGCTTTGTGTCACTGTCAGATTGGTGTTGCAGTGTAACTGCTGAATCTGCCTGATGAGAATGCAGTGACTCCCAGCCAAAAATTGGCTTTCCACCCTTTATCTTAGATATGGGCACTCACTGCACTGAGTTACTACACACCTACGCCAGCTAAGCCTCAGCGTTATTAAGCAGAGCCCAACAGACCCACTATCGATCTTACTCAGAGTCATTTCTGCACGCACACACACAAAACCCATAAACAAACAAGCAGTGCCCCACAAACTGTAAGTCAAGAACAAACAGACAAAATTTTCACTTTAAAAAGAAAATCCCATCACTCTTCAGGTGAAATTAGCTGTGTCTATATCTGATATCTAAAATGAAGTGAATACCACAGTCTCCAAAAACCATGGCAACCTGAAAATGTGAGCAACACCTTTTTTTTCCTTTCTTTCTTAAATAGTTCTTCACATGGCTGAGACTCCTGCTTTGTTTTTTAAGATAACAGTGTGGTGTCTGGGAGGCTCCAACCTGGAACATAGCTACTGGATGAGCCATGAATTATTTCAATGGTTTAGGAGATTTTGCACCATCTTTCTTTGGGTTTTTTTCCCTCAACTACATTTAATCAAACACTTCAGCTATCCCTCACTCACAACCAGTATCTCCCTCTGTGTCCATTCACCCTTGGACATTTTTTCTACCTGAGAAGTAGTCACATCCAGCAATATGAGGTGTTTGGACAGAGACCTTTTCTTCCCCCTCAGTGCTATATAAATTTCTTATCCTGATAATTTTTTACCTTTCTCCTCTTAAAGAAAAGGTGAAATACCATCAAAAAAAAAGCTGAGCAACAACTTGCATTAGGTCAAGAGCCAAGAGAGAATAGCAATTTATAGCTCTCTGCCTGAAACAAGGGTAGAGATTACTGCCATTTAAACCCACTTCCACCTTGCAATTTCCCCCATTTCCTGCTGCTTTGCAGCCTGGAGTATTAAAACCCAGGACACTAGAGCTGAGGTCTGACTTGAAGAGAAGCCCATCTCCTTCTGCTTGGGAATTACATCATATTTCAAGGCAACGTACATCTTGCTGTGGACAAAATTAAGTCCAATAAAACCAATTTCCGCTCTGACATTATTTAAACATGGCCACAATCAAATAGAGTAGAAAGCCAAATGAAAAACCCAAACACTAAAGTGATTTCATAGATGAAGCCTGAAAAGCTCCACTGATCTGAACCTCTCCCTGCTAAAGACGGATGCCCTGCAGTATATTATGGTGTGTGCACTATAAAATTCTCTGACTTTTTAGCTATACTCTTCGTTTTAAGTGGATCAAGTTCTCTACACTCCCTTCTGCAATAGCTTAAATCCTACTACGAGATTATCTTTTCCTGTAATACCACACTTTTCAGAATAGCAGCACACCAGCATTGTGAACAGACCCCAACAAAAGAAATTTTAGGACAAAAGAAGCATTGAGGGATACAGCCTCAATAACTATGCTATGGTTCATCCTTGCTTGCGGCTGTTGCTGTAACTGTGTGAAGTACCTTTGCCTTTTGAAAGCTGCAGTATGAAAAACTCCCAGCTATCCAGTCAGTAACAGTAGCATCTTTAAAGATTTCAGATGATCTGCATCGGTCTTTAATTGGATACAGAGAAAAAAATCTTAGTATCTTTGGACCTAGTAAAAGTTGCCTATATATTTTTTTCTTTATTCTTCACCCACGTAGCTGCCAAAAAGGTCCTGTCTTATCTCCTCAGGTTGCAATAGAGCGGCAGAAGAAATTTTTACTAAATCCTTACTGATCTAACAGTGACTTGCAGTCCCTGACTCTGAATCCTCTCATCTAGCACAATAGCACAAAAATGCTCTCTTTGCTACTCTTCCCAGCAGCTCTAACAGAGCTTCAGAAGACAAAGCACATGAGCAGATGGATTCATGTCATTTAAATACAGGGATGCAGGTACAACAAACCTCTAAAGAGCAAATTAAATGTTAAGATGTGCTTCCTTCTCCCTGCCAGCCAGGCAAGGCAAGGTAGGGGGAAGCAGCAGCTGCACTACCACCCTGAGGACACAAAGGGCAGAGCCAAGGCTGCATCTCAGTCCTGTCTGCAGATTGCAGGGAATGTCTTCAATCCTATTCCTTTTTCGTTT
>JAOXXN010000471.1:16977012-17010829 GCA_026770055.1 Myrmophylax atrothorax | reverse complement strand
AGCTTACTTTTTGCTTCTAAATGTGCGCAACAATCTGCAGAGGCTCTAATCAAAATGGTGCATTAACTTCATTTTTCCCCCCACCCAACTTCTTAACCCAGCTTGCATACATACATAACCCAGCTTGCATAGTTATGATCACAAAATATTAACATAATGTACCTCTTCCTTAGCAACAGCTATAGCATCAGGGGAATGCAGCCCATAATAATGCAGCTTGATCTAGAAACACAATAAAATATAAATAAGCTTGTTACACTTCAGTGGCACACAGGATTCCACTGTGAAGCGCCTTCATGAATTTAGAAACCTCATCTTCTTTTTACTCTCCAACACAGATTATTTAGAAGAAGATTTATGGGCATACATTCCCTTTTATTCCACAAAATGAAATGTAATTGTTTACTCAGTAACAGTATTCTTTTGCCTTAGATCTACTACTAAATTTGTGGGCATAATACAGACACACATGCACACACATCTGTGGAAAGCAGTGCTCATAATAAGATAAAGATGAAACCAGAACTCTGAGAAAATCTAAAGGGAAGACTGAGACCATCCACAGTTGTGGTCAGTTTTTAATGAAGAAACCTGAAGCAATTTGCTCAAAAAGCCAGCTGCAGTGAAAAGTACTTCCTACAAATTAGCATGCTGAATCTAGAGCCCTCTGTAAAGGCTTTTCCTGTACCTATCTGCAAAAAATTCCAGCATCCCTGGGTGGGTAAGGGCAAAGTCTTCTCTTGCCCCAAGTCCAGCTGTTTCTCTCCATTCCAACTCTGAAGGCTCCTTTGCCAACAGCCCCACGGCTGCTACACATTCATAGACGCTGGCCCTTTAACCCTTATAATTACATTTAATCAACCTTAGTATCTCTTCTCAAAGGCAGTAAGATCCTTCAAATACTGCTTCTTGCAAGTTTTCAAGGAGAATGAACTACATCAAGTCAATTGGAAGGCAATAACAAACCATTTGGAGCCAGAGGATAGCGGTCCTTATCTTCTGAGCAAACATTGCAGTCATCAAACCAAATTTACTTGGCTCAAAGTCTTAAAGCATGAGGCCTTTTATGAGGGAGCCAAGTTACAAACTTAGCAAGGGGCTTCATAATCTTTATCAGAAATCAGTATTTACTATGCATTTATTAAGGCTAGGATTTCCAAAGGCAGTTTTTAAAAGTGAGCTACACAATTCACAGGTATAAATTTCCCTCTGAATACATTATATCACATCACTAGGATTCTCTGTATCAAATGACACACAAAGGAAAGAATCAAATTCAACAATCCACTTTAAGGAAACTCAAGGGCCAAAACAGGCTCTACATCCAGACATTTTAGAAAGCATCAGACCACTCTCTGGTGAAAACCTCTCATTTCCAATAATTTCTGGTTAAACCAAAAATTATTCCAATAGCCAAGTGCTGTTAAAAAACTTGCTTACCTACAGAAAATCTCACTGCACAACTGAAAAGCTATCAAATGAACACACAACTCTTTGACTCACTGCTGTCAACAGCAGTATGTCTGAACCTAACGCAATTTGCTTGTATGGGAAATCATCTGCCTGCCTTTCTAGACACGCACCACTGATGAACTTCAACAAGAACATGGTAAATTTGCTCATTGACTCACAGTTCTCAAAGAGAGTCCCCCATGGTCTGAGTAGCCAAACCTCTAGCTATGGCATCAGTCCCCATAAGCACTTGTTGATTCACCAGATTCAACTAGCCCTTTCAAAACCCCTCCCTCTAATACAGAGCACTGATGAAAAATCTGCCTGAAAAAACTACCACAAAACCAACAAAAAGAATAAATAAAATATTTTCCAGAAGAAGATGCTATAGATGTAACATGATATTTTACTGCTGCAAATATTTTAGTATGCATGCCACTCAGAAATCCACATCACAAGCCTAAAAAGGTTAATATTTTTTAGGTGAATATATCATTCATAATCTAGTCTTAAAATCATTGTGTACTGGCAACAGGTAACTCTATCAGACACGAAGAAGTCATCTACTATTATAAATGGTGTTAATTAGTTAATTTTTTATCCAGGTTTAAAACTGAGGAAGAATAAGACAAATATTACCCCTGTAGTTGCAGCAGAATAAAACATGTTTCTCACAAAGTAACAAAATACCAATAATATACCACTAATGCTACACCAAGAGACAACTTCCTACCTGTACTGCTAACAAACTGTCTTCCCAGATTTACAGTAGAGCTGCTCCCCACCAGGGTTTTCACCCCCAGACAAGGCCATACACTAAAAAAATTAAATCATGAAAATCTATAAAAGGCATCTCATAAAGGATCCTACGCCAACCCGATCCTTTGAATTTGTACCTATTTGTGAATATTCACAAGCGCTCCACTAGACAACTGATGTCCCACTCCAACACACACCCATATGTTTCCAGAGGACTCCTCTAGAAAAACATGGTTGTCATATCCCTCTAGGTGATGATGACACACTTGACTTACATCATGGAGCACTTCTATAAACAGGCCCCATACGATACAATGGGCGCAGCATCCAGCAAAGGATGCAAACAGCACAACTGCAGCAGCAGACCAAGGCCTTCCAGGGGCTAAGCTCTTTGTGGCAGAGGACTCCCAAAGGAGGTGTTACCCCATATCGTGAGCCTTTTTAACATCTCTGGATAGGTAAAATGAAGGCCAGTTATGCCTCTCAATCAAAGCGTGGCAGACCGATCCTATTCTCTTTCACGCAGGCGTATGGTTTAGAAAATCACTGAACCTGAAATTTGATCTCGCATATGATTTATTTGCCATCTTCTCTCATTACACAAATATAAATATAACAGGCATTTTTCTGTAGCCCTGAAATGATTCAGAATTAATACCAGATGACAAAATGGACCATGTACCAGGAGGGGAAAAGTTACAGTAAAAGCTCCTTCCCATTAATGGGGCCATTCATTCATATGCCCACTATTCCACAGGGGAGCTGGACATAAATTATGTATTTGACATCTAGTTATAGATGATTATATCTGACATAATGAAGTTATAATGGAAGGAGTTTGCACATTGTTTGGTTATTAAGTGCCCATTTCTTGTCCCTGCACCAGGTGCAATGGTGATAGGCCATACAAATCATCCAGAAGAAATGCCAAAATGGGCTCCCTTACTGATAAAGCACCACACATGTTTATTAATTTAACAGCTTGTCTTATGTCTCCCCCATCTGCTCATTTAAAACAGTTATTTGCCCTATAACTATTTCAAAAAGAGAAGTGTAGCCAAAAATTAGTCTGGCAGAAAAGGGGAAAAAAAAAGTTTGAGAAGGGTCTCATACTGTATGCAGCACTGCACTCTTTTTTCCACATTGAACTGGTACAACAGCTTTTTTTTTCAAGCTGGTAATAGGACATTCACTTTAGATTAGTGATGCTTGAGGGTGCACCACCATAGCTGACTCTACTTTCCAGCTGTTGCCACTGTCAGGTGGGTGAAAACTTCCACCACTGATGGCGAGTAGCAAAACTCAGTATAGCGGAAAATGAAACCCACTGTCAAACGAATCTTCTGGGTGCATGTCTATGTCCATTTTGAGCTTATCAGGTCATACGGTAGCTTCAAACAGCCTACAAAGAATAACATTTCAAGGCATCTTTAAATCATAGTTCATGCTGATCTCCATAGCAAAATTCCTTTATGAGGCAGCAGCTAGCTGGTAAAAAAAGCTAGTTAAAAATTGCCTTTTCTTTCTTTTTTCAGATGACTAGGAATAATGGAAAAGGTGTTAAATATCACTCAGACTGTTCCCCCCTTTGCCCAAATTCTTAAATATTGTCAAGTGTAAATACTTTGAACAGTTTCCACCAGCATACAGGATTTAGCACTCCTCCTTGAGAGACTTCGTTAGCTCCAGCTTTCTGCTAGAGCAAACGCTGTTATCTTATAAATAAACAGCAATGCCCCGAGGTGCTCCTCTGCAGTGAAAACACACATTCCAAAGAAATAAGAGCAACAGTTCAACACTGTAGTAAAAACAAAAACTGCGAATGGCATGCAATTAACTCTTTCTGACTGGGAATAGCTACAGGACATAAAGTGGGACCTTGCTGATGGTAACAAGCAAACAGGAGGACTACAGGCTGGCTGCAAGATTTCCAGGAGCTCTGGCTACTCTGGTTATGATATTAGTTATCACCACCCATAATACCTAATGAGAAATTAACAAATGTGGAGCATGGTCCATGCTCAAAGCAGCTGCCTGCTTCAGGGAAATCAGTGAGTCCAGAAGGGTGGACATTTTTGTACAGGTCTGAGTCACAATGAGAGATCTTCAGAGAGCTCTGGATAAAACTGGGAATAGCACTGCATCCTTGTATCAGAGCTCACCCACTACTCCACTGTCTTCATGACCCAAACAAGCTCCATACCTGGCAATACATTCCTGTATCTGTATGTACCACACTGCCCAAGACCCAATCCATTGCAACCCTGAGCCATTTGAAGACTCATATCCAGCCTGGAATGGGGCTGCTCATCACAAAAAAATTCAGAGCACAAATGAGAAGTAAACAAACAGCAAAGGAACCCAACAAACAAATCTGGATAGACCTCTTCAAAGCAAAGCAGCTGCAAATTCACAATATATGTGAAGCTTGTACTCACTGCAAAACCATTCAATTGACCATGCAGGTATGGTGAACCATCATCTCCCATTCAAATGGTGCTGTACCAGTTACCTGCACATCTCTTACACTCTCCTTGCCTGAAAACCTACATGGGATGACAGAATGTTGCTGGCTTGCTGCAGTAAGCACTCACACCCCATGTCAAAGTGAGTGTGATCCCCTGATGGGTGCAGGCAGCCACAAAGGGGAAGCCCTGAGGGATGTCATCCTTGAAGAAAAAGACTGAGCAAAAGCAAAGGAGAATATCCTGTATCTGACCAAGGAAGAATAAGACACTATAAAGCATCCCAGAATTGCACAGGGAAAAAGGGAATAAGGGTCCTGAGCACAGGCAACCTCAAATAGCATCCAGTGCATGATCCCTTTTGCTTAAAGATATCAAAGTAGCCTCTTCCCTGGACTCCTCCACCTGAAGGACGTCAGGAAAATAATATTGTCTTAAGGAGCTGGAAACATATGGCTGTAACTAACTCTAAAGGGAAGGAGCAGGTTAAGTAAAAGCAGGACTTCAGAGAGCAGCAGAGGGACACTGTAAAGGACTCCTGAGCTGAGAGAATGGCTTCCCCAGCCTGGAAATAAGGAGGTGCCTGGCCACCATTAGCACTGAGCAGAGACTCCTGAACAGCACCTCTCTCACAGGACTGTTCCTGGGGAGGGAGAGGCAGTCAAGCTGGTATCTCAGAGCCTATTGAGAATGGGATACGTGACCCTATGTGTCAGCTTGAATTAAGGCAAGGAGTGCCACTGGGCCTCACTGCCCAGCGTTCCCCTTTCTCTGGACCTGGGAAGGAGGACTGGGGCTGTGCAATAAGCCCAGCTGTCAGATCTCCTACATCATCTGCAAAGCCATCGACCCTTTCTTGGACCTTTGGGAGGGAAAAAAAAAAAAAAAAAAAAAAAAGACCCAGAATGCACTTTCTGGTAATAAGATTTCACAGTTCAGGAACGATTCTCCCTCAGACACTGCATGTATAAAGAGGGATAAAAATGGCAGAATGGATCCAGTTTTGAAGAAGGAAAGCACAAAGGGATATGCCACTAAGATGGAGAAGAAAGGGGCAAACCCAGCAAAATCTCTTTCTGTCTCCCTGACATTCTGTCTAAGGAATAGGGCCAGATTCTGTGTGGATGAACCTAATAACTGAGGTTTACAAGAAAACCTCCCACAGTGCCTTAACTGGGGCCAAAACAACCCCCTGGCTAGAGAAACTTGTACAGAAGACTGAGAACTTCCCATACCTCCTTTATTTATCATTTATTTATAGAACAGGGGACCAATACACAGTTTTGCTTATCAGCTAATGTTTCGGAAATGTACTAACTTTAAGCATATCAATCTCCAAGATAACTACCTTCTGAGCTTCAACTTCAAACAAAACCCTTGCAAAACATCAGGTCAACAAAAGAGGAGAGTTTCTCAGTCTGCCTAACTTTAAACACTGGGCATACATTTCATTTTTAATATGATTCCACATATATGCTAAAATCTGTTTCTTTACAGTTTTAAAAATATTTTTAACGTGCATATTTGGTGCATTTAATTCCCTTCTTTACTGGGCTTTAGTACCTGGCAGAATCTGAGTACAAATGCTAAACTTAATTTATTGCTATATATGATAATTCCATGAAATCCCTTTCTAAGCCATAGTATCAGCATCCCTCTCATCCATGAAACTCCTTGCCATTGTCAATAACCAGTGATCCATTTTTAAACACAGGTTTAATTTTCAGTCTATGAGATCACAATCTAAGGTCTCAGGTATCCTGGAATTATTCTCTACACAGAAGGTGTAAACACTTGCATAAAAATCACGTAATCACTTCCAGATTGTTGGACTGCAAGGAGGTGTAAAAATAATGGTTAACAGGGCTTCATTTTTGAAAGTAATTTTAAAACAGTCTCAATTTAAAAAGGAGGTGGGGAATAAGAAATGTCTTGATGAAAAACGCTGATTCAAGGCTTCATTTCTATTAAGGGATGTGCAGTGTCATTACTGCATGGCAGTACAGAGCAATGGATTGGAGTAATTATCTGGTAATGCAGGTTGACACTAATGTGCTAGTAAACTACTCGAGTTTATACTCTATTCACTGACAGTGTCAGGACTCTGAAAGGCAGGTAAAAATTCTTTGCATGCATAAACAATGTGTGTAAATGTCACCAGTGATAAAATTTTTCAGAAGGAGAAGGAAGAGGCAGTTACAAATAAATCTGTCAGCTGAGAATTTGAACTGCACAGACCCACAGGACCACTAAAGCTGTATATTTTTTTGATAACATAGGTAGCAATGATGCTTCTATACCCCTACTCTGGCTCTATTTCCATTTATTACAATTGAAACTGTATGGTGGCTTCTGTTTTTTGCCACTCTAAGTGCAACATTGACCTGCACCTAGTGTTCAGCTTAGGGTGAGTGGGAATGCAGATAGGAAATGAAGAGCATCAAAGGAGCAGACAAAAGCATTAGTGCTTTATGCTGACTGTCATAATGCTGCTCTGTTTTCAGAGTTCCAGCCACAAAAATTGTGGAGGAACAAGAGCTTCAGGACTGGTATTTTTTACTCCTTTGTTTGAAACTGCTCTTGTAGTCATGGGATGATGCTTGGAACATGACCTCAACATGTCCTAAGGTGTCAGAAAAAGCAGCAAAACAACAAAAAATTGTAAGCCTAACATACCGAGAAAAAAATTATTATTACAATACTCTAATGGATTTTGGATGCTGAGGCTAGAAACAAGGCAGCAGTCAAGTAAATAGAGCTACACGTCCAACATCCCAGGGCCAGAGGAAAGCCTTGCTCTTCCCCAAACAGACAGTACCAATTACTATGTTTTTAACAGTCCCTAGTCACCAGCTAATAGATTAATGCCTCCAGAGTTGGCTTCCTCCCTGGCCCTCTCCTATTAAATTACACAAGGGTATTCAAGTACTTTTACCAATGCACAGCATCAGTAATATCAGTCCTTCCACTCTGAGCAGCTCCTTCTTTAAGATTTGTCAACTAGGGCGGTAGAGGCCCTTGTGAAAGCACTTAATGTAGCAGTTTATGTTTGACAAGCTCCATTTTACTGTCTCTGCAAGCACTGCAACTGTTCTGCCTGACCCACTTTGTCCTGTTCCTGGTGGCACTGCTATTTATCTTGCTGAGGTAGCTATGCCCTTAAGAACAGTGGATCACGGAAGATTTTTGTTAGTCTTTAGCTCTTTTATCTTGGAGAAAGCAAGGCACAGTTTCTTTGGCTGCTACTGTTCCTGCATCCTTGAGCCTTCCATAAGCTGCTCCAGATGCCAATGCAAGGATTTACACTGACCTATTCTAAGTAAGCTCTGATTCATCACATCAATGAAGACCAGAGCAAGAAGGTCTTTGAAGTCATAACCGACTCTGTCTTACTGGAGTGCTCTGCTATAAAAGCAAGGTAGTAAATTTTACCACAGAACTGGAAGTTTTCAAGTGACTTAGAACCCCATGATCTCAGATACATATGTCAAATCTCAGGGTAGTTCACTCAAAGCTGAATGGAGGTTGTGAATTGCCAGGAGACTGTATTCAACCAGTCTGACTCATGGCAAGACCAGACTGGAAGAGAGGACTGTGAATCTGGCATCCTCACATCCAAGCTCCACCACTGAGCACATGGTTCCACCTTGCAGAGAAGCAAGAGGAACCACCACAAAATGATAATGCTGAGGTTGCTTCTCTGCAGCAAGAGTCAACTCCTTAGTTTTTGTTATTGCATCATCTACAAACACTATTTCACATGTACAAAGGGAAAAAACAGCAAACATTTAAGTTCAGGTTTAAATTCATTTAAGTTACAGAACCTAGCCACATGGATGCTGGTGGAAAAGCTCATTCAAAACTAATAGAGACTTCCACGCCAAGAGTACTAACACTATTCTTTTATTTACCCCACAAAGTCCTTGGGCCGTTTGGAGGAACAGCATTTGCAGTTGCAGCTGCAATTCACTGACACAAAGGTTCTTCTGTCTCCCAGATTATTAGAGATGGATAACAAAGTGAGATTGAGAAGACAGCTTCCTTCATATTCCATAATGAAAGTGTGTCTATCCAGATTAATCATGCATTAACATGTTGCGTTTTTTAATTAAGAGCAGTCAGAGAAATGTGTGTGGACACAAGTACACACCAACAGCCTTACAGTAGAATGGTGACAATCACTACAAAGGTCAATTTGGTACCCTTTCTGCCACTGTAGCACCCTTTGGAGAGTGTCAGAAAGGAAAAAACCCAAACCTAAGCTATAGTGCATCTTCATGATACCACATTTTGGCTGTCCTTTTCCTCCCTTTCTCTTCTTCCACAACATTCCCTGTGTTTGACGTTCATACACACTTATGGAATCGACAAAGAAATCCCTTCTTATTCCTGTTTGAGTTTAGCTTTGCTATTATCTATTCCAAGAAGAACAAACTGATAATTCTGATATTCTAAGGGAAGTTTAAGAAGTCTGCACCAGCACATATGCTTGCCCTGGGGACAAGCTCACTTCCCCAGGCCACAGGGGCAAATACCGGGGGCTGAGCACAACACAGCCAGGGGATGATCCTCCAAAAGGGCAGAGAAATCAAGGGCTTACATTCATATTGCTTTGTTTGTGCCATTCAAGAGAGGCACGTATCTTAGCAGGGCTGTTCTGGATTTACTCCATACATACTGGCTACTAGCATTACTCCCAAGGGCAATCATCTCACCTAAAATTTGAGTCATCCTCTAAAGTGAGAATGTCTCCTCAAGGAGTCTACAAAAAACCTCAAGCATCAGCAATGAGGATTGAATCCAGGCTTGAACCACTGCACAACCCCTTTTGTACCCTTTACTCATCTGAGGGGCAGCTTATATCTCCCTTTTTGCATTCTGCCACCAGCTCCCTGTGCTTTTGTATTGTCATTAGGAAGGAGAGGCATAAGACACAGGTGGCACCTAAGGAATACCTGTCCCTGCTGGAGTAAACTAGTGAGGAGAGCAAAATAGCTTGTGAAGTGATGGTATGTTCAAAACTATGTAATGGGATACATGGGACATGGTCATCTGTCATACATCTCTCTTGTAGGAATTAATTTGCTCCCTAGTGTGTCCTTGGATGGAGGGCAATAACTTTACAATGGAGGCTCTATGAACAAGCGAGTGACATGTACCCCCACCTATGGCTGGTTCACAGTGCACGTGAATGGAGACTGTCTCACTGACTCACCCTTGGATGGCGGTCTCTCCAGATCCGAATCGAGGTGGATCGGTGGGGCAATGTAGGAAACCTGCCCATGGTGAGCCTGCCCTGTGGACAAATAAGTGGTTTAGTTCCTCTGTTTCCTGCAGAGATCTATCAGGGCTATAATCAAATATACAGCATTTTTATGGCAGTGGATTAAAACCAGGTTTGCAAGGATTTCGTCTATTGTTCATTTTTCATGAGGAACTTCTATTTTGTGCAGACATTGGATGAAAAGTTGAAAACACTCCCATCTCTTTTGGTTTTTCCTTGCAGACATGGGTACTGTGCTGAACTTTAGTTATACCTGCTTTACCAGTACACTTTGCACCATGTTCTCTTGAAAGGCCATATGCTATAGAAGACGACTGATTTCACACAAACCCATTCAATCTGTTCATCTCACTCTAAGAGGGAAGCAAACATTTCTATGTCATAGCAATTTTTGAAGGAAGTACGGTATGAAGTACAATTCCACCTGTTTGTCCCACCTGCAGAAGACACAGATAATCATTTTTTGGAACTCAGCATTGCTTTTACCTCGATGGAAGCTTTTTGGTTCTCTACACTACAATGCAGTTTCACAGTTGCTAAAGACCCAACTCTTCTCCAGCAATTTGGAGGCAACTGTATCGAGAAACTTCTATTTATAACAAAAACATTTTGCTCTAATTCTTCTATTTACTGTAACAATTTACAGGGTTGTTAATCTCTTTTTCTAAACATGGAAAGTTAATGACACATAGATTATGATAACAGTTAGGGTAATCTTCCTGTTTCAAGTAATATTCGCTCTGCAATAAAAGCAGTTGATTCCTCTTATGAGACACATTCCAAATAATTAATACAGCTCCCTGTTGACACTTGCTGTTGTTGCTCCAAGCAATTTCCAAGCTAGCGTCACAGGCAGTGGAGCAGCGGTACAGTCTTCAGGCTTCTTTGTAATGACATCCAGGAATACCACAAGCACAGTATGCTGGTGCACATAACATGTTGAAAACATCTCTTCGGGGAGATAAAATATTAATAGCAAGGGGAGAAAGAAAAAAAAAAGAAGCGTGTCTGAATGGGCAGGTTATATTTACTGCGTTACACTGAGGGTGACTCAGATAATTTGCATTATTAGCCATTACAACAACTGGACATAATTCAAGTTGAAAATCTACTGACACATCATAAATTCTGTATGTGCTTTTAAGTGCTTTAACATGGGAAATCTGCTTCAGGCAAACCCATAGCTAATAACGAGTTACTCTGCTTTCCTCTTCTTGTTTACATGTTAAAAATCCATTTGATGTCATTAGAGAGCACAAGTCATCATTTAATAGCTGCTTGGTTCTGCAGCAGGAACAGGCAGACGGTCTGCTCTCACTCCAAGCTGCTCAATGTGCAGGATCAGTGCCCTTATAACCATAGAACAGTCTCCCCACTTGCTGCATCAAAGATACCACAGAAATGTTAAACAGCTGAGGTTGGCAGGGAACTCTGGAAATCATCTAATCCATCCCAAGGGCTACAAAAGCCCATAGCAAGTGTCCAATTTGATTTTTTAGTATCTCCAAGGATGGAGATTCCACAATCTCTCTGGGCAATCTATACCAGGGCTTGGCCACCCTCACAAGAAAAAAAAAAAGAAAAGCTTTTCCACTATCTGCCTCTAAGAGCCTGGCTCCATCTTCTTTATTCCCCCTCATCACATATTTATACACATCAGTAAGATAGCCTGGATGGTCCGGTCCAGGCTGAACAGTCTCAGCTCTCTCAGCCTCTCCCCACACAGGGATGCTTTAATCCCTTAATCATCATTGTGGCCCTTTGCTGGATTGGCTTCAGTAGGTCCCTGTTTCTCTTGCACTGGGTGGCCCAGCACTGGACCCAACATCCTGATACATCTCTCGAGGAGTGAGTAGAGAGGCAGGATCATCCCCCTCAACCTGCTGGCAATGTTTTGCCCAGTGCAACCCATGAACCTGGTGGTCTCTTTTGCCCTATGGACACACAGCTAACACATGGGTTTGGGTTTGTTATTTATATTTTTTGTTTTAATAACCTGGTCTTCTCGGGACCAAGTAATCCTCAAACCAAAACAGAATGATTCTACAAGCTTAAAGGGCTAGTATACAATAAAGAAAATACATGCACAGTGTATAAAAAACTACAAAACATCTGTGAGTTTGTTTAGACAATCATTACAAATCACTAATAACGATGGAAGCTTATTAATGTTTTATAATAGGTTTTACCTTATATGGAGGTAGCAGTAGCATCAAATGCTCTCTAGTGATAAATGAAGCAAGTTACAGAAAGCTTTTATCTACTTGCTGCTGATGCAAAACACAGTACTACCAAAAAAAAAATCAAACTTCACTTTGGTTAGACTGCTCAAATCTGACAATGCTAATAAATCAAAATTTGGGTTTTAATATTCCCTTTATAAAAAAGCAATGCAAAAAACAGTTGTGATTCATTTTTTGGGCATGAATGCCAGCTCATGTGTTTTTCAGACTCATCAGGGTCTTCCCATTTAAGGAACAATGGCTCTCCACTGCTAAGCTCCCAGTGATACACTCCAAACAAGGATACCTTATAAATCTTCTTATCAATCAACAGAATCATATTTTTGCTTTGGTTTTACTTATATTGGCAGCGGTGACCTCTGAGAGAGTTGAGGGAAGGGAGGCAAGGGGAGGTGTCTGAATCAAGGCCTGGCAACACGACTGGTACTCAAGCACACGGTCCTCCTTTAACAGTATTACAAGTTCTGCCACTAACTCTTTTAAAAAACAAATTTTACCTCATGGACCTATGGAAAGTTTTAAGACTGATAACACTGGTGCAGCTCAAGTTGATCACAAAGACTGACAGAACAAGTTTTGCCAAGTGAGGCCAACTCTATCTCCCTTTTGAGTGAGTTTTGCAATGTCAGATGCTTATTGCAAGCCCCAGCTCTAACCATAAGTGGCTCCTATCTCCTCCTTTTTACTTCCAGCTGCTGCAGAAGAGCACTTGAAAAGGTGGTGTGAGAGCCTTAATGAAAAAAAAAACAAAAACCAAAAAAAGATGGCAGAAACATACAACACCTGCCTCTCCAATCCTTCAGCTGTTTTTTCTGCTTGTTGGGTCAGAGCTGACAAAGGTGCAGCACCAGGAGGTGGGATCTGACCTCCCTTACCATCTCTCCAGCTGCCATACTTTCATATCAACACACACATCTATTAACCCATGAGCGTATTTGTTTGACTGTCTGACCTGAAAAGCCACCCACATCCCAACCAATGTTGGCCTGGTACCCACACTTACTGCAGTGGAAATGCCTGGTGTCAGTTCCTGCCTGAATTTTGAAGGATTCTCCAAAGAAAATTGCACCTTGTTTTTCAGTTATTAAATAAAAAGAAAATATTAAAAAAGGTAGACTTCTAACACAATAGCAAAGGTCAAGATGTCTCTGTAGCTGATGGGAAGGCAGGAAGTTGAGCATGCCTCCTATCATAACAGCTTGCATGGCTGCCTCTGGATCCCACCCTGCCTATAACCATCTGCTGTTTCTGCAGAGCCAGTGCCCAGGTAAAAAAGTAAACAGCAATCAAACGTAATCATTACAGTAACATTTGATGAAGTTGCCAATTTTATAGCCATTAGCTAATGTTGCGCTACATTTCCCTTACTCCTCTTGCTGCTGACGTCCAGGCACTGACATGGTTGATGGTCATGGCTCCTTGGGAGTGGCAGGTACGGGGCATGAGGAGCAACAGGCAACAAGGAGTAATGCTGTAAGACAACCGTGGATCAGTCCTGGTCTGCTTTTCTTGGGTTGTAACACGAGGATTGAGGTCTGTCCAACACTTTACAAGTATCAAAACCATCTCAGGTGAGACAGGGCAAAGAGCAAGTATGACACAGGTAGCCACAAACTGCCTGTCTTCATACCAGCTGGGCCATATGCACATGCTGTGACAATGTTAAAAAAAGAATCCTTGGTAGTAACAATTTTGGTAGCAAAATATGGATATGACCTTGAAAGTCTTTCTGGTGACAGGGCCTCCCTTGGGTAGAGGGAATGAGAAAGATGTTTCTGAATTAGAAAAAGTTCTTGACTGGTCATTATTTTCAGGCCTGACACATGTAAGATACAACACATTTTAAAAAGCCCATAACTTAGAAGAACAAAGATAATGTTTTGTGAAGACCAAAAGACACATAATAGCTTGGCCTAAGGGATTTTTATTTTTTTTTACTATTTTTAAAAGGGTTTTGGATGCTCACAGACAGAAAATAAACACCCACATATCTTCAAAAATGTGCCCCTAAGTGATTTAGTCATCTACAGATGCAATGATATAAAACTACAAAAAAAAATCTGCAAAGGCATGGGCTAACCAAGAAAAGTAGCAACAAAGCAGTCTCATCTGTTTATTAAAACCATTTCCCCCTCATCCTTTTTGGAAACATGCCCACTGTTTGTATCATCTAACAGGGCAGGCCTCCCTCCTGATCCTAAGTCAAGTTTCCAGTGCTGGTGACATTCCATTTTTCTAGAGTGCAACTCCTGTTGTGATGTATGCACATGGGAAACCTTTCTGCCTAGCCCTTGCTCAATTTTTACCTGAGATTTTCCTGTGCACTGTCAAAGAGAAAACCTGAATAGAAAACATAAGACTAAAAGATTCAAACCCCTAAAAGCAAAGAAGAACAGCAACATGTATTGGACTAAAAATAAGGCATTTTAAAACATCTGATGAGAGACCTCCTAAACATCTGATGGCTTGTGTCCCAAAGCTCTGGTGCTGGCAATACCATGAAGAAAACTAAAATCACCAGAATGGATGGTTCTTACTTCTTCCTACTGCTCCTTTGCTTAGTGCCTATGGTGGATATGGAAAGTTGCACACCTCAGTTGCAGTTCTGCCCCATGCCTGACCCAGTTTCAGCAACTGCAATCAGAAGCCATGAGGAGATATATTATTTTTGAACAAACATGCTTCAAACCCTCTGTTCTCAAGGGGTGAGAGTCCCCTTTCTTTGCTGTCCTTATCCAGAGGCGATCACTGCAACACATTTTTTTGCTGTCATGCCAGATTACTCAGACTTCCACCCATGTTCCAGCCTCTTTTAGCAATGCCTTTGTCTTCCACAAGTTCACCAGTTCTCAAGATCCTTCTTAGACAACCTAGCTACCATTTCATGCAGAGGATTTAATCTAATTTTGTGCTGGTATCTCTGATGACCCATGCTCCCACGTACTGCCTCTCCTACACCCCTTCTTGTCTGCACCTCTGAATGCAGACACCTTCATGGATTTAATCCCTCATCTGTTAGTCCATTTGCTTGGATCATTAATGAATTAATACCCATAAAACTGCACATCAATTCCTGAGACTTTGATTTCAGTTCTTCACATAATTTTACTTTTTCTATAACAATAGGGTGGGCACACACTAAGTATGCCAAATATCTATTCTAAGGAAAACTCCTGCAAAACATACTGGCAATTTTACTAATATCTTTACAGATAAAGCATTCTTTGTATGATGTGGTCTTTTTTGCCATGTAACTGAAAAAAATCAGTTTTTAAAAGCAGTCCTGTGATGACCTGATCTGTAAAACACAACATTACTTTTTGGTCACATTTTTAATTCTCTCAATGTTAACAGGGTATTTGAAAAAATCTAATGTATTATCTAACAGAAGACTACATTCACTGAGTTGGATTGCAATTTCTAGGATCATCACTCTCATCCTCTTTAATTTCCAAAATCAGTACATTTTTTTTTTCTTGTCCTTTCTCCCCTTCTGAGTCTTTTTGAATCCTGTAATATGTAGGCATATATGAAAACATATGGAAAGAGAAATTAAAAAGCTGGTGGGTTTGCTAACAAGCTCCTTTGACAAGCCATTAAACAAATTTCATTCAGACCTATTCCTCAGCATATATATTCAAACTCTCCCAGCAGCCTTTTCTTCTGCCTTTCATCAATGACTATCTTTACAAAACATCGTTTTCTCACTGCCCACCCTTTTCCATTTTGCATTAAAAGCTTTCTTTTTAAAAAAGCTTTTATAAAGCCACTCTCTACCTCAGACATGTCAGAGTTGGCACTGATTCTGTCCACCGCTTCATTTATTCATGGCCTTTTACAGAGTATCTCTCTTTCATCTGTACATCTCTCTTTCATCTTTCAATGCCCTTTTAACTCCTTAGGGTAGCAGCAACTCACCCGCTCCCTCTTCTTCCTTCCCTCCCAGAGTCATTTCCCTGTCCTTCCCTCAAAGCCGTGGATGCTTCTGAACACAAGAAAACCCTCTTTTCCAATGGGAACTCTCTGACTACATTATCTCTTCTCTCTTGCCATTTTCCCATTTGTATTTCATACTGGGAACCATCACAAGCTTAAAGGAACTGCAGCAGGAAAAGCAGGTACCTGCAAGTGTGGCTGACACAGGGGGACAGCTCCTGTTCCCGTCTGCCTGCTTAAAACCAAGGCTACCAACACCGGCAGCCTCAACAGGCACTGACAGAGAACCTTCTATCCCTATCGAGGAAGGATTCCTGTGCACAGCCAGCACAACAAGCAAATGTTTCCTCTCCCATACTGTTGTTGACAGAAATTATAACACTGTAACATTATATATTGTTTAGCTACACATTTCTTTTGAAGATATCTAAAAAGTACATAATAATAGATTTTTCAAATGCCAATATTATGTCCTCATATTTAAAGTCTGAGTGTAGGAGATGCAGGACTGTGGGGTTTTTTGGAAAAAGTCCTGCTTTGGTACATTCATTTTTCTTCTCTGCCTTTCAAAGACAGGGGCCAACAGAAAATCACAAAAGGAACCAATTTGCATAGGAGAAGCAAAGGGTGGGTTGTCACCACCCTGGTCCCAAGCTTGTGGATGAGTTCCTCAATAATGATCAAAGCAAACTTCAGCCTCAGTCAAGGGGGTTGCCAAATGCCAAGAAAACCACAGAGCTGAGGAAGAAAGCTCAATAAAAGATTCAAGGAAAGGGGTGAGCTGGGCAGATGTTTGGCAAAGTCCCTCCCACAAACATATCTCATGTTTTAGAGTAAATGCAAATCCAAAAGCAGCACCTAGCAGTGTGCTTGAGCAGAAGGTGTGATAAAATGGACTAGATCTTCCAAAGGAAGTACAATTCCTGTTTCCAATTTGTCACAGCAAACAACAGCACTAACCATGAGGGGAAGGAAATCAAAATTATTCTTTTTGATGACCAAACTGTCCCTCTTGTGACAGCCATTACCTGGCAGGACTAGGCTAAGTTTGAGCTACAGGCTAAAATAAGAACTACAGTAATGCCAAAGAAATGGGTTAAAAACTGTGAGTATTACAGCAGCTGAAGCAATTGGAGGCAGATGTGTATTTTCCAAGGAGCAATTAGGACTAAGAAAATCATGCCCCAACTAAAGTCAGAGGTGAATAAGCTTCTTAAGTCACACTAAGATTCCTCATTTTGATATGCAAAGATTGTAATTTGTGACTTGTGTTTAGATGAACCTCATCTTTCTTAAAACATTAAATTTAGCAGCACCTTGGCTCCAGTGATGATCTGCGTCCTCACTGCACATCCCAGAATCTACTGCATGGCAGGAGAGCCTAGTATAAGGGCTGAGAAGGAAGAGGAACTAAAATACACAGGAAATATTTTACCCACACCATTATAATTAAACAGCATTAAAGACCTATTTACTTCCAAATGGCAGCACATGGAACAAGGCCATATCCAGGCCTGGCTCTCCCCAGTGCCCCAGGCAGGGAGCTGACCTCCAGGGCTGCACATTTTTTGAGCTTTTCTCCCTAAAGGCTATCCAGAAGGCTAAAGAAACATGACACATTGTATTTTAATTCCCCTCCCAGACATGCGGTGTCATGAAATAATTTACCAGTTACCTGCACTGAAAAGCATGGGGGAGTAGGAGAAGGGTTTTGGCGCAGAGGAAACAAAGGGATTTCGAGCAATGCAGTCCTCAGAGCCTTGGAACAGATGACAAATGTAGGTAACCACAAACTACCCAAAGCAAGTTTAGCAACAGTAAATACAGCAAAGACCAGGGAGATTTTCTTGGCCACCTCTCAGAGGTTTAATCTGATATGAAGAGTGTTGTGCCAGCTCCTGCTGTCCTTAACTCTGTTCTTGTCCCAAAAGTCAAACAGGATGTTTCCAACCCCCTTAGTGGGTCAAGCCCAGCCTGTTCTGCCTCAGGTGTGGCTGAAAAGACTTGGGACGGAGAAGATAGAAAGAGCTTTTTTGGGGAAACCTAGCCAAAGCCAACCAGTCCATCTCCTGCAGAGGCAAAATTGTTCCTTTATGCTGTTTTGAAAGGTGTCTCCTTGGGGCTGTCCACCTCTCATTATCAGGCACTGAACAGCAAGATCTCATTGTCAGAATATTCTGTTTTAGTTTTCCCTTCTTTGGGGGGAAGGAACCTTGCTGCCTACCTTCCTGAGATGATTCTGCCTTATTTTTTGCCTGTTGCTTGCTCTTTTTCTTCACCTGTACTCCCTTAGGACCTGCTCTTTGCTGCTGTGCTCTCACTATCACTCCATGTTTCTTGTTTCCCCCATCTCTCTTAGATGCAGCTTCATGTTACAGCAGTCTTCTCTCCCCTGCAACATGGCCAGGCATTCCCAGCCCCTCTCTCGCAGCAAATCTGGCAATTAATACAGGCACAGAGCAAGCTAGAGATGATCTGATTGAAAATGACCCACTGAAAACAATAATTACTAGTTTTCTACTGGCTCAATGAGCAGAACCAATTCAGGCTGCTGTGGCAGCAGTGCCAGACCTAATGCAAAGGAAAGGGCAAGAATAAAAGAGCCAGGGGTGGGATGGGTACAGCTATCAGTTTAATTGTAACATAAAGCCGCACCTAGGAACAGTAGTGGCATTGTATTTGGATGTCCCCTCCATCCCCACACCAGACTCTCTCCTGGCCCCAGGGAGACTCCCACCAATTGCAACCTTTCTTCAATGCCTTTCAGACAGCTTTTAATCCACCTGCCAGCATAATTTAGAGAGCTATGTCTCACAACTCCAGGTCAAGGGTTTTAATGACAGCCAAATGCGTTACAGCACACTCACTCCTTGCAGGCAGAGCTTGGGACACTGCCCTGTCATTCTGTTACTTATGCCACTCTTGTTCAGGCAGAAACAGGAGCAGTGGGGGAGCAGAAGAAATCAGGCAGTAGCTCTTGCCATGCTGAGCTTAAATTTCAGTGGGAAAGCATCCAGGGAGGTTGTCAGAGAAATCAGCTGAGATGGTGGCTTACGAGGTAAGAGACAAGTCCAAAGCAGACAGGAGATCTGTGAGTCACCAGTCTGGAGATGGTAATTGAAGTGTCTCATGGTTTCAAATATTGTGTGATGTGGTCTGAGAATTTGTCAGATTGTCCCCTCCAATTTTCCAACCTTCATATCTCTGTGTGCATAGCATGGTCTCCATCCCCACATTGTACCTCTCTGGTACTGCCAATACCTCTGCTGTGATCCGGCCCCTTTCTCCTCCACCATCTCCTGTACAGGCGAGACCCTCAGTTCCTCTCACCTTCTACATCCTCTCTCCAGGAACGAATGATTGCAAGACTGTAAGAAACAATTTCATCACACAGGCTCGCCTCTTTGGCTCATGATGTGCATCCTCTTGTCCAGCTTAATCAACTCCATATTCCATCACCATGTAGCCAACATACTATTCAAATCTTAACTCCTATCTTCCACGGATTTCTGTCACTATTCCTCACTGTGACTGCAGCCCAGAAAACACTGCTGAACAATAAAGCATTAAAGCAGTCTTCCTCATTACAGATATTTCTATCAACTGCTCTCATTGGGGAAGTGCAAAGAGATGAGTAATTTGTTTACCAAGTGGGTCAGTGCACCCTAACTGTGTTAATCACCTCTTTTGATCTGCCACAGGAGCCTTGAAACAGGCAGTACAGCCTGCCTGGCTCTGCTTCCTGCCTGCTGCCAAGCTTCAGCTGTGGTGCAGCAGGGTGTAGCAAGAGGGGACAGACTCCAATCTCAAAGTGAGTGATCAAGCAGCAAACAAGATTAACACTACATTATTTGATAAAGAAATAAAGGTGGATATTTTCTCCATAGCCTAAAGAAAGTAATCTGAACCATCTCATCTTTTGTTTTTTGTTGTTTTTTTCCTTTCTTCTCTTCATTCTTTTCAAGATAATATAAGGTATGTCTCAGCATGAAGGACATGACTGCCTGTAGAGAGATTTTGACAACTCCCCTCTGAGTGCTAAAATGCTGTCAGCTGAAAAACTGAGCTGTTTGGGCAAATTGATCCAACTCTGACAGACTTCCTCTCTGTTTTCATGTTTTCTCTCTCAATCAAAAGCCTCTTAAAGAATCCATGTTTTCGGTTCAATGTTAGAGAAGGGAGAGAAGAGGGGAGATCGCCTACTTTTGCAGCATTGTTCATCATTAACCTAGCTGGATGAGAAACCTGTGAAAGGAAGGTCTTAAAAGTCTCTCACATCTCCCCATTGCAAACAGATACAGGATCTGAATACAACAGCAGTTTTCCTAATTCACATATAGCAGCTATGTATGAATTTCTGACTGCCAGCAAGGGCAGTCAATACATCTTGTGTGCAGACACTAAGAACATACAAGCAGAACCTACAGGCCTGAGTTCATCTCCAATCCCAATAACAGGCAAGCTGCTGGATCAACCACCCAAAGAAAGTCTAACTGGGATTTTTTTAAATAATCATTAGGAATCATCCTCAGCCCAAGGAAAATTAAATCAAAGCATTTCTAAACCTTGTCCCTAGCTGTGAATATATCTGCAAACTCCCTGTATCAGTGACAATTTTGAATACAATTTTTGATGGTCAAGTCCTGAGAGCACTCTTAACACTTTACAGCAAAGATTACGCCTGCTCCTGTCACAGTCAGTAAAAGAGCATCTCTTTCTATTGCCTGGGTTGGGAACTCCAGAAATCCCCAGTTCTTTAAAGTGAAGCAATGCCAAGCAGCCCAAAAATGCTTTGCAAAGACAATTTAGGCCTGTGTTAGTTTTGCATATTTTTCACTTTTGCATGTGACAAAGCTTTATAAGTCAGTGACCACTGTTTGGCTTATTGGGTCTTTCTCCACAGTTTTTCTAGCTAAGTGGCAAAACATGGCAATGTCTGTTTATTTTTTGTCTTTACCTACCTCCTGTAAACTCAGCTGAGGAAATTCAAACTCAATGTGGCCAATTTTGAATGATTTTTTCTTTTTAAAAAACCCATGCAGCAGCAGAATTGCTGGTTTATAGATTCGAAGAGATTTGAAGGCTGTAGCTTATCAATTTTAGTTTTGGTGAAGTCAATCATTGATTTTATTATAAACTTCATTGTGTCCCTTTTCACTGCTTCACAAAGTCAGGAATGACACAGACAGTTTTACTATCTGTTCCCTTGATGCTGTCCTACCACACTTATTTCTTTTTACATGGCCAAGGAATGAGAAGTTTCCAATGGGTCAGAAACTGCACAAGCTCAAAGACTTCACAGTAACTGTGTGCAGAACACAGGTTCATACATTAAACACAGACCAGATGTTTCATACAAGGTCAAATATGACTTTTTAGTATCAGATATTCTGTAGCTGGAACCTACGTTCCTTAAGGCCCTTCAAGCATGTCTGAAGATTATTCTTATCTTAGCTCCCGTGATGTTACTGTAGGCCGTTGGATGACAGTTTTGATTATAAGTCTGCACACTACCTAGAACAATAAGATCCTGATTGGTATTTCTTGAATAATACAAATTAATTCTCGCCTGAGCCTCCTTCGCACTACATGAATCATGCTGGATGTTTGCTCTATGCAAGGGCAGCAGACAGGTCTGCTAGAGCACGGCTCTGTCTGACAGCACTGGGGCAAGGGTCCCAAGGCACTGCCAAATTTCTTGATCCCAATGATCTAGCTGCACATATGCGGGGAAGAGGCATGTTACACTACATCACTTCAGATGTGGGTGTCTGCCTCCCCAGAAGATTACATGAGACATACAGCCTGAGTGAAAGTAAGACCAAGGGGTCTGAAAAGTACACCCAAAATGTGGTGTGTTGCAACTGAGTTGAAAACTTTCAGCTTCTTCTGCTTCAGGCTCCTGCTCCTTGCAGTAATATGCTGCTGCTATAACCTTAACAGACAGTTTTAGTTCACAGTATTTTCCTTTGCAACAGGCAATATTTGAATTATCCTTAGTGATATATCCCAACACCTCTGAAATATGATCAACCAATCTCTCAATGCAGGAGAAATGGTTTTTTCCCTTTAGTTGCCTTAATGAATGCACAATTTACATATTCATTTATGCTAGCCCTGACCACCATTACAAGCTAAACTTCCTCTAGCAGGCAAACTCTTAACCTTGCATTTAGGTTTCTTAAATGACCTTTTGATTGAAGAACTGACAAACTCAAGCTTCAATTTTCTGGCCAACTTGGCCTCTGTCAGGGACACGAAGCTCTTCCTTCACCCTCTTATGACCCAAGCACGGAAGAAAAAACACCAGTATTTCTGACTAGGTATCTGATCTATGTGGGATTCACAACTTCTACAGAATTAGCTTAACACTGAGCCATAGTAATGACCACCTCACATTGAGGAGCCCAGGATGGATACATACTTATCTTACCTGGAACAGGGAAAGGAGAGAGCAACCCTGTTTAATCCTTCTTATGCAGGGTTGTATCTAATGGCATTTAGTGGCTTTGGTGCTGCTAAAAGGGAGGTATGATTTCTGGGTTGGCATCTCAATACTATCGGCCATTCCAGCTCTGATTGGCAGGATAGTTTCAAGTAATATTGGTTGAATGGCTTGGTTATCACTACAGCAAGAATTGTGTGTACACAAACATCTGACAGAAGAGTATTTTGCTTTCGGTTACTTATATTAGCAACAAGCCCACTTGCTGCAGAGGGATTCTTAGGCTGCACAATCTGCTTAAAAAACAGAAATAACTGGAATAAAAAAAAATAATAATTTTCAGTGTGGAAGTACTTGTGACCCTACCATGGCAGTGATGCCTTCAGAGCAGTATAAATTCACCTTTTTAAATCCAGCCGCCAGTCCTTCAGCAAACCAGCCGACCCCTGGGCAAGCCTCAGCCAAAAGTCCACCTCCCTTCTCCAGGCCCTGAGGAAGGTGGCTGCACTGCTCTCTGTGCCAGTCTGCCATTTCAAAGTGCATTTAAGCCCCTTGGCACAGGTGACTTCTTTGTGAGGGAGTTCAAGCTTTCATTGTCCTTGCCTCCAGGGATGACTTAATTAGAGATTGGGTTTCCTTCTCAAGTTACTGGATTTGAGGAATCATGCTGTTGTTATTTCCAGGCAAATCAAAGAGGAGCAAAAAGGGACAGTAAACAGCTCTCCCCACTCTTCCTCCCCCGTCAAAAAAAAAAAAAAAAAAAAAAAAGGACAAAAGCACCTTAACAGCAGGTTCAAGACCTTGGCATCCAATCTTGTATCGCTATGATCAGGGAGCAAGCCCTCTGAAAGTTTTTCCTTTGCAAGATGCCAGACAAAAATCTCCAATTAGTTTCATAGAGATGAGAGGCCAGATTGCAAACTGCCTGTTACTTGACACAAAGGCGGCTTTCTGCTCAGGATAAGCAGAGGTTTAGAAAACACTAGAAAATTTTATTAAGGTGTGAGAACAAAAGAAGTGAGTGATTGCAGGAAAAACTGGAGGGCAACAAAGTACCTGTGCTGTGGATTGAGGGCGAATTCCTACATTTGCTGCTTTATAAGATGGATGAGCAGGGCTGCAGGTTGTCCCCAGGTACCTCAGTGAAGCTGATTACAAAGGTTACAAATGACCAGAACAAGCCTAGAGCATCCGGGACAACTAAGAAAAAAAAACCTGAGAAAAAGCCTCAGTTTGTCAGATGCTTGAATTGATACTGCTCAAAAGTCAGTGCTAGGAAGACATTTCACCTTCAGCCTCAAGCATCTACAAACAGGGAGAGAGATACCCAAATTCTGAGATTATATCCTAGGACTTTTTAGCCAAAAGCAAATACAATCCACAAGAAATAATAAATATTCTGGATTTAGGCTTTTCTTTGCTATGCCTGGCTTAGTATGCAGGACCTGTACTTTAAAGCTTGCCTCTCCACTTACAAATGCAAGATGACTTTTATACTTTTAAACAGAGCGGAACATCCAGTGATCACACAGGCTGAGGCTCTGGAAGAAACACCATGAGCTCAAACAACACAGTCACTAGCATTGACAGCCCTGAAGTTTAAGCTCATAAGGCAAATTGTAGAGATGTCTTTGTGAAAATTTTTGTATTTGGGAGGGCATTTAGAAAATGAAGAAAGCAAAACACAGTCCCAGAAGGCAAACCCCGTGGTGATCTGGTAACAAAGCTAGATCGCTGGACTTTGCACTGGAGCAGATGAGTGCTCACTCATGTACTCCACCCTACCAGCTTTGCCAGGGAAAACCTGTCACAAGGTCAATGATAAACTGGGCACAGGAACACCATTATACAGCCACAGTGCCTGGGCAGCTGAAATCTGCTCAGATTCATGGCACCCTGAATCAAAGCCATACGTTTTACCTATTCATGATGTACCCAGGACACACACATAGAAACGCTGTGACAGCTTGAGGTGTTCACTGGGAGAAATTGTACTTGAAGCAGCATGTCAGATTTTGATTAAACTGGCAATTAAACAAGCAAGGAGCAACACACCCCGAGGTTGCAGAGGTGACAAGACAAAAAAACATTTCTTTTGCTGGTGCAAATGGCTACAACTTTGCTGCCTTCATCAGGGCTGCACCTTTCCATGAGCTGCGGACCCAGCCCTCTCCAGCCTTAGCAGAACCAGCAATATAAACTGCATTCACTTGGGAAGAAGCCATTGTACAGGGAGGCAAAAAGTGACACTTACAGTAATTTCTAACACAACACGAATTTGCAACACAGTGATGGGCTGCTGGCAGCAGCAGTCCATGTCAGCTTCCTCCCTCAAGTTGTTGGTGGACTCTTTTGTGAGAGGCAGCTGGGCAAAAAGGGAGAGATGGGAAGCCAAGCAGGTACCTGGCCTTACCCTCTGACCACCAGAAGTTCAGCCCACTCAGAAGCTTTTCTGAACTAAAATAATACTTTTCAATGAACTGATGCATCTTACATTTTCAATGGGAACAGGACAAAGGAGAACTTTGCAATTCTATCATGATCTCCCCAAGTAAATGATCACCTACCAAAATTTCATTGATCTCATCTATAACAACCTCCTATTGAGTAGGAGGCCTCCAAGAGGAAGAAATTAGGGTCATTTGAGGTTGGCAGTCCTGCTGCTCAAATTGCAACTGTGAAAATTGTCACAAATTAATGCACTGGAAACATCAGAACTGATCAGTATGCATAGCCAAAGGATAGGCTGTTGACAGCGATCGTGTAGACAAACTTTGATGTCAGCAACCCCTTTTTGATCTGGTCCACATTCCCAGTTTCAGACCAAAGGTCCAGAATTCAATTTAAAATACTATGACTGCAGCACTAACATGCACAGAAAAAAGCATGCAATAACTTTACTGTGGGGTGCAATGAAACGAGAAAATATCACGACTGTCTGAAGATGACATCGCTAGAAAACAGTAAGCATCCAAGCACTCAGGTGAGTGTACTGTTGGAGAAGTACCCTGAAACATCAAGTTGGAAAAGCAAGCCTGTGCACCTCAGATGGCAGGAAATTCAGGAAGAAATTCAGCCCAGCTCAAGATGATGCAGGGCCTGGATCCATCCCCATCTCTCATGGTAATTTTTAACTAAAGTCCTCTGTGCTTAGCTCTGCAACAAATGACAGTCTCATAAAAAAGGCCATATTGACAGCTGGCCACCTCTCTGTCATTCCTTTACTCTTGGCATTTGACATTTTCATGCATGTTTCAGCTCCTCTTGCTGGTATGTTTTTACTGTGATGCACCCAAAAAACCTGGCATACGATGCACTCCCTGCTAAATGCCAATCCCTCCATGCAAGCCTGAAGCTGAATCTCAGCCCTTACATCTAGTAATAGAGAAGAAGAACAGAGAGTCATCTTAACAGATAAACTGGACAATCCCAGTTAATTTTGGATAGCAAATGCAGCTAGGGTGAAACACAGAGGTCTGCTCACTATGCACAGTTAAGGTGTTGATTTTTATATAGACAAATATATCACCACTGGGCACAGTTACAATATGTATCCTAACATGAAATTTATGAAGATAAAAGTTTCCATCCCAGAACTGCAAATAAGTAAATCACCCAGTAATTTCCTTGGCATGCTTGCTCCTTTTTCCCCAAAGCAAAATGCAGGATGTGTGATTGATCTTCCTACCCAGTGATCAGTAACCTTAAGACTCTCCCTGGTTAGTTCAGCAATCACTGCCGAGACTTTGCAAAATTTGCCACCTGGAGATGAAAGTTACGAGCTACGGAAAAGAGCGGAGCATGAAACAGACACAAAATAGCTGTGGGGCCAACTAGAAAGGCATGGAATATTCCTTGTTACATCCTCTCTATGTAGATAAACCACAGTTTCTCCTCTTGGTCAAAAAATGCAATGAGTCCAGGGTACAGGGCTCAAATCAAGCTTTACACTGCACTGGCAGGGCTGAGGGGCCATACCTTCAGTCCACGGAAAAAACACAGTCAGAAAAACCTGCTCATCAAAGGAAATTATGATGTGCATAGATATATTTTTATTATGACCTGGAACAAAAGGCTGAAATTTATAAAGGATTTTGACATTCAAACAGCATTGACTCAAGGGTCATCAAATCTTTCACTTCCAAAGAGGTGGTTTTTTTTCCTCAGGTAATACTAAAATGTCCCACATTTAAATGCACAGTTTTCTACATCTAAGCCCCAGGGTGGTGTAAAAAGCCTTCAACCTTATTAGAGAAGGAGGCTGAGAGTGGTGGTGTCCCAACTATTTGATTCCTCTCCAGTCTGGGAAAAATCTGTCTCTGAATTTCCATCAGGCTCATGTTCTCTCCTCTTCAAAGCACTGTCTGTACTTTGAAACATCAGAGGCTGGAAAACACTGCCTAACAAACCAAGACAGATGTGGTGTCAGAGTTAGAACCAAGTCTTTCCTTCACTGCAAACACTGCCCATTCCCTGACAGTCTTGCTGCCCCACTTTGGTTTGGTCTAGGTCTCTTTCCGCTCCTACTAAGCTTAGTATTGAGCAGCTGATGTTCAACAGAGCCAAGAACCTTCACTGCTCTGCAAATGCCCAAGTAGTCTTGCCTAGAGGAGAAGATCTATGGGAGGTAAAATAGGTAAAGGGATAGAAAGATATCACTTCCCTATATTATACTTGGAGTGATGTGCAAAATCAGATTAATTAGGTCTGCATAACATCTTGATGCCTGAGTCAGGGAAGCCTATCAATGCTTGTCTCTATCAGAACATGTGTATTGCTTGGGACAGCTTCATTCAAGAAGAAAAACCCTTCTCTGTAATGGTACTGAGTATGTATGTCCCTGTCTTCCATGAGAATAAATGTGTATTTAACGTGCAAATCGTTCTTTTTCAAATATATGTAACCAACATGCAAATGTCTATCTATATATGCACACAGACACACACACACACATATACACACATCTGAAGTGTGCATCACTTACGGTCAAGAGTACTCCCTGCAGACGTAGCTTCAGACATGTCTACCCTCAGCGTTTGATTTCAGATACTAAAAGATGAAGCCCGTACACAAAACAGGCCCAAACAAACACCTCAGAGACCCAGGCATGGCTTTTACGACACCAGCAACCACCTCAGGGGCCCTCAAAAAGCCTACACCTGAGAACCTCCTATGGAAGTGAGGCAAGGTTTTTAATCTGATAAAATTCAGAAACAGGGATGACTTTGACCTTGAAGCTCTGCCCATACAAAAAGCACCAGTGTTTTTCAATAGATAATGAAACAGGCTATATAAAAATCCACATAGGCAAGACAAATTTGTTCTTTAGTGCTTTGAAATTGCCAGAAATACTTTCTTTTTTAATAATGGGAATTAGTTTTTAGGCATTCAGTACAACAATCTTTATGTTGTTAATAAACACATTTGTCTAATGAATATCTCTTGGTAAGCTTGTCTGTAATTCAGGAAATGCAAGTGTAGCCAAGATAAAAATATGCACATACTAAAAGCTCAAATTGAAGAAAAAAATCAATTCCAAGTTAAATTACCCATCTTAAATTTCAGCATAAAGACTACTAGAAATACCGAGTTATTCAACTTCAATTAATCTTTAGCAATTAAGCCAGAAGAAAAAAAAGATTCTTCAGAGTATCAGGAAAAAAAAAAGCTGCAAAGAGCTCGTATCAGCTTTTGTAGGGACGTCACTATTGCTGAACTCCCATTCATGGCTCTGTTGGGCTGGTTAACTCATGCTTGTCTTTGACTCCTTTGGGTTTCTTTTTTCCAGGCATCCATGTGTGACTGCCTACTAGCATGTGGCATACATTTTCCAGCTTCACTTCTCAGGGATTAATTGGCAGAAGTGCTTGTCATGGTTAAATAATTTTATTTAATTTGCACTGTTTGAAGATATTTGGGCAAAAGGGAAAAATAATCAAATTTTAATTACTTTTTTCCCCCTTTATAATGAGAAACAGTTGCATTCCTTGGAGACTCATCTGGGAATAGAACATTACTCAGTTTTATTGTTAAGCATGCAATAATAAAAATAATAATAATAAAAAAATCAATCATCAATCTCTTGCCGTAGAAGAGTGACAAGCCCAGTACAGGTAAAACAGATTTCTAGAATCAACAACTGAAGTTTATAAAGATCCTGAGGGGACAAGATAACATCAACAACATGTCAGAAACCATCCAAGGGACTTTCTTACAGGTTTCTAAACAAATGAACAAACAAACAAATAAAATACTTTTACTAAATGGCTCATGGCAGTTATGGGAAATGACACCTTTAGTGACCAGCCAGTCATGGCAGTTATGGGAAATGCCACCTTTAGTGACCAGCCAGTCTCTGCCATGCAAGTTAAGGAATTTCTTAAAACTTGTCAACCTCGCTTTTTTTTTCTAATTTCAAGCAAAAATATTTGTTTTCTGTGGATTCCAAGTGGGAAAAAAGGCTGCCTCAGCCCTCCTTCCCCTTGATGTCATCTATCCTTACAAATGTCCATCAGCAAAGGATTTGACTTCCTAAAAAATACTTTTAAAGGGGCAGAGAGACAAATCAAGGATCTTCTGGAGATATACTATTATTGGGAGCTCTGTCGCCTTTTTCTAGATCTATCTTCAAACTACTACTGGTTAAAGACCTCACCTGCAGCCTTGCATTTTCCCAGCTCTCTGATGTCACAGCCTCAGACATTTTTCAACATGACCCACTCAACAACTCAAATGCAACCTCTGTGGCAGGATGCACCCACAGAGGTGTGTGGGCATTCTTGGCCAGCCCTGAGCTTTGCAGCAGTAGATAACCTCCTAAAACACCAGTGCCTCTGCTCCCTCAAATGATCCTCACCCTCAATGGAAAAGAAGATGCAACAGGCCCCCCTAACCTTCTCCAGCATGGAAGTAGCTCACATCATGAAGTGACTTTGGAGGAATCAGGTTAGCATCATGATGCTGAAGAGGCTTCTGCTGTTCACGCACAGAAGGAAGAATACCATTCAAACATTGTGGCAGCACGTTGTGGATAAACCTCAGGTATGCACAAGCCTGTGCCTGATGCTTATGTGTCCACAAGGTTTCCAAGGAATATGAATTAAAGAAATGCACTGATATGTATTATATTTTTCACAGAATCACAGAATATGCTGAGTTGGAAGGGACTCACAAGGATCTTCGAGTATAGCCCTCAACCCTGCACAGGACCAGCCCCAAGTGTCACACTACATGTCCAGGAGTGTTGTCCAAATGCTTCTTGAACTCTGTCAGGCTTGGTGCTGTGACCACTGCCCTGGGGAGCCTGTTCCAATGCCCAACCACCATTTGGGTGAAGAACCTCTTTCTAATATCCAACCTAAACCTCCCCTGACGCAACTTCAGGCCATTCCCTCAGCTCCTGTCACTGGTCACAGAGAAGAGATCAGTGACTGCTCCTCCTATTTCCCTCATGAGGAAGCTGTAGACTGCAGTGAGGTCTCCCTTCAGTCTCCTCCAGGTTGAACAGACCAAGTAAAGATTAATCCTTTGGCATATTAAAATCAGATTTTAAATCAGAGTAGGAACAGGACAGTCAGGTCACTGTAACAAAACTTTTATCTGGAGAGGACCTGCTTTTCCAGCTCTGGATCTACTCATTAAAGACATTTGCCACGGCTAAGTGTTAACCAACTGTAGAAGGAAACTTTTCACATCATTTCCCCCCACCCTAGAAGACATCATAAATAAGAAATTTAAAAAAACACAAAGGAGCCATGGTTCAGCAGGGCGACGCTTACCACTTGCGATATGTGAATCAGGTTACACAGAAATCTGCAGCACAAAACTCCCATTGGCAGTACCCTATACCAGGCTAGCCACTGAGACCTATTTTAGCTAATTCCAATCATTTTCTTTAGTTACAGCTGAGGCATACACTGTCAACGACATTGTGGCAAGGACTTCCAAAGGTGTACAGGATCATTTGGACATTAATTGCACTGTAAAGTGAAGAGGACCTCTCTAGCCTTCCTTGATACATGTCCATTTTAAGGTTTCCTCTCTCACAATGCTCAGTCTAATGAAGCCAAGCCTTGATAAAGCCTCTGTCAAGTGATTAATAACCATAAAGCAATGCCTAAAGGTGAAGTTTATCCAAAATACCACCAAAAATGGTGTTTGAAGAAAAGGGGTATTTCAATTTGAATTAAGCCATTTTTAGTGCAGCAAATTTACATTTGCGTATTAAGAAAATGACAACCTCTTTCCACCAGAATTTGCCAGTACATTGAGATACCAAAAACCTAGCGTGAAAATACTCCTAATACAATTAATGGTTATTTAGCAAAATAGTTCTTGTATCCTTACATCCTCATCTTTGTACTCAGTGTAAACACAGGCTCCTTTAAAAAGAGAGCAGGAAACGAAAGGAAAACGACAAGCCAACAATCAGAACACCCATTTGGTATTAAATCTTTCAATACCTTATGCAAAAACTGCTGGAACAAGTTTTTGCCCTTTTCATTGGACAGATGTTCTAATCAACGAGAAAATTACAACTTGATGACAAACTCAGAAGTTTAAATGTCACTCCCTACCACTCTGGTTCAAATAAAAATGGAAGTGGCATTAAGAGAGCAGTATACAAACTCTGCAGACTGGTAATTTATTTTAATTAAAAAGCAGAGTTTATACACACATTTAGTGGTACTCATCATAAAGTACACATCTGAAAGTAGATGGCTTTCCTGGTTTTAGTGCCCAGAAAGCTCTTTCCTCATTGCTAGTGAATTATTTGCTCTCTTGGTCTATTCAGGAATTTCCCATGGCATGTAACAAGCTTCTAATATATGAAATAGGAATAAAAATATAAAATAAAAATATAAAATAAAACAAAAATCTCAGACCTACCAGTAAGGCAGAACCCACAGAAGGCAACCTCCACAGAACTGTCTGATCAAGGTCCATAGAGTACAATTCAAGCAGCACATTTTTGCCTTTTTACATGTGATGCAAATAGGTACAGAAAGGACTCACTAACCAGGAGGTAGAACCAAAACATTTATAATGCAAATATTATTTTACCTCTTTAACTCCAAAAGGGAATATCCAACGAAGAAAAACACTCCATGAAATGATGCACTGATTGTCTGGGTGCATTTCTGAAAGGTACACTTCAGTTAAAGTCAAGTCATTAGGCTCCGTAGAAGAGGAAGTGGATGAAATCCAATAGAATGCATTACAGAGGTCAGACTAAATGAGCTAATGGTCCCTTCTGGTCTTAAAAAATCTATTAATCTAATTTAATTCTCTGTTCTACTCTTCATACCAGAGTCAATTTAAACTCATTTATATGAAAAGAACACATTACAGCTGCCTTACACAACACACCATGTTCTGACCATGCAGTTTGAGGCTACCCAAAAGCTTCATTTACTTCCCACCAAGCTCAGAAGGAAGCTTTGTTTACCCATAAAGACAGCCTATATTTACAAGCACAGGCACCTCTCCCAACAGCATGCTGGATGAATGTTCACCTTAAACTATAGAAATCAACCAGAAACTTGCCAGAGCACTTTCCACCTTGGCTTGTTTTTTTGGGTGCTGGCGTTCTCCTCTCAGCCTGACACTTGCCATGGTGAAGAGCACAAGGCTTTTATCAATAAAATCTGTTTGTCACTCGAAGGATATATCTTGTAACACACTCAATATTGCACCAAGAAAATACTTGGCAGTCACTGTCCAGTGAGAAAACCAAGCACTTATGAGAAGGCCAGAAATATTCACTGCTGTTAATCCCTCCAGTGAATATAATATGCTCCCATCAAGCAAATAGATTTCATTATCTATTCTTAAAAAAAAAAAAAAAAGAGAATTAAGAGAATTCCCTCTTTTTCTTCTCCATGCAGCCTTTCCTTAGCATTTTCCTCTTCCTGGAGCCTCAATGTTCACATTAACATCACCAGTCATTTGCTTAATTCAGCCCTACAAGAGTGCAAAGCATCACATGAATCCAGGCTGATTGACCTTACTGAGCCACAGAATCCTTCACACATGCCTTGGATAGAAGGAATAATTTAACACAGATGGGTAACTGAAGGCCAGTACATGGGGGCTCACAAAAGCTTTTCTTCACACGGCATGTTGGAAAGATCTGAGTGGACTAAGGACTTCATCTCTGCTGGCATATCTGTATTTGATGTTGCCTTTATTTTCTCTCTTTGCCTGCAGCATAGACAGCCCTTTCCTTGTTTCTGTCCTAAACATCAACAGATAAAAAAGAACTGCAGAGCTGCCTAATGTCTCATCTCTCCAGTGGTTAATTTATTCCAGCTACTCGCGGGAAGCATGAATGGCACCCCAGTAAGCCAGCTCAGACTAGTGTAAAGGCAGATGATTTTCCCATCTTCTGTCATGACCAGTGTTTAACATCTATAGCTTTCAGCTCTGATGTTTCTTCACTTTTTGCCCCCCTCCCTTCTGAGTCTCGAGCAGGTGGTACTTTGTAAAAACACAGAACCAAGGAGCTATGTAACATGTGGGGTGATAGCTCTGATAACCTCTTGATGGTTTAAGGGGAACACCTCAGCCTCTGGAGGGGTGCTCCAAGGAACCACTGTCAGGGGACAAAGAGACTCCAGTGACTCCCTGGAAGTGCTCAAATCATACTGATGGGACTACTGAAGAATGGAGTGTTATGGAAATGACATGGCCCTTCTGTGCCACACCCTGTGGAGACCCCAAGGAGCCAACCCTCAGGCATCTGTCTATCACTCCGCAAATAAAAACTATTATTGACTATAATCACTCAACCTACCTAAGGAAAAAAAGGTATAAAAAGACATTGGACATGAAGAAAAAACTGAGGAGAAAACTTGCACCATCTCTGGGAGGGCAACCAGCGAGCTACCCTGTGTCCTCCCACCTCTTTGGACAATGTAGGCGTGAGAAACCAGGCCCTCTCTATACTCTAGGATTTATATCTTATACTATACTCTCTTACAATGCTTATTACTTTATACATTCTATGCTATATCTTATACTATGCCTATTATATCTTGCACAGTACCTTATATTCTTATAATATGCTTTCACTTTTACCTCACAGCTACTTTGATGCTAATTTCACTGGGATATCTCTTTACTCTAAAGGCACCTTGTTTACTAACTGTTTTGCCACTTTAATACTAACAATTATAACTTGCCTTACACCTCATAACTTGCCAGGTATATACATTACTTTACATTGGTTAGT
>JAOXXN010000471.1:16966707-16976912 GCA_026770055.1 Myrmophylax atrothorax | reverse complement strand
AGCTCTATTCTTTCCTTTTACTTTGTGTTACAGAGAAGGTGGTGTGCAGGTCATTTTGTTGCTCTGTGTTACCGAGGGGGGTTCTACATTTGTGTTTTAGGTTGTTGTATTTCTGGTTAGTAGTTTTCTGTTGTTAGTTAAGTCTGTCGTGGGGGGTACAGTGCTGTATTGAAACTTAACTTTGGTGTGCTTGTCTCTGTAGAAAGTGTTTTGTGCTGGTCTCTTTTGGGGTTTTTTGTTCATCACTTAAATACAATCACGCAGCTAAATGTTATCACTGGCAATGCAAAACCCACAGTAACTATCACATACTTGTATTAATAGAAGTTATTTTGGGAGCTGCTGTAGAGAAAGTTCTTTTCTGGTCTCATAGCAGAGGTCGAAAATTCTTCCAGCCTGTGTGCTGTTCATTGTTAGACAGGCAGTGTTGGATTCATAAGACTTCAATTTTCTGGAGACGCTTATAGCTAATAAGTTCTCCCTGGCTAAAGTGTGGTCCTCATAGAAGGTCAAAAATCTTTCCAGCCTGTGTTTTGTCCATTGTTTGACAGGCAGTGCTGGGTTCATAAAGCTTTGATTGTTCCAACGATGCTTATAGCTAATAAATTTATATTAATACAGGTGAGACAAGAAATCTTTGCATTTCTGCCCCTCCTTTTCACATGACAACATGAAACACTCGATGTGCAGTGCCAGCTTTTTTAAACTGAATCTTATATTTCAGTGAAACTTGCCTTAAGCCCTGTTTCCTCTCAGCACATTTTAATCAAGCAAAAATCCTATTTCCAGTGAAGAAATCCTGTTACAGCAAACAATCACTACATTGTTTTCTTGGATACATCTCTTTCACCTAAGCCTTTATCATCTGCTTTTCCTTCTATCATGAGGCACATCCGTAAAAAGAGCCTTTTCAACATAAAGACATAGGGCAGATACTGCGACTGAAATTCATATGGACATTCACTGATTGTTCCAGTTTACAATTTATATATTCTCTTTGGATGCCTCAGACACAAATCAGGAGGTAAAAAAGCCTTTCACTAGCAAAACGTAATCCTTGCAGGGCAAACAGAAATTCACTACGGACTCAGATCTGAAACCTCTATCCCAAGCTCCCACCAGCTTCAGAGCATTTATCTGAATAAAGGCTGAGATGAAACTCTCCAAGAACTTAAAGATTTTGTTCCAGAAACTTCTTCATTTTAACAGCCTTGTGCATACCTGGTAGACTCATGCCCCACAACTCAGCTGTCTTGATTTAGCATAGTTACCAATACCAAAATGCACTTGGAGAAGGTGTGCTTCAAAGGGCCTATTGTCTCTATTTTTCTGGAATCTACCTATATTTGCCTTTCAGGTTTATGACAGCATTACCATTTCACAGCTCCTTGTGGCTGGTCCCATTTGTCCCCGAATGTGGAGATCTTCAAACTAGCTACCAGAATACTTTTTGTTCCTTCAACCTAAATTCCTTTTCTATCAGCAACCCAAAAAAACCCAACCCTACCATGAGAGTTCAGCTGCATTTCTGAGGATAATGCCGGCCCTTCCATTCCTCACATATACCTTGTGTGCTTTTTATCAGCACCATTATACCTCTGGAAAATTGACTTGCAGCCATTTCTCTCAAGGATGGGGAGCTGCTAAGGACATCACCACAACCACCTGAATTCAAGGGAAGGCTCTGCAAAGCCTCTCTGTAAAGGTTCAGTAATTTTGTAGCTTACTCCTAAAGAGCTTCTTATTCCTCTTTAATCTGAATATGAAGGCAGAAACAAGGGCATCCAATGCATCCTCTGCTTGCTTTGACTCTAAAGCAGAATATGGCAGGGCATCCATACCTGCTTTCTTGGTGGAAAAAAAAAAATCTGGCATAGCAGCACTGCAGAGTGCTGCTGATGGCATCGAAGGAGTTAATTAACAACACTGAACTAGACTTTAGGAGACAAGTTTTAATAAGTGCTGCTAAAAATACAACAGCAGTAATTTCCAGAACAAACACAACCATTGGCAGACGAGGGAGGAGAGTGATACAGACCCATGAGTTACAATGATGGAGGTATTTTCAGGTATTTGCTCATTTTAAAAACCCAGAGCCAAAAAAAAACCCCGACAACTGGGATACCACATCTCAAGCCAGGCTAGCAGCTCTGCAGCCAGAATACACCAGAACTGCAAGGAGTAGAATGTGTTTGCACCACACAGGGCCAGCCTTGAGGTGCACAAATATAATCTAAGGTGAGAGCGTAATGCTTGGAGAAAAAGCCTGGCCATTTATAATCCTGCTTTGGGGTGGGAGGAGAGGAGCTGGATGAGGCAACAGTTCAAAAATGGAACATTCTGGAGCCTTTTGCTGGGCTAACCCCCCAACCCTGTGCAGAGCCCCACTGCTTCACATAAGCCAGATACATCTGCTGGCCAAGGGATAAATGATGCACTGACCACTGAAACCCATGTTTAAAAACCCAGCGCTCATAGGCTGGGCTGTCTCTGGTACACAGTGCAGTTCCTTTCTCCTGCAAAAGGTGGCCTTGCACATTTGCTACATGTCACCCCTCACTCCCTGCAGCTGGCAAACAGCTCCAACTCAAAGTGCTGGCACCTTCATGGCTGAGTTTGGCGCAAAGTATTTGCATTACTGATATGCCATGGTCGATGTCAGCATGACCTGTTGGTCTTGAACTTAAAGAAACAACAATTAATTGCGACTCCAGGCTGATTCCTCACACCAAAGAGCTCACTGCAGAAGAAGAAAAGCCTCTATCCTTCACTGGCAGTTAATGCTTTTTTCCCTATGCAGTCACCCCACTATCTGCATCCCATGCTTGCTGCCAGAAACAGCCGTCTCAGCTTTTCAGACACATTCTTGGCAAGGTGGTTTCCTCCTCACAGTGTTTGACAGGATTATGAAGTGCTGAAGTCTCTGGCCTCTGTTTGTTTTAAAGCTTGAAATTGAAGTTTGGTTTCAGCATCTTGTTTTTTCCTGCCCCTTCCTTACTTCAACCATCCTGGTTGCCCACCAGCCCAGTCCCCCAGCACTCCATGTGAACAGGACCCCAGCCCATGGATATTGGCTGTGACTTCAAGGCATGCAGGTCTTTGTTCTCATTTGGTTTGCAATGGTTAACAACTGATTTCCCAAGAGGATATATCGGTTAAACTCCTTGATGGGTCAGGTCTGCTGTACCATTTTCTCAGCCTGGCTCAAGCAAGTGGCTCATAGCAGGAGCAGGGAACTAGGGAAGAGGAGGGCTGCTCCAGCTCCCTTTGATAAGGTTATCTGCTGTTCCATGATCCTACTGAGAGGGATACAGTTTTATTTAGGAAAAGGGAGCAACCACATATTTACTTGTACTGCAGAGACACTGAAGATACTCCTGCTGTGCTAACCAAACAGTATTAATATTTATGAAGTGCTCTGCAAAGGGAGAATTTTGAAGCTCAGGAATCTTGCACTTTTCAAGTATTTTTGTGAGAAGGTAGACAAAAGAGCTCAAATTTCAGCTTTCTGGACAAAAAGCAGAAATCCCTAGTTCCAGACAAGTCTTGGCTGATATGATGCTTTTTTAATCATTTTTTTACTCACACACTGCTTTACAAAGAGTGCAAGTTTAAAGCAGGATAAAAATGAAGAGACAGACTAGGCCTCAAACTGGGGTACTAATGCAATTCTGGATCCCAGCAAACCCCAGGCAGATCAAATCTCCTCCTGTCCATTTGAACTTAAGGTACCCTCTGCCCAGCAAATGTAGACTGAGATGCCTGCTTTGCTATAAAAGATGTACTGCTTTTTCACCTCCAAACTTAGACATGGTTTTCTGTCTTAGCAAAAAGGGACTGCAATATTTATAGAATAAATGGAACATGAATATGTAGGCAAATATTAGAGGATAAAAAGCCAGGGCCTAAGTCATGTTACATGTTTAGCAGAAGGTCCTGAAAGCAAGCACTGATCTCTCTGAAAACCTCCACCGTGCAACCAGCAGCTGTCACTGTAAGCAATGAAGAGGAACAGGAGTGAGAGAGTCAGGGATGCTCCCAGATGGGAGGAAAGCAACTGGAAAATAAAAACAGAGGAGAAGCTGCAATTAAACACTCAGCAGCTCCCTTAAAATGGCCCTTGTCCGCCAGGAGAAGCTGCTCATCAAAAAGGCTCAGTTGGCCTTTTAAAATGCAGCCCGGATTCAGCTTCAGAGATAGTAAGCCTGGCTTATCACAACAGGATCCTGACGCGATGGCAATTCATATCCTGTGCACAAGTGGGATTTAAGATTCCACAGCCCTTTCCATGTGTTCCCGGGCAAGGATGTGGGGCGATAGCGGGAGCGGCACAGGAAGCAGCTCTCAGATACCTGTAATTATCACGTGACAGCTTTGAAACACTCAAGATCCTCTGCCCACTACCCACATTGCTCAGCTGCCAAAAGGAAAGGCCTCAGATTTATGATGTGAAAATTACATTTTAACGAGGTGTCATATGTGTTTAAAGTTCTTATTCATCACCACACTGCCACATCTTTTAGCCAAGACACAAATGCACTTAATTAGCATATTATAAGGACAGAGGGTTCACCTTATCTGCATTGTAAAACTGCTTCAGGAAGAAAAAACCACAAAACAGCCCAAACATACTTACTGAATCAAATGGCTGAAATCACATGTCAAGAAAGCATCCCACAATACTTGACAAAATGTGGAAGATAAAAGTTTGACATGCACCTTCTGAGGCTTTTAACCTATCACAGATATAGATGGAATCTATCACATTTGGTTATCAGACTGGGAGTCCACAATGTTAATATTCAATCTATGGAAGCCACTTAAGCACAATGAGGCTGTATTAGAAGTCCTACGTATCATACCACTGTCTTCCCTATGTACTGGGCATATTTATTTATCAACTTTGTACCTCTATGAAACACCCCATTTGGTAATTCTTCGGTCTCCTGGACATAATTTAAAATATCTTCTCATAAATAGGAAGTCTGTATTTCCCATGTCACTGGGAACAGCTTCCAGGACATTCAAGTCCCAGATGTGCACAGAGAGGTCCTTAACCTGGTTCAAGTTCTTCCCTGGGCTTCTTCACTGCTAAGCCATGGGACAGGCACCGGTCCCCACCTAAGCACCTAAACTTTTGGTCAGCACATCCCAAGCTCCAGTAAGAGCTGCCAGCACTGGAATGGTGAACCTCAATCATTTAAAAGACAAGGCTTCTGGTTTCCCTGCTGCCCAGAAACTCCTACCTGGTGTCCAAGCAGTAGCCAGGACAGGTCAGGAAGGTGCAGAGACACAAAACCTGTGAGATGTGCATTTGTATGCAGCATGGCACTGGGAAGCAGGATGGGAGCACTTTGCCTTTCTGGAGAGGGGAGTTGTTGATATTTTCTTGAATTTATTTGCTCAGAATGTATCACAAGTGGGTGATGATTAAAACAGGTAACTCTGGTGAATATTAAGACTGATTAGGTTGCAGAAAATTTTCATATTGTCAATACAGCTTCCTGTTTCCCTCCCTGCATATGCCTAGTAGGATACATAAAAAAAATAAACCTGAACATTGTTCTCAGTTTAACTTCTGAAAGAATCCAGAGAGATGCAGAGCTATTCTTACTGTCGCTTACAAATTAGCAAACTCAACAGCAGCTACAAAGAAATAACCCAAAAACTCAGGAGCAGTTATTAAGAAACATCCTCCAAAAAGCTCATTTTAAGGCCAAAGAGCTCAAAGAAAATACACTTCAAAGGCTTTTGGTATCTTCAAGTTCACTTCTGGAGGGTAGACGTTAATGATCTGTTTCTTGGGACTTGCAGACACTGAGCAGTGTTTATTTACAACATGGCTTTCAGAATAAATGAAAAAACAACCCCAGACAAAAGGAAAAAAAAAATGGGTGGGGTAAATCCTTAAAATGCAGCTTTTCCCATTTCTGAGAAAAATTAACAATTGGGTTTAATTCCATCAAGAGCCTTGAAATGCTTCTATATCAGTTAAACTAAACTTTTAACACTTCAAAATACTTCGTCTTCCCTGGTAACTTCAACTGCTACAGAAGCTGAGCATGGAAACTCCAGGATTTGACACTCATTTACTTCAAGGAGTAAAATCCCATTTTTTAAAACAGTGGGTGAGAGATGCTCCACAACAGTGAAGATCTCAAATATGTTCCAAAGTTACATGCATAGATCTTTAATTAAAAATCACAGAAAATGTTTAAACACTGTGAACATCAAGAATATGTGATCCCTGCCATTTCCTATAAGATACACAACTCCTGCCTACTCCCATTTTCTCTGGACATTATGTGGAAAGACTGAAAAGAGAACAGGAGTCCCCAGAACCTGTTGTTTTTTTTTTTATTTTATATATCTCTGAAATGTAAGATAACAGTGATTTCAAGTATTTTACTGAATATTTAAGTAGTTAAATACCTCACTTTTCTTGTTACGATCAATTTTTGGTTTTAAGAGCTCTTCTAAAACTTCGGTCTTAATTGTTTTTTAACGACCCATATGTTCAACCCATCAATTTTACAATCTTTCTTTTATTTTCTAATTAAGAAGATATTGTTTACATATTTTGCTGCTCAAACTGTAACCCTATGGAAAGTGGCTGCACTGAACATTGCTCTAATATGGAGAAACACTGGTGATTTTTGAAGAGAAGAAGGGAAACACATATCCACAGTCCAGTTTGTAAAAAACCAAATATCTAAAACACCAAATAAAAATATACTGGGTCTTCACAGGTTTCCCAGTGTTGTATTGGTTTCTGGTGGAAGAGCTGGGCTTAAGCCAACCATATATTTAGTTTTACACATAAAGCAATGCAGCATGAAATTTGGTGCTAGCCAGAAAATGAGTTGGACTGAACTTGGAAGACAAAGCAACATGCAGACCTGGTCTCCTGGCTCCTCTCTGCAAAAACAATCCTACTGTTAAGCAAGTGTTTGCTCACCTGTTCAATTAAAAAAAAAAATCAGTGCTTCTGTTTGACAGATTCATAAAATAACATTCACACTAATCAAGCTATGTGGGTAATGGTGCAGTAAACTCCCTTTGCAAAGTTATTTTTCTTCACTTTTAAGTGCCTTGGCCATTCAACTTGCCTCATCAAAAAATTCACCTGCTGTCAGAGCAGCCCTCTCAAAACTCTTCTAAACCCATAAAATAGTGAGGTAATGGGATCCTTGTGGATTTCTGCCAAAAAGGAAATCCCAACAATTTTCAGAGAAGAGAAATGCATGTAAAATTCAGCCTTGTGTCCACATTACAAAGGGATCAAAAATTGCACAATGGGAATGTCAGAGAAGGTCACCAGATTCCCTGACACCAGATTAACCCTCTCATGTCCACCAGCCAAAGCTAAAAACTGCTTCAGCTTTCTGTCTGAGGCAGTGAAGAATGTTAAATTCTCATACAAAGCAGAGTGACAAAAGGACAAATCAAACCCTTGCACCTCATGGACTTTCATTCCCCTGCAAGGTTTTCACTTGCTGTCTCATCCCATCAGCTTGGACTGCAAAAAAATTTCCTTTTTTATAGAAAAGTACAAAATATAGGTTTTTCACTAATTATGGCTTTTTTTTTTAATTGAAGATGCTATTACTGACAACAGTCACTATATGAAAAAGCAGCAGCAGAGAGTCTGTTACAATTACAATACCTGGAAATAATTCACTGAAAAGGAGATAAACTCTGTGAAATAAAAGGGATACAATTGATTTTCACTCCTTGGGGATAACCAATAGCTCACAAATTGCTCTGCTTCACTCCACCACTCAGAAAGTACATGTTCATCATCAGGTTGGGAGAATGAGAAATATTACTTCATTTTTTGCTCATATGAGATTTTGCAGAGGTCAACATCATGGAAAATATCTCTACTCCTCGCTTAACAGTCACTTGGGTTTTGCTCATCTGCCTCTTCAAGATTTTCTTCTCCCCTTCCTTACATTTTTGTATAGAAATGAGAATTTCATTGTCATTTTACTTTTATTCCAACCCTCCCCAGATTTTCATACCCACAATTTCTTTCAGCATCTCTTGATCCATTTTTTTAATATACGTAACAGGCTGCACATAGTAAAAGAAAATTAAAAGCTCAGCAGCACAAACCTTTTGACTTCTCTTTGGCAATCTGAAGCCCTAAATCCACTTACCCACTTCAAAGTTTCTTACTTACAAAAAGAAATGTTTTAGAAATAGCCATGTTACTAATCAAATACTTCACTGTCTAAATTATATTAATTATGCTTTTCTTCTTCCTTTTTCAGCCTTTCAAAGTACACAGTCCACCACAGGAACTACCTAAGCACTATGACTAAATCACCTACAGAAGCAACCATTTGAAAAGGACTGAGCAAACGCTGTTTGGAAATTCTTGCACTGTCATACAAGTTAGACCACAACCTAAGACGAAGTCATGTTCCTAATAAAGTGGCAATTTTATACTTGCAAAATGATAAAGTAGTTGATAAAGTTAAGGAAATATAACTATGCAATTAGCAGCACAATTTCTAACAGGAAAAAAAGTGGAAACGCTGGGAAACCTCTGGGAGCCAGATGGTTTTCTGAGAGAAAGTACAGGAAGTCACAGTAAGTCATGAAATGCTTTAAAAAAACCCAGAGCAACTTTACAGAAAATAAACTAAGAATTCGTAGGAATTTAATGTTGATTCCCCTCCTGATTCTAGACACACACTTGTGGGTGCATGCTCACATATGCAATTAGTCTAAATTCTCTAAACAGACAGAACTCCCCCAGCTTAATAAAACAAAGTAATTTAAACTGGCAGGCAGTTTTCCTCCAGCTGTTTGCAGTGACAGCATCTTTTACACCTTTTTTTGGCCAAAATTCCTGCAGAAGGGAAAACAATTTGGTGATGTACGAAAGAAAATACAATTCAGGAGAATAGACTGCTATCCCCTGTAATGTGAATAACAGCATTGGCATTTGGAAATTGTTTCAGGCTAATTATGTGTAGCATACTCCTTTGTCCAATTCAACAAAGACAAAATAGAATATTCTGCACATATAAATGTCATAATAACCATCATAGGTTCTATGGTGGGGCTTAATTTGCAGAAACTCAGGCAGAGCAGTAAAACAGGAGTGTACTTCAATTTTACACACTATTTGCAAGAAAACCAAAAAGCCCGATTCAGATTTTGGTTTGCTATTAAAACTCTTACCTGCTCTGCTGTCCAGCGGGCCAAAATCCAAGGAGTATTTTACAACATGATAGTTGTTCCATACATAAAGGAGGTTGTCCCGGGGATTATAATCCACAGCAGCAATGTACTGGTAGGAGTTTGGAAAGGGAACATCCACCATGCTATCCTTGCTTTGGTCAGTGTTATATATGTAATCTATTTTATTCCCTGTGGCTTCATTGTCATCATCTTCATATACAGACTTCACCACATATAAAATCCCACAGATCATGAAGGCATTAGAAGCTGACCTCTTGTCATAGGCAGTATCCCATGTTCCTTCGATCCTTAAAGTATAAGGGTTTAACTGGCTAATGACTATTTTGCCATTATTTTGTTCTGTTGCATAGATTACCCACAGCCCATTCTCATCCACGGCCAGGTCTATGTCAGACTTGCCTCCCCAGCGATAGGGAGAGGTGTCGTGGTAGTTTGCATTAGCTATGATAGCCTCCCCGCTTTTTATCCTTGTCCGCAAGTCAAACTTGACTATGTTCCTGGTTCGTTCCTTGTTGAAGAACAGAGCCCCGTCGTACACCACGAACCCGGTGCCATCCACCCGGTGAGGGAGTTTGTAGGTCGTGGTTGGCCTCCCAGCAATGAAGTCGTCCTTGGAGGAGTACTCTGTCAGTGTGTCTGTCCGGTACGGCGTCCAGGGCATGTAGTAGATCTTGTCAGATGCCTGCAGAGGGTCCTTGCACCAGGCACCGGACTGGTGGTCAGACTCAAATAAGTGTTCGCTCTGGTACACTCCTTTCAGCAGTCCGGGGCAAAGAAAAACTGTTGTAGGGGAAAAGAATTTAAAAGAAAAGCAAAGTTAATGGTGATTCAGGGGTGGTTGGCCCAAGCATCTCAAAAGCTTCTAGTCCTGGAGTAGAGGACACCTGAGATCAGAGGAAACCCAAGAACAATGCCTTGTAGCTGGAGACTAGCCTTCCTGCTTGCCATGTCTCTAGAACAAGATTTGCTCCATCAAACTGATCCCCCCC
>JAOXXN010000471.1:16950557-16964925 GCA_026770055.1 Myrmophylax atrothorax | reverse complement strand
GTACTGTATTGGCCAGTTATTTTTCTTTACCTCTTTTATATGAAAAGGAAGCTTCATTAATTTACTTTAGTATGTGAACATTTTATATATATATATCTTTTTATAAACCTTTCCTCTGATATATACTAGATAATATGCAGACAAGCTGAACAAAATACAGATAAATTTTAACTTTAGAAAAATCTTTAAGATGAAAAAATAGCCCAGCACTTGGGACATAGTGAGCCCCTTGAACTATCAGATACCTTGTCAGCAGCAACCTTGGGCTAGTTTCATAAAGCAAAATGAAATACCCATAAACTGAAATATGACTGATACAGATTTATGTATAGAATAAAAATTCCAGGGAGAAACTTTATAGAATATAGGTCTCCATATATTTTGCCAGAGTCCTGTAAAACAGAGATCCCTACTTAAAGAAGGAGAATATTTGCTTGTGACATGAAAAGAGAACTTAGGAGAGTCAAATGTAGCACGTCGGTGGGTATTCATAGAGTCCTGTCCTATGTCCTTGGAGAAACAAACTTTAGTAAGACTTGGAAAAAAAAACCATTTGAAATACTGCAATATTTATATGATTTATAAGATCCCAAAGATTTACAGTGTTAACGAGTCAAAAATATCTAAGCACTATTTAAAAAGCCAAACCCCCGAACTTGCTGGATATTTTAATGTGAATTATTCACCATGCCTCATAATGATGCTAAAGAGGCTGTCCCTTTGGACAAAACCCCTTGCAGGCAGAATAAATAAATGCAGTGCACTTATTAATTGCTAAATGCTCAGTACTAGTTTCTGTACCAAACAATCTCCTGCAAGAAGCTTTTGGGAGCCCTTAACCAAAAGTTCCTGCAGTAGTGACACAGGCCCCATCTTCTTCCAGCATGGTGGGGACCCAAAACTCCAGCCCTGGGGTTTGCTGGTTCCACGGGGCTGCTTCACTGAAGGTGTAGAAGACAGGCTCCATAAATATATGAGAGGCAGAAGTGAAAACTTGCCAGCAAACCAGTATGGTTTTGACAGCTAAGAGATCTCTGTTCAGGGAAGCAAGGCAGGAATGCAAAAGTATCCACATGTGCTCTGCTTTTGCTTGCCCGAAGTTCACTCCAGCCCCTTCCAGACTGAGGCACTTGCCAAATGACTGTCCTCTGGTGCTAGGATTGCAAATCCCTTTGCATTCAAAAGTCTCATTCACTTGGATGGGAAACTGCAGGCTCAATGGAAGAACAATTCCAGGGTAGAGCTGCAAAGGCACTGGCTAGACATGTGGATCTACACTTCCCCACGCAGGGAGGCGTAACAGCTGCAGCCAAATGCAGCTCCCACAATGAGCATTTCCAACCTTCAACAGCCTTTTTTACCTGGGCTTTGATTCAGGTTCTTCTCTACTTCGTAACAGGTTAAGGTTAACAGCAAATGTTTTCAACATGTGGCTGTCAGGGCTCTAGGGAGCAGAGACTTGCATTTCAGTGCAAGCACCTTGTTTTGCAAGGGAAAGAGCCAGCAAGATTAAAAGGCTCCAGACATAGCAATTCAAGAAACCTGCACAGCAATTGTACTCCCCTCCCCAGGCTCTGGCTGGTCACAGTTAAATCAGGTATTTTGAAAAACATTAAACGTCCCTGGCAAAAGCAAGGCAACATGACAGATCCTCAAATGTATGGCTTCATGCTGATTCTTCTGGCTGATGGTATACAGTACCTCTGGCAGCATAGAAGGTAGTAATTTACATTTCCAAGTGAGTAAAAGCCTCTGTAATGCACTCGAACAACTGTGTAATATTGTAAAGCAGGAAGAGAGAAGCTTCTGGAGGAGATAATATATTTGTAACCAGTTAATCTGGACGATCTGAAGTGTTAATTACCCTTAAGCTGAATAGCTCATATGTGTTATTAGTGGTCAGTGCCATATCCAGCTCTCTTTTTATTCCAAACACAGATGTGTTTTGGTGACTTTCTGCATGGTGTTTCCATTGCATGTATTACAAATACATATTTTACCTCTGCTGATTTAAGATTTCATGCTTTTGAATTTCAATAATTACTCAACTTATATTGTGGTGCCATATTTTTCAGAGAGGTTGCATGAGAAGCTTGGAGGATTTACCTCACTAAACAACACTAAAAGGAAGGGTCTAACTAGAGTTTGATTATCCCTTCAGTTACACAACATGCAACTGCAAAACTGCCTTCATAAAGTACTAGTAGAATGTTTTAAATTTTGCCCAATTAGACAATTTTACAACTCTGTAATGCCTGTACCAGACCACAGAATTTAAGTACTGCTTATAGCATAGGGCGTACCTTACTGTCCTACAGGGATCTACAGAAAAAGCAGGCATACACACCTTTTACTCTTATAGTGAAGTCTTCCATTCCTGCTATTTCTGCATTGGAGGAGAACAGGGGTATTTCACCTCAAATTACTATGCAGGTTGCAGGCCAGTGCCATTGGCTTCAACAGTGCCAGAGGCCAGAAGGAATCAAAGAAGCACTTGCCAGGTCTGAGGGGAGTTACAAACAAGACTCCACATACACTGATTTTCTCATGTTTCTTCAGATGGAAGTAGAACTGAGGACAATGTGCGACCATGGGCCACCAGAGCCCGTCCCCAAGCGATCAGGCAAACTCCTGCCACCCATTCAGAGAAATCACACAAAAACATTAATCAAATATTCTTAGTGCTCCTGGGTTGAGGCTCTGAAAACACACTCTGGCACAATTAAAACTTGAACAACATTAGCTGCTCATTTTCTTACCACCACATTGAATTGCACTGAAATATTTAAGGCACAAGCACACAGTGGCAGAGCCATATAGCGAGCTGTCTCCCTGGCACTGCTTCAAACCCACACAACAGCAGAACAGAACTCCTGGAAAAAAAATTATGTGAGTAGGGGGATGTTAAAAGGCAATTACAAAATTAAGCAAAATGTTGTGCCCTGTACTTTGCTAACTGTTTGGTTTGGGGTTTTTTTCAGGGCAGATGTTTAATAGCAGAATAAGTGACATCTACTCCCTGTTCCTGTCCTTCACAGATCAGACTGACTTAATATACTTAGACTAATAACTAACAGACTCAGTGTTAAACACATTGTTAATGTCAAAATAGGAGGACTAGAAACCCCAGGTTTTTGGGGCTGACTTTAGTAGCACAAGAGGCAGCACTGAGGGTGCTTCAAGCCAGGCATGGCTGAGTGCTGCACCTCATACCCACCAACCAACTTGACCAGATGTGCAGGCAGGTGAAGTTGAAAAGCAGTCATTGCACTACAAAATCCATTACGGAGAGACAAGCATAGAAGGCATAGCACTGGCCTTGTGCCTGGGCCTGACACATGACCCATGGTGCAAGATGTTGACCCTTGCACAGGTGGCTCACCACTTGGCCCTGAGCCCTGGCCCTGAGCACTGCAGCTCTAACTATCAAACCAGGTCTCAAAGATGCCTTGTACCGGGGTTCACCATGTGAGGATGGTCTGAGATTTACAGCCTTTTCTTTCTTTCTTTCTCTAATCCCTAGACCACATGCTCCTTGGCCAGCCTTGTGCCATCAGCGAAGCACCCACAATTCTTTCAACCTTTGACTTGAAGGCTTCCCTATATCACTCACAGAAGGCTCTCCCAGTTTAAATGCTTCTCCCTAACACATAACCCTATCTGTGGGGTTTAGGTTGAACAGTAACATGTCTGAAAAGCTGCAAATCCAGCAAAACACCCCAAAGCATGCCCACGTGGAGCCTGCTCACATATGAAGGCACTCTTCTTTTTTGAAGTTTTAGCTGGGTCCTGGAGTCACGGTGTTTCCTTGATAAAATGTTAAAGTAAGAAAGAGTTGTTCAAAACTCAGGGCATCAAAGCACACATTGATAACAGACTTCCTTTTACCTATCAAAATGGAAAGCACTGGTGTAGACAACTAGGCAATATACACGTGAGAGGGGCATCAGATTCAAAGCACGTCCAGCATGGCAGATCACTGACGACAGAACTTTGTAGTCAGTGATAGAGAAACACTGTCCTCTAGGTTGTAGGAAAATCTGCTGTTGGGTGGGATATTATTTCCAGTCACAGTAACAGGGTCCAGTAACATGTGGTCCTGAGCAGTTTTTGTTCCCAGTATCCAAAATTTAAGAAAGTGGTTGAGGTCCCTGAGGAAATGCAGCAGTTGACAAATCAAAGGCAACGTGAGAGTAATGCACACACATTGCAGGAGGGTCATCAGCTTCTCACTCATCCCTCCAGTTCTTCAAATCAGCATCCAGTCAGTGAGGCTGAAGAGGACTACACCTGTATGCATTTCAAACCCATGGTGCTCTACTGTTGGGACACACAAGTGGTAGGTGGACCGATCCCAGTAAGGAAACACAGTTGGAGGAAAGCTGAACTCTTAAGTAGCAGATCTAAAATAAACATATCTAAACCCAGGGAATGAAAATCATGGAATCATAAAATGGTTTTGATTGGAAGGGACCTTAAAGATCATCTAGTTCCAACCACCCAGCCATGGACAGGCACACCTTCCACTAGAACAGGTTGCACAAAGCCTCATAAAAATACAAAAATACTTTTTTAAAAAATTAATTTGTACTTCAAACACACTCAAACCTCCAGAGAGAGTTTACCAAAGAAAAGCTAAGAGAGCTAGCTCGGCATTTATATGACAAGTTCTGGCAACCTAGAGTTGAAAATGCTGCAGAAATATCTGTCTCTGCTTCTTTTTCTCCTCCCCACACATAATTAAACTGACAAAAGAGACCACATAGCCAAATTCAGCACTCACTTTGTGCAGGACAGACACAAAACCAAACACATGCCACCATTTCTCCCATCTACTCGCTCCTTCCAGTCAAGCCTGGGGTCCCACTGCAGTGCAGGTGGGTGGTCACCAGATCCCAAATGCCTTAATAATGGGAACACAGTACATCCACCGCAGCAAGATGTAGCCAGCAGAAGGTCAGATAATACCTTGCCTCTAGGCAAAGGAAAGCAAACAGCAATACAATGGTCTTTGGTTTCAGTCCCTCCATTGCAGCTATCATCTCTACAGAAGACATAGTGACTAGCCTTCATCCCCATCCTCCACATCATCTGTCCCCAAGTCAGAATTTAACTCCAGTCCTGTTAGTCCCAGTGAAACACTCATTTTCTGACCTTTTAATGTGAAAAGTTTAAACTTGCAACAGGGGACGACCTCTTGGATCTTGGCTCAGGAGCAAACACAGAGAATGGAGGAATTTGGTTTTGTAAGACTATTTTGCAAGTACGTACTCTGTTGCTATCTTCTCATTTTTTTGCCACGAAGTCCTCCTTTACTACAAATTCTTTTTTTTTATCTCAAGATGACAGTTTTTCTAGAATGCATTTAAATGGGGAACAGACCCTATTAACATTATTTGGCTTTGCAGTCCAAGGGCAACCTGACGCTGAAATGTGAAGCACTCAGACTTTCATTCTCCACCCAGAGGAAAGAAGACATTTATCAATTATATCACCACAAATTATCTTTCTCGTGGCCAACAATTTCTGTTATGAAAGAACATCCAACCTCAAGCCTCTTCGTTGGAGTTCTCCACCAATCCAAATTATTCTACAAGATAAGCTTTAAAGTTTGTTTAGGTTTAAACTATTGCAATGGTGGGACTCAGTTGGTAAAATTATTAATCTTTCCAAGAAAATTCACGGTTTCAGTACGTAGAGTACTTCCCTCCTCTTGACTGTATGTACCTGTGTGCGCGCATTATACTTCCTTCTATAAGACTGGGAAAAAATTGTCTTCATTTATTGCACAGGAGAAATGCTTGCCTTTTACAACAAATGAAGTGCTAATCCTTTATTTAATAAAAGGGAAAAATAATCTCACTTGCTCAGCTGCCATATTACATTTTTCATATAATACCCAAGCATCAGCAAACAAAGGGGCTATACAAGTACTTTGTGTTACAATGGCTTCATGTAACACACTCCCAAAATTATCACCTCCTAATTAATTTTGCTGTGAAGTACAGAGATTGGAAATGTTAATAATCTACGCTTTCATGAACCACAACCTTAATTAGATCCTTAAATATGGTATCTATAGATCTGCAGAAATCAAAGCTGTCATTTTTTCTAAGTGGATTTTTTTTCTCCTTAGATTTCCATTCATTTGATAAATTTGTAAAACCTTTCAAACCATTAATTTGGGCTTCCTTAAAATGTCAGGGCTTTCAGTCTGCTTTTTAATACATAATAACTAAATTTAATAGATGTTCACTAAAATAAAACTAAGGATTATTCATGTTAAAACACATGTCAGTGTAGCTTAAAGTTATCAGGACCCAGGAAACCACTAATATACATTAAGTCTTGTACACCAGAGGTTTCTGTAAGATGAAAAAAGTTAAGGTTTACTGCAAAATTGCCTTGTGTATTATAGATCAAACTTCAAGCTATTTTGGTAGAATGCCATCTTTTTGTTGAGACATTCACATAATGGATGGCAGGCATCAGAGGCCAGAGCCCTCCTATGGACTCTCCCTCAAACTCAAGCAATAACAAATGCTTTTCGATGGCACTGTCCCCTGGAGGTAAATTATCTAGGAGCTTAAATGTTATTACCTCATTTCCTAATTTTAGGTACCAAACCACACAAAAATTATGCCTTTAAATATTTTTTGAGGGAAAACCAAAAATCACACCTGCAGAAAGCAAATGAAACTCAGGGATTCTGAGTTTTGGGGTTAGACAGATCCCTGCTGTTTGCCTGGCTCTGCAAGAGCAGCAAACAGCAAGCTGGTTCTCAACAATTTTGTAAACATTTGGATTTCCCAAAATTCAGTGAATAATTTCTATTCTTTCTTTGCCTCTCTCTCCTCTCATTATTATTCCAGGTGGCAGTCACAGTGACTGGCTTCTCTGAAGAAGCAGACACTTAATCAGCTTCAGCAGATACTGAATGTGATTGCACTGCACTTCTAAACGTATTATTCCAAGAGATAAATATTTTTTTCTCAAGTAAAGATAATTCACTTAAGATATAATGAGTCCTGAAATATACTGCACTGGAAAGACAAGAAGCAGCAAGAATTGTTATATTCAAAGTTCATCTTCAGAAGAAATATCTGATTTTTTTAATGTGTATAAATCTCTTCTGTAGATGAGATTTTATGTTTAGAGCACCATTTCAAAGATAAAGTGACCTGAAAAACTAATTCATCCCTGAATCTGGGAAATGAAACAGTTGTTTCTGCTAGTCAAACTGTTTGTCAGAGCACTGGCCACTACTACTCACCATCCTCAAAAGTGCAAAAATGAGCCAGGCAGACTTTGGTTGTGACCCCACGGAAAGTAGCACATCCCTCTGTTGACATGAGTTTATACAAAAACCAGCAGTAACTTCTTAATTCTTTGCAACTCTCAACTTGTTATGCACCAGAATTTTCCTTTTAAATTTCTCAATTAAAAAAAAAAAACAGCAAGTTGAGTGAGCATGAGAGGAGAAAAAAGGGATCATACAAGTACTGTGTGAAATTCAATTATGGGTACAGGTGATTCAGCCAAACTTTCCTTGGCAGTTGGCCTCTTATTGTTTCCAGCACAACAGCAGATGAGCGAGCTGCCATTAAATTACAGCAGCATCAGCCACCTGGACATGATTCTCCCACAATAAAAAAATTAAAAAAAAAAAAGTGAAAGCAGAGATCCAGAAAGGGAGATAAGCACTGTGGAGCTGACCCTCTGCAGCACTTGCTCTGTAGCTCACCGCTGATGATGATGAAGAGCCTGATGCTGAGCACCCACCAGCCTTCTGCAACACAGCCCTGCAGCTAGGAGGACTGAGACATGGAGATCCAGTCTCCCCAACAGAGACATGAATTAATCCTCATCCAGGCTGCAGGTTCCTTTATAAAATGAGAGAGAGGCATTACCAACCATTACTTGTGGCTCCAAGTCTAAAAAGGAAAAAAATAAAGACAGCTGAGCTTTTTCCAAGAACATTATTTAACAGTGCCCCTCTGAAAAAGATCTTGGCACAAACTGAGTACCAAGGTGCTGATCCACTCCGTCAAGAAAGGGTCTGTGCATGTAGAGGTGAATCAAGATGTGCTGGCAGCAAGGTTTGATCTTCCAGGGCTGTTGGGTGGGGTTTTTCAGGGAAGGAATGTACACCTAAATTTCCAGTGCTGCCAGCTCAGACCAGGAATGCTCAGAGACAGGTTACAGAAAGAAACACTGACAATGGTTAAAACCAAACAACAAAAGAGCTGTTTGGAAAACAAATAACCTTGCCTGGTAAAATCTAACCCCAGAGAGCCCTTGTAAGCAAATTTGAGTCTAGGTCTTCCTCCCCTTGCTCATTCAGCCCATGTGTAACTGGGTCAGGTAGATACATCTGCATAACCATCCCTCTTATTCCTCCTTCTGGGAAGTCAAATGCACAGAAAGATAGCATGGCAACTAGGCAAATGAAACTGATTAAGAATAATTATTATTTGCATAGCTCTTTATATCTTTCCTGCTGGATGAATTGTAAACCCTCCTTACCTGACCTTAAAAGGAACAAAATCCTGAGGTTCATTAAAGACTTTTCCTCATCGGGGCAAGAGATATATCTGGTATGTCAAGGGCTTGACAGAGCCATCAAGGCAAACATTAGATGTCTTGCTTTAAGCAATAGGTGGGAAGGGAAAAATATCTTAGATGGGGGAGCACTGAATTAAAGTTCTGTGTCTTTTTGTCCGATTTCTCTCCAAAGAGGAATAAACTGTTTGTCATTTTGCCAGCTACGAGACTAGCTATAAAATAATAGATTCCACAGGCCCAAATGAGGCTAATCATGATTGCCAAGGCATGTCTGAGCTGTGAGAAGTGAGTGAAATCTGATGCTCTTCAGAGAAAACATTTATTGAAAAGCTCTTTGCTCTGCAATAAGCCTTGGCAGTTATCTCATATCTTGGAGTATCTACCATATTTCTCGTTTGATTGCAAGGCATATTGCTGACACCAGCTGCTATGGCTGAGTTTCCTTTAATAACGCTTTGGTAGGTAAAACACTACTTCTCTTTTGCTATTGAGAGAATGGTCAGGAAGGATTTTGTATCAATTGCTTCTGTCAATAGTACTTACTCTTAAGTGTCTCAAACTGGATTCTATACTAAAATGCCCATCAAAATCAGAAAGGATTTCCACAAAGCCAAACAACAAAGGGACACATTTCTTTTTTCCTCTCTGAACTGGGGGAACACTTACAAAGTAACTGAAGAGGTAGGATTTTACTGCAACCACTTTGGAGAGCAAGTGAAGAGCAGGGGAAGGAGATGCTGGACTTCAAACTGGTCCTTTGGTACAGATTTTACAATCTGGTGTAAATTTTAACAACATCTGCTATTTAAAAAGACAAAAAAAAGAATCAAGGCATGCCTTCTAGCATTTTTAGGTTTAAGTAATTAACACAAGCGTGCTGTATGCGTGTGTGTGCACATATGCGCACTCATATGCACAGGAGTGACTTCCAACTTTTTAAGATTTAAATAATTAACCCAAGCGTGTGTCACACGCACATACGCTCACATGTGTAATGCAGAGGTACTGGCACAGCTCAGAACTTTGAGGCTCATTCCTAAAACACTCCAAAGAAATTATTCTGACGCTCACACCCCTCTACAAACTGTCAAGGCAAGTACTGCAGAAAACTGCTTAGGAGTCTTCATTTCATCTTCCCTTTTGCTTTAGCTCTCAGTACTCGGAGTCAACAAAATCTCAGCAGAGAGGCAGATGTTTCAGAGGAGATCATTCCCAGATGAACTGTGAAAGGCTCCCATGCCTTTTCCCCAGTTCATGGTCCAGATGCGCTGGGGGGAAGGGAAAGACTGTGTGCATGGCTGTGCAGTGCAACACAGACAGGCATAGCTGCCTCCTTGAGAGGTACAAACCAGAAGGTGATATTAAATGTGCTGGTTCATCTGAATGCTGGGGTGTCCCGTCTCAAAGCCCAGGTGGGTAAACCTCTCTCTGCTATGCACAAGCATCCTCCTCACCTGTTTCCCTCATCTCCCTGCCCCTCTAAGCAACCATTAATCACTGCCTACCACACAGCACAAAAAACCCTCCCGTATTTGCAGCGCTGACTGAGGAGCAGGAAAGAAGCCGGGAGTCCCTGCAGTGCTCTCGGCAAGGCTGCAGCAAGACAGCCGCCACCAGCCGCGGCTGCCGCACAAGTGAGCCCTGGGAGGGCTGGCGCTGGGGTGTATTTACTTAACGAAGCACGCAGGTAAACGCATTAAGGGAGTAGCTTGCAGCAAAATGTGTGCTCTGAGCCCAAGTGTGAATAGAGAACACTTTATGTGTTTCGGGATTTGGCTCCCCACTGCTTGGATCTGGGACTAAGAAGGATGACATTGTATTTTATACTTACTTTTAATGAATAAGTACTGATATAAAGCAGGAACCTAGCTGGAATGAACTGTCATTTTAAAGGAATACATCTGAGACCTTTAACTTGCACAGGTATATTCAGTGAAGTAAAAATATTATTCTGCTTGGGAGAACCACAAATTACAACAGTAAAATACATGCAGTGAGTATGTAGAAATTTGGTACTATTTGCAATAAACTGAGTATTAGGCACTGCTAAGACCTATCATTCATGAAAAAGAGACTACTTTATTTCTAATTTAAAGCATAAGAATTTATGAAGGTTCAGGGAAGTCTTTTGTGTGCTTTTGCAACAGCTTAACTTCTAATATATTATATATTCAAAAATTAGGATCCTTGAGCTCTTGCACATTATTTACTGGTGCACATTATTGGAGTGGTCAGTGTGTGGTGCCCTCTCTCTATTTCATAACCAATGCAGCTATTTCTTCATGGCATCAATAGATTTAAAAAAAAAAAATTCTTGCTAGACAAAAAAAAAGAAGTGACAATGAAACACACTCATTTTGCTATGAGGTAATTCAATAAATCTGTCTACTTTGCTAAGGCTTAGTTTTTATGTGAAACAACACTTATTTATCTTGCTAGATTCAAAATGGAAAAAGAATTAAGGGTGAGGTTCGGTTTTCAGGCCAGATTTTAGTAATCTGAAAATAGGAAATAGTGCTAAAAGGGACCCTGAGACACCTAGGGGACAGAGCCAGATGCCAAGGCTACGCCTGGTTCACATAAAAATGTGCGCTCTCTCTCAACCTCTTTTGTATTATTTAGATGACGCAAAACTTCAAGAATCAATTGATCACATTGCCAGAGGTTCACAGAGGGACATTGATGGGGCCATGCTGATATGGTGGCACAGAGGACGTGGCACTTTTCTTTCGCTGCATCCTGTTCTCTTCTGCATTCAGGAGGCCTCATCTAACAGATCTGATGGGAGTACCATGGCCTGAACACACGAACAGCACAGGCCCAGCTTATAGCATCTCCTAGGAGAGGAGATTCAACTTCCTACCAAATTACTAAGTCACCTTGGGTGTGGGATGGAAGAGCTTTTGAGAAGAGCTGGACCAAAGTAAGTACAATAAGTAAGGCTGGTGAAAAAAAGGTGGCATCTGGCTAAAATTTGAAGTGAAACAGTTTAAGAAGCATCACCATTAAGACCAGTATGGAAACACAACCTAGAGACCACTACCAACATACATCTACACCATTAGCCACCACAGTTCATTGCTAACCTGTTCTGCTTTCTCCAAATTCACTTCTCAGAGAGAAAAGACACCAGCATGATAATAACACATTCCTGGCAGTGACTGCACATTAAAAATTCATATCACACTCAAGCATGAACCAACAAAGGGTTAATCAACTATTAGGTCTCTTCAGCAGGCTTCTGAAACCCTAGGAGGTTGTGCATCTACCTCACAACTTGAAGACAAGAGCAGTGCCTTCAGTGAGGGACTCTGGGTAGCCTACCCAACTGCTCAGAGCTTGCATGGCATATTTAAAAAATGCATACTTCTATAAAAATTTAAACAACTTTCTATATTCTCATTGAGCTAATCCACAAAACAGAGGAAATAAGAAAGTCTCCATGATGGCTTTACCTGGGTTGACTGAGGTGGAAGCCCTGATCTTCAGCTCTACAGAGGTTAGTTTAAATTAGCAGAAAACCATTTAATTTTTTAAAAAGGGCTCTGATTTAAAGAGAGCAGGCACTTAGCACTTTTGCAAAAATGATGGCCTATATCTTGGTTCAACACTGATGTTCTTTATAACGGCAAATTTTGTGTGCAACCTGAGACACAGAGAAAGCATATTACTTTGGCTGAGAGACTGCCCTTTTCTGAAAGCTAGAGGAGGTGATGGGGGCTCTTGGCAGCTGGTGCTGCCTCTTCTGGTGTTCCACTCAAAAAGGGAAAAGAAAAAAGGCAGATGGATGGGACGTCTCTGGCACTGCACGCTCACAGGCAAAGGAGAGACACAGCTGACATGGGGGTGGGGGCACAAGTGGAAGCAGCAGCACAGCCATCCTGCCCTTTAGTGTGCACTGCGGTTTTCATGACCCTGGACCAGACTCCCAGCAAAGGAGTCCACCATCAGGCTGAAAAGTCCAGGCTGGTCAAGCTCACAGACTAGGACTTTTTTCACGATTCATGATTTCAACCAGCAGAACATGTACTCTTGAAACTTGCCTTTGGAAAGGAATAGAAAATGGACACAGAAACGCTACTTCACGTGGCTTTTTAGGGTGCATCAGTACCAAGAAAAGCCATTCTCATCCCTGCAAAAACTCCCAAATCCCTCTTGCATGAAGGTACATCCAGAAGACCTATGCTTTCTTGTCTTCTCCTTACATGACCACATATCCCTCTCTTCCAGATAGAGTTTCTGCTGCCCTCACTCCCACAGCTGTGCCACAAAGGCAGCATTCCTCATGACAGCTGCAAAATCTATAGGTATAGACAGGTCTGATCAATTTACAGGAAGCTCCACTGCCGAGGCGAGCAACTAAGTCCATAAACCCAGCAGATGCCTCTCTTTTCAAGCCATAGGGAACCTTCTGGCCAAGGCTATGGTGTTGGTCTTGCCGTGGCCAACAGGTGAGAAATGAAGTTGGAAGCAGGGTGTTTTGCTGACCCCCAGATTTTCAGGTAGACCTGACAGTTTGAAAAATGCACCCTCAACTGATGGCTTCGGGACTCCTTGTTCAATACAAAGCTCCTCCCGCCAACCAAACTGAGCAAGTAAAATTTCTGTTTAAAAGGTAAGGAAGCCAACACCTTCAAACTCTGACAGAGCAAGGATCAGTGGCCTAGGACAGCTGGCCAGAAGTTTAATTCATTGTCCATTAGCTTACAGCCATTCTTAATTCACAAACTCTCTAGGAATATTAGTACTCCAATTTTCAGAATGACAAAAGGCTGAAGAAAAGGGATTTCTACAGTTTGCCCCAAGTCATGCAACAAAATCAGAAGAAAGCTGGACCAGGTGCTCATGGCACGATTTGTAGTGAATTAAGTGAAAAGAAAATGTGTTTGACATATGTGCAGCTGTGCATGAACCCAAGGACAGGAGAAATATGTTCAATGAGAAACTAGGATGACAAGTCTAGTACGTCAGAGCTCTTCAGAGATCTGGATGTCCTACAGTAAACCTCCATTTCCTAAACATGTTTCATTTCTTCCTGAAGCACAAGTGGAGCCAGAAAAAAGCATCCACAGTTTGAACAGCAAGAGCACATTAAAATCTCCTCTTATCCTTTCTGTGTATTGTATGGAGGGAGAGTGGGGGCTGTAAGAGAACTATGTGGAAGTTAAAAAAAAAACAATAAAACCACGAAGACTACCTAAATAGGTGTTTTAAAATTGTTCATGATTTCCATCCAAATCCACATTACACTTTGGATCAGAATTGCAATTTTAAGCTTGTCTCAGAAAACTTATCTTGCTGCTTACAATTCTAGTCATCTCTGACTGCATCACAACCAAAGATAAAGAGGAAAGAGCAGCCAAAAAGAACAGGGTTCGTTTTCCTAAAAGAAAAAGGATGAAACAATGACTTCATGATTTACGTTCACAGGAAAAAAATATACTCATTGAAAAGCTATACACAGTCTCAATTTGCCATGCTGATTCTCTAAAGCAAAGGTCTTAAGAAATAAAAATAATTTTTATACTTGCCCCTGATTAATTGGAAAATTAATGTAAACATGAGATGAAATGTAAAAAATTCATAAAACGTTAAGGTTTGCCACAAGGAAAACTGGCTTTTTCCTGGTGTACCTTTTTTTTTTATCTTAACTCTATTTCAAACACAAGTGGCATAGATGTTGCAAAATTGCTTATCTGAATGCTCCTGTTCTGCATGCTAGTATTCAAAATTTAGTCAAAATTGTGGACCAACAAGCAAATAACAGTATTTCCACTGTGGGTATGACTGCTATGATGGTAAA
>JAOXXN010000471.1:16931414-16950478 GCA_026770055.1 Myrmophylax atrothorax | reverse complement strand
TAAAGATAACAGGTGAGGAAATGGCCTGTTATTTTTGATGGTATTTATCCTACAGCAATATCCCAGGGCCAGCACAGAAACAGCCAGCAGTCCACTGCTAAAGTGAGAAAAGATTGTTCTCCCAATAGCTTGCAAGCTAAACAAAGAGAATAGTCAAGGTTAATTAAAAACTGATTAAGATTTCCTTTGGGGAATAGCAGCAGGAAAATATTACCTGCTTTACCCAAGGAAGCTGTGGCAGAGCTGGGAGCTGGTGCCAAATCTGGATTCCAGTACTTTAACCATAGTCCAAAATCAAATACGAAAACCTGTAAGCGTAAGGAACAGACCTTATGATCATCCTTGAGAGGATAATCACTGTAAATGCAGCTGTCAGCATCCATCCAGTGTGCTGTGTGCAACCTGGCAAGGTCACCTTGCCCGGGATGGTTTTAGGCTGGGAGAACACAGCATGGTGGCCTCCTTTTAGCCAGACACCAAGCAGGTGTGAGAGATAATTCTTCTATTCCTTTAGTCCCAGAGGTTCAATGTTGTGAACTCATGTGGATCATACTTGCTCAGGAGAGAGGATGCAGACTTTGAACACTGATGTTCCTTTCAATGGACTATGAGCTGTCTCCTCTCAGCCCTGCTACCTGCCTGGGTGCCTGTCAGCTGCCACCAGCAAGGCCTGGTGGGGAATGTCTCGTCATGGGGAGATCTGCTCCAAGGACCTGAGAAGGTTTGCTACCTTACAGCCTTGTTTTCAGGTGTTGGCTTGAGAATTGCCCAAGCACTTCATAGTGACAGCCTCCCCATGGATCCGACTCTATGGTTGGCTTCATTGAGCAGCAGGAGGGAAAAAAGTCTGTATGAAGTGCTCCTCTGTCTTCCTCAGAGGAAGCAACATCAAAAGCCTGTTTCTCTTCCTTTGAGAGCTGTGCCTGGCCTCAGCCATTACAAGGTTAAGCTCCCAGAATAGGCTGCGCTTCGAAAAGCCATCAGAATAAAGCTGGTGCACAACACAGCTGCTCCTCTTTTACACAAGTCAGATCCCAAGAGGAACGTCTAGAGCACAGACCACAGCCTAAGTGCCAATTGCTTTCTAGATGCACTTCGACCCACCACGATGCTGGCAAAGGCTCAGAAGCAGCTCACCCCAGCACCCTGTTGTCAGGGCAGCTGTCTTTGCACAAACCTACTGGAGCGGGGATGGCCGAGGAGGTGGCAGCTATTATCTCCAGCAGCCAAAGCTGCTGGGGTGCCACCAGCCTTGACACCAATGGTAAACCATTGCGAATGGGGTCTGAGCCAGCTGGGGATGGCAAGAGGGATGCTGATCAATGAGCACCAAACACAGGGAAACAGCATGGGGTTGGAGCCACAGTCCCCCTAGCACATGGTCCAAGGCTGACACCACTCTTCCTGTCTCTAACAACAGAGCACCAGGGCATTTGGTGCTTTCACTGATAATCCTTCTCCCCTATTCCTGATGTCTGCACATGTCTTAGGTTGCAAGGTAAAATCAAAGTGGAAGCAGCTTTGCATGTACACACAGGTCATAGGGCTACACTAGACTGATGGATGCCAAACTGGTCATGGAAAAGTATACATGCCTAATATCCACCACAGGAGCTGCACCAGTTTGCAGTGGCTCTCCATAAAGGCCTTACTGTTTCCTTTCCTAGCAATGCCAGAGGAGGCCCAGGATCTCAAAGTTGCCACCTATAAAAAAAACCCAGACCAGAAACACAAGGAAGTGGAAACAGTAAGGGCTGGAGTTCAGGATCACTGAGAGACCAAACTGGGGTGGCATTCACAGCAGAGAAGAGCAAAATGAGATATTTAGATGCTTCAGGAAAATAAATGCCAAGAGAGACATGTACCAGTGGGGCACAGCCAGTTAGGCCCTTTTTAAGTTCTCAGCTCTGCCTGACCACGACTACAAGGGTAGTCTAATGCAGTGACACGTGTGACATGCACACAATGGCTTGGGAGTCACAAGACTTTCAACTTTGAATTTCCCTAATTATAACAGCAGGAATCTGCCTATTAGATTATACAAAAAGTCATGTAGCATATGCATGCTGTGAGGACTGAGATAAAAATAAACACCAAACCCCCTCCACATCCCATCCTGTTCCCAGCCTAGAGAAACAGTGAGACACAGTTCCTTCCAGGGAAGGGTTAAGGAGCTCTGCAAAGCACATCTTGCCTCCCCTGTTTGCACTTGGTGTGCAGAGAAGACTTCAGCTCTTAGCAGTGCAGTCCTTGGGGAGGAGCCCTAGGAGTAGCTCAGCATGGTATTTTTTGTTGCTTTCTTTGTTAATAAATCTAAAGGGGACTTTGGGCTTTGCATGCAACATGGACTTTATTTATAGAGCAGGTCAGCGAAGGCTCCTGCTCGCAAAGTCGATAGTGGAAAATGGCACTGCTGCACACAATATCATCACACCTGGGACCTGAGTGTGCAGAATGCTGAGCTTGTTGACTGTAATCAGAATTTCTGCTTTGTTTTCCAACCTTTAGCCACATAACAACTATGCTTCACAAAAGAAAAACTGGGACAGAAAACAGCAGCCAACAGGTTAGGGCATAACTCGGCTTCCTTCTGGACCATCAGGATTCAACCAAGTCACACCCAGTCAACACAGTGCTTGCAATCATGACCTTCTCTGGCAATTACAGCTTGGCTTGCCTGTTAAAATGTTTTATCCAGCAACGATTTTGCGGCCCCATGAAGCATCCCTGATTAGATTTTCAACACTGCTACACATGAGGTCTCTTGTACAGAACAGGTTTCCACACAGAAAATGTGAGAATCGCCATTCAGCAGTTTTCAGTGCACATTTTGGAGTAAAACAGAAAGAGAAAAATCTTACTTACAAAAAAATAATAAAGTGCTTGAAAACTCTCTAAAAACAAAGCTTTTCTTTTTTCACATGTGTATATTTAAGCAATCACATGTACAAATGAAGGTTTTTTTAAGAGTATAAAATATCTCCTAGCACCATACACATTTCAGGAACTGTAAGCCAAAATTAAAATTATCTACAGAACCCTCATAGGCTATTGTTCTGCAGTCTAAGGGGAAACAAGAAGGAGCAGAGATCTTTCAAGTTGTCCAAGATTAATTCCACATACTAGAATTGGAGATGGGAAAAATAGGTGGGATATCCAACAGTCTGTAAAAAAAAAAAAAATTAGTTCATGTCAGACAAAGTCCTGTACTGGATATGTTAAAGACAGCAGGGGGAAGAGAAGGAAAGAGACACAATATGACCGAAGTAACTTAAATAGGAAGAAAGGTGAGTAAGTTTATTAGCTTTTCTAAAAGTAGTATCCAGCACACAGAGGAATGTAGTGAGATCTCATACCTGTGGAATAGAAATGCAGTTTGTAGCACTGTAAAGTCAAGACTGTTTCCTTGCAGACAGCAGAAATCCAGCACAAGTGAGTCAGGGAATTAGGAAGAGCAACATAGGACTGATGAAAATCCCAGTATGTCTTGTCCTCCCTACACCTTATATTGCAACATTCCCAAATGAAGAATGAAACATCTAGATGTAACTGGTCCATATGACCCCCATAATCATGGAGAGCTTGCCTTTCCCTAGAATGCTGTATGGCAAGCTATGACATCCCTGAAGTATTCCACATCAGTATTGATGAGTTTAATTTTTTGCAGGGCGTATTAGGATCAAGGATTAGCTTTTCTGGATAAAAAGACAAAGTGTGTCCAAAAATTCTAAATAAATACATCTCCCCGCTAAATTAAAAACTATTCTTTTTATCTGTTACTTCACTTGTGAGGTTCACCTGCCAGGCCTGCTATTTTTCTCACTCTTCTTTTTGCAATTACTCAGTTGCCTGAGCAGGCAGGAATAGCACTGGCAGTAGGCAAAATCCCTGCAAAAGCACCTTTAGCAGGATAACCATCAAACATGGTTGCCTTAATCAACTCTTGCAGACTGAACCTTACAGAGACATAACTGCAATTAAAACAAAACAAAACAAAACAAACCTCAACTCCTTCTTCCTGCCTAGTCCAAAATATTTGGAACTTTTAGTTCAATTGCATACTGCAGAAACATACAACAAAGTATCTATGTTTCCAGCAATTCCTTGGTGTAAGTGTTTTTTAAGTCCAAGTCAAGAGGTCTGTCAAACTATGATGTTGGGAAAGCTCTTCCATTAGGTACTGGACTACTAAGAAAACTTCGTCTCTCAACAATGAGGCAACTCCCCGAGAAACTAAAACAAATTTCATTTGGATTTAAGCTAAAAGTATAGCTACAAGCAGTGCTGAAATTCAGTTTTCTGCTACATCCCGACTTCAAAAACCTGCCCAAATGGCCCAAAGGTCCAGCAGTCCAAAGTTCAGGCCCACGTAATGGGTTTTTTCCTCAACTAGAAAGACAAATGAGTGAAGCCAGAGTTTTCTTTGCACGTTGACCAGAGCATCACCCAATCTGCCATGCTTTACCACAAAACCGTCTCCACTGCAGCACTGGATAAGAGAGACATCAGGATGCTGCTACATTTTAATTAGTGTATGAAAGAATTTTTGTTTTTTTTCAAATAAAGTATGTTTTAGAGCAAAAGATATTTGCATTTTCATTTCTTTAAATACAAATAACAAGCCACATACATTAAAAAACTCCCTTAAAATCAAAGGAAAAAGCCCTGTAACATTAATTTTCTCTTAGGTACTTTCAATTCAACATTATTGTAGCACATGGTTCTTTGGAGCTTTAATGCCTACACTTTTATAGACCAAAACCAATCACTGCTATTCCACTTGAAAGAAAATCTGCAGGCTGTGAAAAGAAGGCTCTAATTGACTTATTTTTTAAATGAAAAACTGTGTCCCAAAATTCTTTATGTCGTAAATTGAATTTTCAAACTGATGTTTATCATATGTGCAATTGTTTCCAGAAATGAATTTTTAAAACAATGATACTGGACAGACCACTCAGGCAGAGAGCTTGCCTGATGTTTTTAAAACTAATGGTTGCAGTAAAAATGTCAGTCTGAAGAGGAAGTAACAATTTTGTCTTCCACTGCTAATTACATAGGTTTCAAAATTGTATGAGGACATTCATTTATGGCCAGCGTTAATCAGGAGTCATATAGCTGTAGGTCAGAGCAATTATGTGCATTTAAAAGCAAGTCCATCATTTCCATGCATACGATTTTTCTTTGTAGATTAAGAACAGTTTTACAGTGAGTGTATACTGCTAGACTCCAATAAAAAAGTATTTCTCCTTATTTTTAGATCCATTACACACACACGATTCATTCTGGGAATGTCTGAAATTCAGCACGGTGGCCGTATTTAGAAACAGAAGTTGTTCTCAGTTTGGTGCCTTCTTACTGATCATTAGCTACCACACAGCTGGCAATGAAATCAACCCCTCAATTGTCTTTTAAATGCAATAAACACATAACTGGGTCATATTATTGCTGTGAATCATCTTTACCCACTTTTGCACCATGCAATGTAATATCCATTTGTAGAAGAGCTGACACTACCACTCTATTCTCATTCAATATTGGAAAATTTAATTGGCTACCTATTTGACTTCAGGCAAACAGTGATATAAACCAGACAATCTCTCACCTCTTGACCCTATTGATTGACCAAAGCAAAACACACCACCGGTACTACAAAAACCATGTGAGCATTACGTTAGGGTTATTCTCCATTCCTGAGACTGAACAGATTTTGGGACTCTCTACTGGTGTGATGAAAAAAAGGTACCAAAGAAAAAAGTTCCAGTTCACTGATTAATAGTAAATCCAATGTTCTACAAGCCAATATCCTACCGTGTATTCCAAGAGAGCCTCTGCTCCTGAAAGGTGAGGTCGACTGCAAAGAACAGCATTTGGATTTAAGAGGCTGAAGCTTGTAAAGCCACAGTCACAGCTGTGCAGGTGTATTTATGACAGTAAGCGGGAATGTGAGAAATGAAGTGGAAAGAATAAAAGGGGAGATGAAAGGTGAATTTTCAATAAAACCTCCCTGAATTCGGGCAGAGAGAAAGGAAAGTGATAAATAATCTCTCTGTAGATAGTTCTTATCTTGACACTACTTAATGGTATCCATACACCTAATTTTCACAGAATCTGGTATCATGACAAAGACTGCAAACCTTGGGTACCTGGGGCTTCTTTCCACACATCCTGATTTGTGATGAGACTGCCATCCTGTTCAGATTTATGCAGCCTACAAACTACATGGTAAAGAGAACCAACATTACATTAAGTGCAATAGCTCCTCATTGGGCCAAAAGGATCAGAAGAAGAGTGTGAGGAAAAAGGAAGATTCATTTCTTGTGCATCTTCAAGCAGCATGATTTGGGTAGCAAGAGGTGCACCTCTTGCCAATGTGGCCACTGGTACTTAAGTCTGCCTCTTCTTATCCTGAGCTCCAGAGGAAAAAAAGTCCTTTAGGCCTTGCATGACTGCCACCACACTCCCACACAGATCAAAAAGGACCCATAAAGCATCAAATCCCATCACAAAAAACAAGGAAACTCTCTACACTGAGATCTGACCAATGGCACGATACAAGGAGTTTGTCCCACTATCAGCAAAGAGCAGCACAGAATTCCTCTAATTTAGTCTGATAAAAGTGACATAAAATTTATTTCTTCCTTTTAAAATACATAGCAAAAGTATTGCTTAAGAAATTTCTTGGTTAACTTTAGAGCTTTGTTTTATTTATTTTCTTTGCCTGAGGAGAGGGCTGTGTAAATGCTGCACTGTTAAGGGAAAGAAGTTCAAACTTTACATAAGGGCTTTTTGCCCAGTGTCTCTTGGCATGCTTCCTTCAGTTTTAGATTGCTTTGTATGGTGAAGTATTACAGAATAAGATAACACTGTGTTATCAATGCACTAAGGAAAGACTTTGCACTGAAGAAATTGAGCCAAAATTCCTTTTCAAGGAGAGCAGAGAATGCATTTGAATAAGCACTAAATTCAGCAGGGGAATGGCTAATATGATTGGGTTTAAATACACACAAATTAGTATTTTGCTGTGTTATGAATGTAAATTTTAAAAGGCCAGAGGAAGAACATACACACTTTCTACTCCCAATTTCAGCCTAGACACTGTAGGAATTTTATAAATCAGAAAGTAAACAAATCATTGGAATTTTATTTTTGAATGGCTACTATCACAAAATACCTTTGGCTCATTTGTTCTGGCAGTATGTGTCTTAATGATGTATTCTGTACCATAACCAGCAAATGTTTTTGCAGCAGATTTTGCAAAAGTAATGAAGATTTTTAAGACACTTTTCTCCACCAAATTAAGCACCAATCCTGCAGACACTTACCCAGTTTATTTGTTTCCAGATAAGGCATGTGCATAGACTTTTATATCTGTAGCAAAAATAGGCAGAAGCTTAAGGGAATGCAGTCTCCAAGACTGTTGGTCCAGTTTCTCAGGATTGCTGGGCTACAGTCACCTCAATTGCTCTTCAAGAGCCAAGGCTTGATTCACAGAAACCTTTCACCTACTGTATTTACAGCAGATATTTTATTCTTAAAAGAAAGCAACAAGACAAATGAAGATTGAAAGGAAAACTAAAGAAATACACAGTATTTTCTGCCAAGTTAGGCATCTGACAAAGCACCCACCAACAACATCATGATATACCTTGATCTTAAGTTACCAGCAAATCCCTTGCAGTGACTTTGTACAAACTTCTGGAAGCTTCAGGTAAGAAGTTTTGCAGAATTTCTCTGTCCCAAGGACCCTTGGGAAAGGCTGACCAATAGTTGAGCTGCAAACACAAGTTTCACCCATGCCCAGACAGGTGCAGCTCCCAACAATCTGAGAAAGAACAGGATCCTCCTACACCAGAATTGATGTTTGCTCACAGTTTTCCATCATGCAATATTTCACTGTCTCCAAAATAGGATGTTATCCAACAAGCGAAGGGGAAGACAAGGTCAGGGAGTTGGTTCCCATCTCAGAAGTGGCACATAGAGCTGCTGAGCAACATGTGTTTCTCGTTTGAAGCATATCATTCATTCCTAAAAACAATAATACATACCATCTGTTGCAGCCGTTCATAATTGATAAGATTTGGGCTGCATTTGACTGTGAAAACCCATTTCAACATGAGTATCAATGTTCAGATGTAGAAGTGTTGCTAAGTAATTTGTCAGAGCTTTCCTACCATAGGTTACAGCCAACAATGGCCAACTGTCTCTGGGCACACACATGTAGCTCTGGAAGCCCCATTTAGCGAGGTACTGAAAAGAGTCAGCACCTTCCCATGGCAAAAAGAAAGTTTATTTTCAGTTGGAATGACCACCTAGTCCAACCACTCAACCATTTCAGGGTGGACCAAAAACCAAAGCATAATATTAAGGATATTGTCCAAATGCTTCTTGACATGCTTGGGGCATCAAACACCTCTCCAGGAAGCCTCCTCCAGTGTTGGAACACCTTCTCAGTAAAGAAATGCTTCCTGATGTCCAGTATAAACCTCCCCTGATGCAGCGTTGAACTATTACCATGTGTCCTATCACTGGATCCCAGCAAGAACAACTCAGCACCTCCCTCTGTATATCCTCTCCTCAGCATATTGTACAGAGCAATGAGGCTGTTCCTTGGCCTCTTTTTCTTCAAACTTAACAAATCCAAAGTTCTCTGCTGCTCCTCACAGGACACGTGTTCCAGCCCTTTCACTGGTTTTGCTATCCTTCTCTGGATACAGTTGCGCACCTTAACATCGTTTTTTAATTGTGGGGTCCAGAACTGCACACAGTACTCAAGGCAGAGGTTGCACCAATGCTTAGTTCAATGGGATAATAACCTTTTATGATGGGCTGGTTATACTGTGTTTGATGCATCCCAGGATGGGGATTGCTCTCTGGGCTGCAAGAGCACACACTGCTGGTTCACACTGAGCTGGTGCCAACCAGCATCCCCTGTTAGACAGCAAATCAGTTATTACTGGGTTGGAACCACCTTGTGAGGGGTGTGTGTGTGTGGGTGGAGAAGGAAGGGATGGGTCGAACCTCACAGAGGTGGGGTGGCATCATATCCCTCATGGCAGGCCTCTGGAGCCCACAAGGGGAAACCCTGGAGCAGCAGCCAGTCACAAACAGCCTGGGAAAACTGTAACACTCCACAACTCCTGGAGCCCCTGACCCAGGCTTAGACTGGCAGGGACAGTGAGAACACTGCCGCTCACCCTGGCCTGGGACCTCAGAGCAGCCAGTAGGTTAGAGGACACAACCTGGGGAGTTTGACTGTAGGGACCAAAACAGATAAAACCAGAGGTTTTGGGGCACCACATGTTGTGGCTCTTGGACATGTAAGAGCTGGTCTTCCACAAAGTCTCAGTGGTAGCTATCTCTCCCTCTTTCCTCTCTTGCTCCGTTTGTTTCTCTTCTTTGCTCCTTTCTTGATGGTTTGGGTGGCTTGGAGCTGGAGGGATTAGATTTGACTTAAGTCTTGTAGATTAATTGAATATTAACTTGGGTATTGTGGATTAATATGTGCTGAACTGGTATTGTGGTGAAACATTTTGTCTAGCTTGTGTAGTGCCCCTTTTGAAGCTTTGCAAAGTTCCTTCATTTTCTCCCCTAAATTAATAAAGAAACCTCTGGAGAACAAGTCCGTGGCTTATTCTCTTGATGTTATCTAGAGGTATTAAAGAACCTTATATATATATATCTATATCTATATATATCTCAATGTAAAACTCCTAGCTGAGCCTGTGAGCCCACAGCTCTGGGGCTGCAGTGTTACGTGCCCAAATCCCTTTCTGCAGCACTGCTCTCCAGCTGCTCCTCCATACCAGTTAAAGAATCCAGCAGTTGTTCTTTTGCCCCCTAATCATTACTCAATGCTTCAATCTATCTGTGCTCCCTCTGCAATGCCTCTCATCCCTTAAGAGAATCAACAGCACCTCCCAGTTTGGGGTCATCAGCAAACTTGCTAATAATGCACTCAAATCCTGTATCCAGATATTTAATAAATATATTGAATTGAACCTTGAAGAACATCACTGGTGTCAGCCAGAAGTAGCCCCACTCACTACAACTCTTTGAGCTCTGCCTTCTAGCCAGGTCTTCACCCAAAACATTGTGAACCTGCTTATCCCACAGCTGGACATCTTGTCCAGAAGGATGCTGTACAAAAAACATCAAAAGCCTTACTAAGATCCAGAAAAACTTCCTTTCATCCCCTAGGTGACTGACCCTATCACAAAAGGATACCAAATTATTTAAACAGGGCTTTCTCTTTGTGAACCCACACTGACTGTGCCTGACGATTGCACTATTCTTTAAATGCCTGTCAGTAGTAACGACTATGACCTTCTCCATAATTTTTTCAGGACCTGAGACTAGACTAACAGTCTGTAGTACCCTGGGTCTTCCCACTTGCCGTGATTTGAAATAACGGCTACCTTCAAGTCAGCAAGGACCTCCCCACACTCCCAAGACATTTGGTACATAATCAAGAGTGGTCCTGCCCAAACATCTGCTAGTTCCTTCAGTACTCTGGGATGAATCCCATCAGGGCTCACAGACTTGTCAACATTCATCTGATAGAGCTGGTCCCTTACAATTACAGTGTTCACAATTGGAAAGTCACTGCTCCCATGCACATGTGGTCCTACAATTCAGTGGACCAAACAGGTCAAGGTCTATCACCATTATTAAGGACTTACGCAAAGACAAGCAGTGAATGCCTCTGCTTTTTCTTCATCTCCATTAGTCAGGTGACCACCTTCAACAAGTATCACTCCCAAAGTCTTTTTTTAGACATTCTCTTTCTATTAACATACTTTAAAAAAGCTCTTTGTGTTATCTGACACAACACTGGCCAGTTTCAACTCTAATTGAGATTTGGCCATTCCTGTCTTCTCCCTGCAAACCACAGCTCTGTAATCTTCCTTTTATCAAGGCAAAATGTAAATGATTGGTTTTGTGCACTCTAGAACTGGTTTGAGAATCTGAACAGCCATTTAATTTTGTCTCTGAGAGGAAATGGCAGAACAGACCAGTCCTCTTTGAGAAAGAAATGCCTTTCCTTTCCACTGCTAATTTCTCTCCATATTATCATCACTGCACCACAAATTTCTCCCAAATGTGAAGGCCCAGACTCATGCTGTTTAATAATCAAGACTGCACTGATTTTAATACTGTCCAATTTCACTCTGTGCATCCAAATTCCCTCCAAGTCAACAAAAAACCTCCCAACCATTTCAGTGAGCTCTCATCAAAGGCATGTGCTGAAAGACAACTACTCTGCCTTTATTAAGATTGTTTAAAGAAAAAAAAAAGCTCAGAAAAAAAGCCTTCCAAACTTAAGACATTAATTTAGTTTAAACATGACAATTGAACAGGTCATATTTTTAGTGAATTCTATTTGAAACACTGACCTTTTGTTTTCAAAGTACCAGCCGTAGAATGTAGGTTTGTCATTTTATGGTAATTACTAATATCCTCCCCCACCAGAGTCATCTGGAACATATTTAATTATTGACTTCATTGAAAATGTACATGGCACATGCTCACTCTTCTGAGTCTTTAAATGGACAAAGGCCTATTTGTTCCTTCTTTGAAAATGCAGCCTCAGCACATAAAGTGACCCTCAATTTAGGTGTCTGTTATTTGTGTATACCATATGTCAGATGTAAACATGCAAGCTGACATCCATCAAACATTTAAGCACATGCCTTGGTGTAAGTGTCCCAGTGGTGTCAATGGGAAAAGTTCTGGTGAAACCAGGGGTACAACTGTGCCTTGTACAAATATTGTACAAATATTCATGCAGTAAATTTATTCCTGCATTACAGCTTGTGCCTCTGCACCTCATGTCCCAGTCTGCACCAAAGCTGACTCAGGCATGCCTGTAGGTACTGCAGGCACTCCCAGCACATGCACCCTGCCATGTGAAACCTGTGGCAGTACTCAGATACAACCGTATTTTCCCTGGTACATTTTAATTGCTGATGCCTCCATATCTTCAGCTCTATACTCAGTATTGACTTACAGTCTTCCCTGTTCCAGGCACTGCCAAACTGAGTATAAATACCCAAAGCAGCAAATGGATACAAATGTGATTATATTGACGCAGGACTAATTTCAGACTATGATAAGGAAAAGACCACTAGTAGCAATATAGTGTAATTTCACACTGAAAAGAGCCACTAGACACTCCTTTCGGCTCTCCCATGTGAGGCCAGACTATCAAACTAATTTATCTTACAATTTCAATGTTTTAAGCCACGTCTTATTAATAAAAAATATCTCCAACACCATCTCTATGCTGTTCCCTGATTTTTTTCTCCTTAAGGTTAAATATTCAAACTCAAGTCTGCATTTGCTCCATGGACTTTATATTCCTCCCAGTCTTTCAGTTTTTCTACAGGAATGTGGAACCATCTTTTAAGGCTGCAAGGCAGAATTTTCTGCTTTAAATAGTAACATAGGTGGAATAACGCCAGAGTGTTTCCTACACAGACATTAAATGCAGACTTCCAGGGAAGCTCAGCTTTCATTAGGGCACCTAAATATAATGGACTCATTTTCACAATCTCAAGAGTGCAATAGTTCCTGTTCTGTTTAGTAGAATCATTATTTTGCAAATCTGAACATCTGAGGTTTTAGAAACTTTCAGGTGCATGAGTGTGCCTCTGTGTGGTCCTGCAAGCCTTTGCAAAGAGATCAAATGGAAAAATGTGAGATTATTAATTTTTAAAGCAAAAAGGACAAAGGCACGATACTGCCCCTCCCGGGATACAAAGAAAGGACTCAGCTGGATTACACAGTGATGTGCTAGCCCCAGCCTCTGCTGCACTAGCGTGTGCTCTGCAGTGAAGGACAAGACAATAGTTTCACTCACAGACATTGTTCAACACACACAAGAGAGATAAAAAAACCAGAGTTAATGAGGTGCAGCAGAATAATACCTTCATAAAAGCAGAGAGGGAAACCAGGTAGACGTCATCTGCAAGGTAAATTAAAATTATACATCTCCGAGGATTATCAGTGAAAATTGAGATCTGGAAAGGAATTTGCTTTTGATATTGGACAGGATAAATACTCACTATAAATCTTTTTATGTGGGCCTGTAGAGCGGAACAAAGAAATTAAAGATAAATGAGATTAAGGCGTTTTTTTAAAAACTACATTAGACATATTTAAGTTACTCATGGAGGGGAAAAGGACTTAAGAGGAGAAGATTAGTTTAGCCCCTCAGCAATACATTCATCTGGGAAATCAATGGAAATAATATTCTCTAATCTGAATTGGTTATCAACCCCCTTAGCCAACTTCCCACCACCCCAAAAAAGTCAAGACACACCTCAAAAAACTCATAAGAACATCTCTCCATAACCTGGAAATCAAGTCAGGTAAGTGACATTCCATGACTATTTTTGGATAAGAAAAATGTAGAAATAAGTTGCAGGATTTTGTTTGGCATTTTGTTTTGTTTGTTCTTCAAATGGATACCCTAGGGATGGCTCCTTTGCCCTAGTCTTCCACAATTCCTCCTCCCATTTAACTCCTCCTGGAAACAGAGACAGAAGCTAAACAAAATCCAATGATATTCAGTCTGTGCTTCTGTCTCCTTTGCCAGAGTTTGAGGTACATGTAACTACTGTGGTTTCATGCAGGCCTATATTGTTGTTAAAAGTCGACTGGAAACGTTGTTAGCAAGGAAAGTGGAGGAAATGAGGAAAAAGTAATACATTCAGATGCATTTGGCTCTCTTCCTGGGAGCTCTTTTAATATAAAGAAACTCAACAAAGTTGTATTTTTAGATCTGGAGAGATGTGTTTTTGTATTTCACACACTAAAGGGATTTGCCTTAATATACTCAAATTTCCCCCCTCCCTCCTCCTGTCTCATGTGCTAGAAAAAATGAACTTCAATCCTCAACTTAGGCACTGGATACACATATTCTGCTCTCCCTACTGGCCAAAATAAAACTCAATAAACGTATTTAATTTCTTTTGTGGATTTATTATAGCACCTGGCAAGGATGGTCTTAATCTCCTTATACTGCTTGCACCAATGAAAGGAACCTTTGCAGTACTTGTTTTGAGAGGAATGAAAGGAAAATAGGAATAAAATCTGGAAATATAAATATTATTTCCATGAAGATCTTTTATAAAATGTCTGAAATCCGTATCAAAGTCCCCAGAGGGTGCTAGGCATAATAGCGCAATTTAGACAATAGGTTATTAAAGATGGAAAGAAATACATTCCTTTTAAAGATGACAGAATAGTTCAGAGAGAATTGGAAAGTATGGGGGCATGTTTAGACAGCAAATTGGTGACAAATATCTAGTAGTCTCAGGGAAGAAAAAGATGAAAAATACGTCTTGGTAAAAATGACCTAAAGCCAGTGATTCTTCCCATTGGAACTCCAGAAAAGCACATTTGCAGGGGTCAGGCTGTTACAGTTTGTCAGCATCTTTATTAAGGTAACACAAATCTATTTCAGGCACTACAAAGATGCCTCGTTATTTGGATGTGGAACCATCAGCTGTCAAGGTGGGAGGATTGTAGCTTATTACTATAGTGAAGAATGTGCCAGATTTTCATTCTTCTTTCTGCCCAGTATTGGTACAATTTCTTTTTTGTGCTGAAACAATATCAGTTATTTACTATGCTAGAAATGGGTGTGACAAAGATTAATTTCTTGAAAAAAGCTAATGACTTTAGATAGCCTCAGGTTACCAGGAAACTGACCCTAAGTTTGCTGACACTGAAAGATAGTTTCCCTGCAATTTAATGACCTTTCATTCAGACTGAAAGGCCAAAGGCATTCAGGCAACAAGTTGAAAGATTTTAAGCAACTTCTAGTTTAAATGACTAGATCAAAACCAAAAATACATACTTTTTCACTAACAAAAAACAAAACCAAACCAAACCAAAGCAAAAAATCCCAACAATGACAAAAAAATCACCTGCTGTGGGTCAAGTTGGAAAGGAATAACTGGTACATTGAAGTCACACAGGAATTAAATTACTCCCTTATATTCATAATCTTCATAAGTTACACTACTCATCACAGTTTTCCACCTTCAAATTCCATAATAAACCAATTATAGAGGCCCTTGGGAGAACTGGCAAGGCTCTATATCAAGAAAAACAGCATATGTGAGAAACACATAACAGATCTGTGCTAAATTCTTTGACTTATTTAAAGTCTGGATCTCCACACTGCAAACTTTGTGAGAGTGAAGTGATGGTAGGGATAGGGATGTGAATTTTGCCTCTTGTACTCTACTACAGACAACTTTTTATATTCTCTAAAAAACCCAAAACTCCTCCAAGCTATACTTGCTTGAATAATATATTAAAAGTATCAACAAATGTGCAAATGTCCCGTGATCAGCTGACAAGTTCATAGGTGCCCAGGCTGTAATAGCACCTTTTAAGACCTAATACAATTAAGCAGAGTACTGTGGTTACTTTTCTGTGATGATGCAAACACCATGTGTGCAACTCAGAGACACACGGGAGCAAAACTTGCTGTTCATGAATACAGAGTTTTCAAAACCAAGCACAGTGTAAAGACAGAATCCACCAGTGAATAAAGGCATTTCAATACTTTAATCCTGGAGATGGCCTAACATTTATCTAACTTCACCTCAAAATAAAATCCATAGTGTTCCTGCTGACAGCAGACCTTAAAACCAGTATGCATTACAGAAACAGACACTAGAAATCATTTTGTTCCTTTATTTTAACCAAAACTCATCTCAGATTCGAAAATTAACCCCACTGACACTTATTTCACTATGTCTCATAAAAATCTTCTTTCTCCCTTCATCTTAGGCTACTTTGGAATTTTCAAACACCTGTATTTCCCTAGCTCTTAGCACTTAAGTTTTCCTTCTCTTCCTGAATGCTGTGCACATAACTATGCAGAATGCTCAGCCTCTAAGTTTGCAAAGCCCAATAATATCAGGTTATTATAACTAAAGGTATTTTCTAATGGGGTGTTTTGTAGGTGCACTCTCTCAACAAACACACAGTAAAAGAAGACTCATATGGGAAGTAACACATCCTTCATTTCCTCCTCTGTGGAATTAAAAAAAAAAAACAAAACCCACAAAAAAACCCGAATCAGCAAGCAAAGATGGGAGTTTCAGTAAATAAAAAAAAGAAGAGGGGGTTTTGGCTCCAATGCCTAGGCAATTGCATGCCTTGGAAGAAAGGCAATTTGTCGGCAGGAGACAAAGTACAGATTCTTCGCTCAGAAATAATCATAATGGATAGTTAGGTCTGGTGTTGGGTTTTTGGTTTGGTTTTTTTGGTTTGTTTTTAATTATTATTCTTAGCCCATGCACACAAATAATTTATTTAACTAGATAAAACAAAGGAGGACTGGCTTCAGGAGGGAATTTGCTTATTACTGACCAAAATGCCAACAGTTGGGTTTTAATCCCATGGGAACATTTGCCATTTTCACTGCTGGGCCTCAGGAGACCAAGTTGTTTTGGGAAAAGCAAAAACAGAACCAAACCAAACATAAAAACCCAGGGCAAAAGAAAAGCAGAGAAGCCGCAAGTCCATTTGTTTAACAAAAACACAGCACTGCTCTCAGTGGGCAAACACTGTTTCTCAACCAACAGAGAAGGCAGCGAGAAAACGCACAGAGGGAAAGCCTGGAGGCCACATAATGGTCTAACAGCACTCCAGAAATAATTAAGAATCGTATTCTTGGGAAAAGTGGTCTCATTAAATTGTTTTCAGATTGCAATTTCGTCCCATCTTCTCCCTCCTCTTTCCCTTTCCACCAGCAATCTTAGAAGAATGAAAATATCAGTTTGCTTTCTAGTGCTTGTATTCTCTTAAAAATGTCATTATTCAATTATCTGTCTACTCACTGGCCCTAAGGTCCAGCAGAGCAGATATTGTGCGCCTTCATTTAATGTTTTTAAATGCACTTCAGTCCACTTGTGATACAATAAAACTTTATTGAATTCTGTTCCCACATCACACTTACCATCCCTCACTTTTATTGATATGCGAGCCCATCTACTCTTCTATCAGCAATAAAAGAAATATTTCTAGCAAGGCTATGACCTTTCCTTCCATCACTACGGCAACTGGGAAATGTGATTTCAGGGTCCATGTTTAAAAAGAAAAAAAGTCCTAAGAAAAGGAATGATGAACCATGCTCAAGTGGTTTTTTTTTTCCTTCCTCTTGTTAGCATTAAAGAAGCAGAAAATTCTCTGTAAGCACCGAAGACATTTGGTGCCTTCCTAAAACTTATTAGCCTGTTTACCCAGAATGGAAAGGAAGGACAATTCATCCTTCCTTGGAAGCCATGAACATTTTTCCCTTGCAGGAATCAGTCCTTTGAACAGATTTCCTCAATATTAAAACTGATGGAAGACTTGTTGCCTGGGTGTGAGGCAAGTTATCATCACAGTGGGATATGCGATGCCTGAGGCACCTGTCTCACTCCCTACTGCTGCTGCCATCCTTTCCATCAATGCAGCAATGAGCTAGTCCTCATTGAGTCTACAACTCTTTTCCACTTTTCCCTATCCTATAGCTTAAATTTTCCAATTCCCTATTAAAAACCAGACTGTTTCTGAAGGACAACAGAGCACAAGCTATTCTGTGGACTCCAAAACCTAGAACCTAATGGAATTGGAAGCTCAGGAAAAACTGAAGATAAATCAGACTCATCAGAGAAATCCTCTTTTTAACCCTATGCTGGATCCTTGGGAGCCTGTATGTTTGTCTCTAGGGAAAAAAGAATAGAAAAATCATTCCAAAATACCTCTGGGGCTTTCAACTTGTGCCATTTTCAAAACCTAGATAAAAAACTAAATGCAGACAATCCCTAAATTTCAGTCAAAGCCAGTGGGCAATAATTGCTCACATGCTGAAAAATCTCCCTGTTTTGATCTGGAGTGTTACTCATGAAGGGCAGTGCCACCGCCGTGGCCCATGGACCATACTCAAGAAAGTGAAGGGAAAGAGGCTCGTCACACTCAAGTAGGTTGTTCATTCTATTCATCCTTCTCAGAAATACATGCAGAACTACTAAAACATGGATGGTTTGAGCTGTAAACATCACATACACACAAAAGTGGTATTTGCATTGGGAAAACCAACACACTGGTTCTGTTTTATTAGATTATCAATCAAAAATCTGGCTGCTTACAATGACTAGCTCAGCAGATCTCCCATCACCACTGGTCCCGCAAAACTGGACTCTTGTTTGCCACTAGTCTCACGTACAGCTTTGGATAAATCACTCATCTGCTCTCTGCGTGGGCTTGAGTAAAATTGGAAGGCCCTTAGCATGTTACAAAGGTGGAATAAGAAAAATTGCACTCCTAGATGTACTGGCACCATGACAACAGAATTGTACAAGCACCAGAAGATGATAGTGAAGTGTTTCTGCAATGAGTGTTGACCTAGCTTCACAAAACCACCTCCACCACTGCTGTTCCCACTACACGTTTAACTCTGCTCTCCAAAGGGAGAAGGGGAGAGGGAAGGGATGCACTCTCAAACAACAAGAGAGTACTGGATCAAAGGGACCCTCACCATGTCAGGTTTCTCATACTCACACACAGCATACCACAGCTTAAATGCAGCTTGAGACATCTCTCCACAAAAAGATGTGCCCAGAGCTCTGAAAACAGCAGAGTGCAGGTCTGCAATAGTACATACTCAATTAAAAAAACATGGAAAAAGTCTCTTGGTCAGTAGTTATTAAAAGAAAATTCAATTTAAGCAAATTTGAGTAGTAATTTTGGAAGAAAAAGGGTTGTATTTAAGGCAGGTGTCAGATATATACACACTACATGCTAAAGCCTGTTTTGAGAAGAACAAAATTAATTTTATTACTTTTTCTGATACCAAAAGTGCAGGACAACTGATACCACTGAAGCCTGTCAAATTAGTCCTGGTATCTTTTACCTACTGAAATGATTTGCTTTTCATTTGTTTTTCTTTGTCAGAGGGCAACCAAAAAACCCAGAGATCCTTAGAATGACTGTCCATTTTTGCAGAAGGCAGCTGCTACCACATAGTGAGGAAGGAGAAGAATAAAATGGAGCCCTAG
>JAOXXN010000471.1:16909145-16930474 GCA_026770055.1 Myrmophylax atrothorax | reverse complement strand
AAATGGAGCCCTAGGTTTCCCACTCTGTATGTGATGACAAAGAGACACAGTTAGCCTGAACACAACCAACTTCCCTGGTGTTACACTGAATAACAACACATGAAAATTTGACGCAAAATTACCTAGGTAATGCAGAACAACAAGCCCAGGAGATAGGATCCTACTTCACCACGTGCCCTTGTCTAATCCACAAAACTCTACTTGCAGAGGCACAATATTTGATTCATAAAGAAACAGGGGAAACAGCCATCAAAGCAACTAACTTAATTACAAAGGCAGCATGGCAGTTGCCATCGTTTTCCTACCCACATTCAGATCATTAAAAATACTCAATCCCTACTGCACATTTGGTACTGAGCCACCTCTAACTAGAGTTATTTTACATGTTGTACACAAGGCTGATTAACACCTCGGGGCATAATACTGACATATTACCTTTCTCACAAGGCACCACTATTTTTCTTTGTTTTATATGCAACAAAGGCTACAGAGGGGTACTAGGAAATGACTATTGCTTTACCAGTCCAGTCTCCAGAGGGAACAGCACACCTCGTGCAAATCACAAAGAAATACAACCTGCTATGATAAACTGAAAGCAATCTCCCCTCACCCTCTCCATGCACAATGTTGCTTCTAAAAGTGAAAGACTTTATTCTGAGTGGAATAACTCCAAACTGCAATTTGGAGAATATTCTGCTCGCTAGGGCAGACCATAAGCCACTGATGTCACTCTTTCCATGCATTTAATAGCTCGCCCCATAAAAAGTATTTCATCACTGCATTTAGAAGCTTCACATTTTTGTTTAGAAATACCCAATCTGGAGAATCCAAGTACCTCAGCAGAGAGGTCCCCTTTGCTCAGAGAGGTGGCCTTAGCTGCATCCCTCGCCTTGCAGGTTCTCAAAAGCCAAACACTATGCAGCCCTCCCAGGTCGTAGCAGTAGGCAGGTGGCCACCTCCTGCGTGAGGGATGGGGACCACCAAAGGGGCTATAAGCTCTTGCTTTCCCTCTGGACAGTGTGCCTGTCATTGCTCAGCCACTTTTGCTCTCCTGCAGCCCATGCTCAAGGCAGCAAAGAAGATGGTCTTAGTCCTTGAGCCAAATCCCGGTTTCAGCAAATTGAAATCTGCTGCTCTCTCAATACAACACAGTGGGTCGAAAGCATATATTCCCATACTTGCTTTATTATTTTGAGAAGTGTGCTATAAGCTCTGGCCTGCTCAAACAGAAAACCTAGGAATAGTGCTGTTATTCACTGCTCAGCTCTTTACAACTGCTAATAAAAAGTGCACTTCTAGTATTATCGTTGTTATTTCTTTTCTGAGGTGTGACCTTTTTGACAGTAGGACTGTAACTGTGTCTAACAAATTCCGTTTCTATAGAGAGCAAATTGTGATGTACACTTAACTTTTTGTATCTCTAAATTTCCCGTTTGGCACATACTGTTGTAATCTCACATGACTGTCTTTCTACCATCAAAAAATCAGTCTAAATGGCTTGCCTGTAACTTGCCTTCTTAACTGTGGAAGCTTATAAATTAGCATAATCTATCATCAAACATAAAATTTCCCAAAACATTTGCTTTCTACATCCTTGGTGATATCATACCATATTTAAGATACTCATCAAATGTCATCAGTTACATGGACATAGGTCAGCTGAAGCGCACTGCTGTATGATTACAAGCAGAAACCTCTGTGAAGAGAAGCTATAAGCTAGCAATAGCCTTCACTGGTCTGCTTTCTCTAATGGGGTTTCCCAAGAGTTTTTCCAGAAGATATGTCACCGTTACACCATTCAACACGGAAAAAATGGGGCATTATTAGGATATTTTTTAATCTAAGCACAAACCTTGCAAAGAGAACAATTTTTCGTATCTTATCAGCTCAGGCTCATATGATGCATATGGTTTGGTTTACTTCCCCTTGGGCAACAAGAGACAAGGCCAAGGCTGGCCCAGTCTCCATAACAAATCTCTATTAAAGAGCAAATGCAAACATATCAAGATACATACTGTAAGGTACACATTCATACTGCACTTCCAGGTACTTGTATGTCCCGGGACACGGATCTGGAAACACATCCGGGCCAGCAACAACTGCACATTGGGTCCGATTACTGCATCTGAAAAGCAATAAAAACAAGCGTCATAAACCAGACCAGACAGAAGGACAGATCAAGAAGCTGAGTGGCCCCTCCACTGTTAGCAAGAGTGAAGATGCAGAAGCCAAGACTTCACCATCAGCTGGAGAAGCTCTCCAGTGAGCATGCAAAGGCTGATGGTGAACACTGATGCCTTTATCAGCTTATTGCCAAAAGAGAAGAGGCATGGTAGCACAACCCATGTCCCCCAAGCAGTTCTTACAGCACCAGGAGCTATTACTTTAAAACCAAACTGAGAGGACGAATCAAAAATATGTATACAGGTACACGATCCTCTAATTCTTGAATCCCAAACTCCATCACAGTGATCTCAACTAACCTTAAATACCAGCATCCTCACCAATCAAAATGCAAAGAGTAAACCAACAATAAGAGTGGCAAAAAAATAATCATTATATACTTTATAGCAGGCATAACAATATGTTTTACAACATGTTTGTAAAGTTTTCACAGAAAAACAGTTTTCTTGTGTCACACTGTTTAATGCAAAGCAAAGACTAGAAACAACAACACTAGACGGAGCGTGGGGGGGGGGCAATATCACAAAATAGGCTGTCTAAATACCAAATTAATGCTTTCCATACACAGTCTATTAAGAAAACTCCCCAATCTGACCACTCACAAGACAACACACTTGCATTAGCTATAGAAGTCAATAATTTTTCCCAGCATGGATGGATGCATCTCCTGAGACGATGTGGTTTTTACAAAAAGCAAACACTGTTCTCCACGAAGAGGACACACAGGAGGAAGTGACCCTGCCTGCTGCAGTGAGCATCTTTCAGGTTAAGAGTACAAACACAGAGGCTGGGCCCTGCAAGATGCTTTTCCTGAGACACATACACGTGTCCATAGGCAACTGCTTTGTGCATGTGTAGAAACTCACATTTGCCCCTGCTTTTGTGGTACAAGCACCACTACCTAAAATTTTGTGTAATTTAGGGATGCAAAAGCATTTAGCAAACAGTGATTATATAGCCAAAAGTCCTCTGCTTCTTTGTTCATTTAAAAGAAAAACAAAAAAGAAAGAGAGAAACATAATTAGTCTTTGATTTTTCTGGTTTTGCATGCCAGAGAGAGACTTCCTAAGGGCTACACCACTGCATTTACTTTCTTTAAGATTCTGCCTCCTCTGACGTGACATGGGACCCCTGACCCTCCTGCTCTTCTGGCAGAAGCTGTGACATCCAGCACAGAATTCATTTAGGGCTGCAGTAGAAATGCTTTGTGTTTACCTGAGGCTATAGTTTGTCAGCCTTAATGCGGATTTTATTTGAGCCCATAAATTAAAATTGATTCATTAGTGACTGCCTTAAGCTCCAAAATTTCTTTAATTTTATGGAAAGATTAATAAAAGCTGATACGCTTGCTCATCAGGCTGTTTTGCTGGATAGCAGATAATCCAGAGGGTTAGGATATTCTTGTGTTTTCTAGTTGAAAGATGGCAGTTATCAAACCAAGTGACTAGTGTTACCATATGCACAGAAAAATAATTTTCTCTAAAAAAAAAAAGCCAAAAAAACCAACACACATTTGTTGTCCTCACCCATGCTACTCACAGACAAATTGCCTGGCTGGGATATCACAGGTAGGTTGGACTGTGCAAGTGGGCAGTCTTCTAGGAGAGGATTTGAACATCATCCAAAATTTCACTTTCAACAAAAATCCTTTACTGGGCTCAATGTGCCTTTCAAAAAGCAATTGTACTGACCTAATCAATAGTATTCCTGGCTGAAGGGACAGCCCTGGCCACAGTACATAGAGTAACAACAATGAATCAAAGATACCTTTCAAAATCACAAATAAGGTACCACAATTATGAGGAATTAAAAGTCAGGGGAGGAGCAAACACATCTAGGGTTCATCTGTGCATGTTTTCTTTCTCTCTGTAAGGAACCATTTGCTTTTAATAGTCAAGCATTTCCTTGGGGCCATGTTTTTAATGTTAGAACTTGGACACAAGAACCAGAAGTGAAAACACTAGAAACCTAGAAAGCTCTAGGTTCATAACCAGTGTTCAGAAATTGGTTTGGAAGTTAAGGCTGTGAACACCAGTTTTAACCTCCCCAAATACGTGCTACCTTCTGCACTATCAACAGAGAGACTACAGCTATCATGATACAAGAAGTAGAGTGGGGAACACAGGGTGCTGCTGTTGGCTTTTCCCCTCAACTTTAGGGTATCCTGAAGGCCCCCCTTACATATCCCTGGGATGGGGGATGGCAAAGCCTACAAAGCACAGAAACTTGAAAAGAAGTTGATTTAAAATTGTCAGTGCCACCTTGGCGAAGAAACACAGAAAACCAAATAAAAAACTCTAAAAATCTCAAGTACTATGTTCTGTAAGTACCTCACAAAATTACCAAAAAAAAAAAAAGGCTAAAAAACCCCTCCCAAAATATCAAAACCAGAACAACTAAACCTCCCCTCTTTTTCACTTTTATTTCATATAGGCAGCAAAACTGTGTCTGGCTTTGGACATTTCGAGTTTCCTTTTATCACCTCAGGGTGAAACCATGGAGGTTTCTTATTCCAGCACACTTAAAGGATGAGGGTAATTTAGACTAAAAACCTTGAGGAAAAAAAGCTAATACCTGTTCAACCAACTATTACTGTCAGACATCAGGCTACAGAAATTTTAAGGGGAGAAAGAGGTAAAAAACCCTCATCATTAAAGCTCTGGTTGCTCATACATTTTACCACTTTCACAGGAGCTTCTTGGTTCTTTCAGTTTTGTCGTATTTCTTTCCAGACAGATTAAGGGCCCAGGTGACACTAAGTGACATGCAAGAAGTGACATAGGAGATGCGTAAAAGAAGATGAACCTGCAGCCTTGAAAATGAAGGGGGAAAAAACTGTAATGTATTCATGCTCTACTCCATTCCCAGAAAACCAGTACATCAGCTCTTCCTTGCAAATCACAGGATTACGCATGGAATATTGTGATTTCACGGCATTTGGGTCTTGTTAATACTTTTTCCAAACTCCTGAAAGCCGTTAGGCTCAGTGCTGGGTATTGACCCTTGCAGTCAATGCAATGAAGAACCCTATTTTTTTTTTTGGTTTTGTTTTCTGTCATGTGTCATCCACTGTTTCCATCCCGTCACCCACTCTCCCTTTTTTTTTTCTCTCTTTTAATTGTTAACTCCTTACTTGAAGGAAGATCTTTACTAAGTACTGGAGCTACAATTTGCAGCATGAACCAGCACTGCACCAGCTTGAATATAAATCTGTTTCCTCTATTGGACAACCCAGAAACACCTCCCAGGTCCCTTAGCTACACCCCATAAACTGCAGCTCTGCATCATGTTGGACCCTCTTCCACCAGGTTATGAACTGTTTGCATTGATGGCTCTAGAATAACTGTACTCCAGGAAACTATAGCCACCTTTTTTATACCCATCTATATCTCTGATTACCGCCTTTACACAAGCACCTCTTATTTCTAGCACTGATTCATCAGCTCCTTCAAAGAAAACCACTTCTCTTTCCCCTGCATTGCCCTCATGCTGCAACTTTCCTAAGCAATCCCTGGACTCCTGGGGCATTTTCTCATTCTCCACCTTGCTGTGATACCAAGTAAACAAGACAACTGCGGGAGGAATCTGAGAATTTAGGGGGCCAGATAGACAATTTTATGCTTATTATAGAAACATCTTCCATTTTATTAGTTTATCCACGATTTTAATGGGAAATGGTCTTGAGACATAGAAGAATTAAAGTAGCACCTCAAATGGTTTCAGTTCTGCTTGTTGCCATTTATCATGACATCTGACAAGAAATTCATAGTTATCCTTTTTGTGTGTGTGTTGGTTTGTTTTATTTGCAGTCCTTATTTCCACTTGCCATCATTCCTCTCTCCCTGTTGCTCCCTGAAGTGCAAGGTAGGCATGTGAGGGAAAACCCTGACTCTCAGAGACCCTGCATGTCTCAGGCCACCTCCATAATTGCTTCTACGATTTGTGGACACTTTGAACCAAGAGTGTCCACACAGCTCACCAAGGCCAACCAAGAGACCACAAATCAAAGTACAACCCAAGATCGGTATTTTCACCCCAAACTGAGACACTTATGTCAATACATACTCCTGTATGTTCAGGAAAAGAGAATTTCCCAAACCCTTCTAAAAGTCAGTCCAAGGTACTGGGCAGCTTTTAAGTTTCCATCATCTCATAAACAGAAGCTCATATTATTCACATATATGTTTTGAAGAGAAAAAATTGCCTGCTGGGAAAAGTGTAAATTGTCCCAGTCACAAGGGAGGGGGGGGGAAAATAAATAAAGGGGTTTTATTCCTTCTTTCATTCTTTCCAGCTACATTTATTCCTACTTGTTAAGGTCCCTGTTTTGTCTTGCAGATATGGAAAAATAATCTAGAAGAGAGGTGTCAATCCAGTGTAACCCATACACTGTAACAGATAACACCGATTATTTTTGCAGAACTTCTTCCAGTTCCAGTGGAAAACGACTTTCAAGAGTTTTAACGTGAAGCAGGAATAATATTTCGCATGGCATTTGTTTTGCATTTATAGCAGTGGGACTGAAGGAAACATTTGAGTTCAGGACCAGCTGCAGGGCTCAACTCTGCTTGCAACTCTCATTTCAGACTTAAGAGAAAAACAACACCAAAACTTCATCTCCCTTCAGCAAACTTCCATCTTTTCTCCATGGCAACATTTTTATGTTTTTTTTAGGTGACAAGGTCACATCTTGTGATAGTGAAGCAGAAACACTTTAAGACATAAGCAGCTACTTATTCCTGCTCTGGTATCTTTTTTTTTTTTTTAATGCTGACATTGTTAATATATTTAGCAAGAGACAAAGAAAAGAAAAAAGGGGGAAAAAAGATAGTTTGGCAGTTTATTTTAGACCTTACCAGAAACCTTAATAGAACAGGCATGTCAACAACATCAGGTTAGACATGTCTGGGTCAATATGCAAAGGCAGCACAAAATAAAAGATCAATCCTAAACAAAAGTCCTTCAGCATTAATCATCATAGGTGCAATACCAGCAAGTCCTCCAGCTACTCATAAAGGTGGGGACAATCTGCCCCAGGGAATAAAAACAGATGCTCAAACCACAGAGGCAGGCACCTGTCCTGCTAGGAACATCAGGAGAAGAGCAACCAGAATCCATGCACAGGTCCACAACAAGCCTAGAAGCTCAAACATTGATTTCATCCCAACACACCCTCTTTGTCCTGGTCCTTATCCTCTAGGGGTAAGACCTTCAGAGGTGAAGTAACAATTTCCGTGACACCATGGCCAGAAGCTCCTTTGAACAGAGAGTAAGTGGAAACTACTGCAAATGGGGAAGCCCCCACCAAACCTGCAAACAGACTGTCAAAGTCCAAGACCAGGCTGTTAAATACCCTGAAGATCAGAAAATTTCATATCCATGAACTTGGATTTGTACAGAATAGACTGAGCTGCCACATCCATCTGATGCTGCTGCTAACATACCCTAATATACCCTGCTGGTTACACCCCTCACCTAAGACCATCTTCTAACAAGGAATTCTTAATGCCCATGTGTGCTGACCAAACCGCTTGCCTGCATTCACGAGCATGGCTGCCAAGAACCCAGGGTACTCCTTCTGCCTTCCACTGAAACACCTACTTTACATAGATCTTATTTTTTTTCCTGCAAAGACAATGCAGCCATCATGTGCCTAGGCATGCTAATATAGCCAAAACATCAATATCTAAGCCTCTTTCTCAAGGTCTATTATGCTTTTCTAATGGTTTTACAGTAAGAGACAGATTTAATTCATTATTTTTCATGGCAATGCTGCAAGACATCCTTTTCCTTCTCTGGAAGACAAAAAACTCCTCTCTGGATGAATGCTTTAAGAAAGAGGCTGTCACAGCAAATAACTCAGCCAGGAGTGTGCTCTCCCCTGTCAATATGTGATATTTCCAAATCAACTCTTTAGGAAGGGCCAAGAGAAAAAAAAAAATAATGCCCTGGATAAAGTAAACAGGAAGCAAAGAGAAATTTCACTCAGAAGTGGAGCTCACGTGATGGGTTGCAACCTAAGAAAATATTTTGGTTCACCACATTTGCTTTCAATAACATGCTGCACAAAAGCAAAGCTAAATCCTCCACCTGTTTAGCTTCCAGAAACAAAGAAAGAATTCCTCAACAGAATATTTTTCTACCTCTGTAAAACCTTAAAAGCAAAGGATCTAATGACAGGGAGATGAAAATCCAGTTTCTCTAGCATTTTTTTCATTATGAATGGGCCCTTTTATTGATCTTTCAGAGCACTGAGAGGCTGGCTTTCCAACCTCTGCTGCGATATAATTATCTGTGGTGTTTAATGCTAGCACAGACGAGTCCCACTACACACTGCATTTTGTTGTTTTATTGACGGGTTTTAATTATCCAGGTGCTAGAGCTGTCAGATAGGCTGCTTCTTACGTGATCAAACTAATACAAGGAGAGGCAGAGCACTCTAATTGCAGCCTCACCAAGTGTCTTTGTGGAGATATGCCAACAACATACCCCTGAATTGCTATGGTTATTGTAAAATCCTACACAGTTTGATGGGAAGAAAAAGAATCCTTTTCCTATAGCCCCAACCTATTTCATTCCCCTGATTATTATTTTATATTGAACAAAGCAAAATTAAAGAAAAACAAACCACCAAAACCACACCAAAACCCCAGCCAGCCAAACAGCAGAAAAATCCTGCAGAGCCAAACGAAATCTGAACCATAAAGGTCACTGGAGGGACTACCTTGATACATTATGGAGAGCCTGGGAGCAAGAAGGGAAACAGGTCCTGGAAATAATTTAAACACCAGTTTTACGAAGGAAAAAAGAAAAAGTAATTGCACTGTTTCAACTCATTGATAAGGCCCTTAAAATTTAACAAGAGGCATTTAACAGGAAATTTACAAGATTTAAGAGTTTTAATGGAAATTTGGAGCACCCCTGAAGATGATGTGTCTGCTCAGCTGCAAGGGACCCCACAGATCAGTAATCTGAGGTCTAGGGCAGGACCTGCCAATGGAGATGATGTGACTTGTCATCAACCTCCAAATGAGGGTCTGTCCCCTCAAGCAAGAAAAGCTTTTTTTCTCTGTGCTTCATCATGTAATGTCTCTTACATTTTATAGTTTCCTTGGATTTCTTTTGCCCCATGCCCTTGCAATTAGCACAGTGAGAGAAGCTGAAAGCCCCAAAGGCAATGAATGTGTACTGCAACAGGAGAACCTGCCAAGTGGCCTGTGCTAATATGCCTGGGTACAGCACCCCTACAGCAACAGGAAACCTGAACACAAGCCTGACGAAAGAAACACTCATCCTTAGAACAAGAACAACAAAACAACAATCTGCCCAAACCACTGGGTATATCTGGACAAAACGTTTGGGTCAGCTTGGAAAACAGACCTGCACTGAGCACATCTCACACAGTCACAGCGCTGCTCCAGCTGTGAGTAGCTGAGGACATAAGCAAGGCCAGGTTTGCAGTGTGGGCAAACATTACTGGATGGTCCTTAGGGCTAAACACCAAACCAGACAAGCCTTAGGGCTGTAAAGCTCATCTTTTAAAGAACTACATCTGCTCTTTTACAGGTACTCTACTTCTTCCAACTCCATAAACTTCTGTAGCAGCCTAATAAAAAACCACTTTACAAAACACTGACAGGGTATCTGGAGAGGAGAGTAAACACCTAAAACAAACCAACCAATAAAAGGCTCATCAGTTTAGCCAGACTTAACACTAGTTAAAATAACTGTGAACAGAAAACAATCTGGCTTTTAATTTGGGCTAGGAGGTCAAATTAAAGGCTGGAGGAGGTCTGGGCTGAATTTCAGCTGGCGCTCCACATTGCTTTGTCTTCATTGCCATTTTAACACAAGTCAGTGTGAGTTAAAGCCCATTTTTCATTCTTTAGTGCAGTTACCCAGAGCTGGGATAGCCAGAACCAGTTGCAATGGATTATTTTCTCTGTAACAGCTCTTAAGAGTGTTCAGACCCTCAGTTTACTATTACCCACCTATCCACTGAGTCTGCAGGACAAGGAGCCAATGCTCTGCCAAACACCAAGGTGCTGCATTGCTGTAGCACAGTGAGGAACGAATCTGCTGCTCAGCACTGGCTGAGCAGAAAGCAAATCAGAATGTGAATATTTAGAAACACTTTAAATACATTAACAACAACAAAAATCCACCTTGTTTTTAAAAGAAAATCCAGTATTACTTCCAATGCATCCCCCCTTGCTAATTGTCACGTTTTCTCGAAGTACAAGGAATTATGCAGCCTGTAATAGTAACTGCAATGCTGCCATTTACAGTCACCATCCATCCCAGCCTCTCAACAATTCCTGCAGAAGATAAAACTGAAATTAGAGAACATTGACTCTAAATGGGCTAAAATAATCTGTATGCATGTGCTGGTAGGTTTAACGTATTAGCCTTTCACCTCTGCAAATAGGGTTAAAGAAAGGTTTGGGGCCAAAATAATTTGTACGGCACTCCATCTCAAATTTGACATAATAACTGAATGAAACAAAAATGAGTATGTCCAAACAGCATCGGAGGTCAAGCCTGGGCAACTCTCTGATGAACTCAAGAGTGAATCAAAGGCACCCAGGCAGTACTGCTTCTATAACCCATAGCGACCTCTCTCTTCGTGATTCTTGCCAATGGCATGATACTGAGGTGATTTTTAAGTAAAGGTCCATAGATTTTAGTTAGGATGGCACTCATCCTTCAGCCTCTTGGGATGAGGGGCAGGGAGGAGGGGAGTAGGGGGAATAAGCTTCCTGATCAAGTGAAACATAGGATCAACATGTGACAGGTTGTACCTTTAGCATCAAGGCTAAAGCAGTTAGACAAAAAGATAGTATTAGTGAGTAAGCAAACAGCCTGTCACAGTAATTTTCTATTAATACAGCATCTGTTAATGGTGCCTGATTTTGTACAACACCTCGTGCAAAGAAGACTTGGCCCCTGTTTGTGTCTCAGGCATTAAAGCAATACAAATTATAATCAGAAACAAACAAAACTTCCTAAAAATATAATACTGAAATGAATCAAATATGGTTTTGATATTAAAAAGTTATTTTTTAATAAATTTTATTCCAACATAACCAACGCTGCCTCTCTGATTTTCAGCCCAAAGCTTGAATAAAGGCAGTCTGCACTCTGATTCTAAGCTTCAGAGAAAGCATAACATCACAAAACCTTCCAAGCTCAGAATTGCCCAACCAAAGCATATTCAGAAGTGGCAAGGAAAAAACGTGTCTACTGTGTCTAATGTTAAATTTATCACTGGAAATCACCACTGTGAAGTTCTTCAAAATGTCCAAACATACTGCCAAACTTTTTGTGGCTGCATGCAGCAACATGGGAGGGGAAAGAAGGAAGTATTTTTGAGAACATCTGCCCAGCAGCTCCAGAGAGGGTTTCTCACACTGTGCTCAGCATTAAGCTGCAAAAAGCCAGCGATCACACACCTCTACCCCTCCACCACCCCATTCCCTCCTCACTTGTCCTTCCTGGGACAGTTTGCAGCACATCTATCTCCCTATCTGTTACCAGTTACATATGCCCAACTCTTCTCCTGACTTGTCCTGTCTGATCACCACCCTGAGAGGGACACTACTTGCTAATTACATACTTTACCTGCCTTTAAAATAAATGGTTAAAACCTACACAGAATTGGTTAAGGAGACTACTCCAAGAAAAAGTCTCATAGGAAAAGCGCCTCTGAACATCTATGGGACAAGTGGTACAAACAGAGCAACAGGGCAACTGCAAAATCTCAAGTATTCTTTGTGAAGATCTGGAAAATAAATTTTTAGTAGAGAATTGGATGTTTCATACTACAGAGCCTGCCTGATGCTGTACTCAGAGAATTAAACTCTGTACGTAAAAGAGCTTCCTTTGAGAAAGCTAAACTGAAAGGCCAAGTTTTCCAGAAAGTCTCTGCCTCCCACCAGGGCTGAATTATTCTAAAGGGCTTGATCCTTCTTAGAGGAGCCACAAAAAGGCCCAGCTGTTCGAGCATGGCCTGGGACTCCTCGGTTCTCATGGAGAGCAGTTGAAGCTGATGGCTATTAAGCATTTTTCAGGCAGCAGGCTGTGTCATGGAGTGCCTAACCACTTTGGTAATTCAATCCAGATAGTTCTGAGGGAGAAAAAAAACAAAAGAAAAAAGCCTGCACAGGATTGTATGGAAGTCTTAGGTGGGGCAAAACCTGGGAAATCCACATTCCAGAGCATGGAGCATGTCTCTGGCAAGCCAGCTTTAAAATATGTGACTGATGCTACTCAGACATACTAGCTGCAGTCCAGGGAGATGGATGAAAGGGTAAAGATGCAGGATAAATTCATCAGATGTCTCCACAAATTGTTTCCATAGTTAACATTTGTTCTCTGCTTTTCATTACTTACATTCTAAAGCCACTGGGTGCCTTGCTGCAGTGGAACTAATAAAAAGGAAGATAAATTTTAACATCCCTTTTTGAAACATCTTAAAATGATCTAGCTTTCTTTTGAATGTTAATGGCAAGCACTACAAGAAACATAGTGCCTCAAAACAATTCACTGGGGCTGGATGCGAAAGCAGAGTCCCACTGTAGCCGTGAAATTCACCATTCTGATCACCACTTCAACTGGTACAAAAGATCTTATTTCTGGTCCTAACATTTCTGCAGCCTTAACTTTGTCACCAAAACCTGCCACTCCTTTGCACAGACTCTCTGACTCAGGGGCGAAATTCCATACTTGAGAAGAGAAGGAAATATTTTTGGTGATTGGCAGTTTGGAAAAGAATCTGAGCTGCCTGACAGCTGCTCGGAAACATGGGATGCCAGAGGGGTCCCAGCAGAGCATACAGTATTACACACATGCACACGCACAGAAAATCATTAAAGTTTCTGTCTCTAAAGTTTCATATTTAATGAAAGAAAGCAAGGGAGATATCTGGAGAATTCTTGAGTTATATTAACAGCTAACAATATTCCATTTGCCAAGAGCACACACTGGGAAGCTCACTGGCAGTGATGGGGGGATCCACAAAATGAGGTGGTGTGGAGAGGGGGAACAGGGAGAGCTGCCCTTTCTCTTCTCCCTGCCATGTCCCCAGAGGGGTGGTCAGGAATCGAACGAAGAGCCTGCTGTTGCATGGCTAGAGTTGTTCTACAACAGAAGCAAGGACCTTTATTACAGAGTTTAATTCATCGCAGGTTAAACAAAACAAATGACTGCACAAGTGAGCAATTAAAGAGCATTCCACAGCCAGCCCTGCAAGAGCCTCACCATTGATTAATTAGGTTCAAAGGGCCAAGGCTAACCTAACATTCCCCTGAGAGAGACCACTTAGCCCCTTCTCAAAAAGACCAAAAAAATTAAAAAAAAAAAAATCAGCATTCTTACTTAACACTTGAGCATTAAACAGCTGCTAAAGCAGTGAAACAATTACTTGGGACTGACCTACATTGAGCTGTATTGTTTTATTACATTCAGGAGAAACTTAATTAAGCTTCTGTTACTTAATAAAAGCAAATAAAATTCTCCATTTTATGACAGCGAGCTGCACTGTTACTGCCATGTGAAGCTTTCAAATTTGGCAGTAGGGTTTCCCGAGAGCATAGCTCCCACTATCACATTCCAACTCCCTGCATTTGAGGGATAAGAAGATGCAGGATATTTTCATGCATTAATGCTCCCTGAGATGCACTACCTCGCTCTGCTACTACCACCAAGGTGGAGAGTACCACAGCCTCTAATACCTGCCCTCTTATTTCATGAGACCTACTGTACCTGTGCAACATGGTCTACTCCCAACCACATCATGGGCTAGGTCGTGAGTACTTCAGCGCTGCCAGGAGGAAGGCATCAATTATTTACTTCATCCCAAGAAACAAAAAAGCAACCTTTTCCTGGAAAAAAACCAACCAAGCCTCACCTGCTGGCCTTATAGTTGCTCTTCCCCTCAGACACAATCCACACCCTAGCGCGTTTAGTGGGTGAACAGTCATGCACAGGCACCACTGACCATTAAAAGGGGCTAAGCTGGGAAGTGAGACTGTACAATTAAGGATACTCCTGTATTAAGAAAATACATGAAGAGTTTTGCCAGTTCATGTCACCGAAGAGACTCCCCAAACTATCAACCCAGTTTGCCTTGAATATTAAGATCTTAGAAAATGGTTAAAAAGCAATAAAAAGGACCATGACATAGATGTGACCCCATATTCAGGTTCACTGATTCACTGTAACAGTGCCCAAGAAGTTCTCTAGAGGATTATCAGCCACATGCTATATCCTCACCATCATCCTCCCTAAAAGGCTCATCATGCCTTCCTCCTAAACTCACACAAAAGACATAGTTTTGGGGAGAAAATCTGTCCCCAGCCTCATACAAGGAATGAAAGCAAGCACTTGAACTGCAAATAGTGAGCCAAAACCACTTACCAGCTGTCCAGACTCCCTGGACTTGGACTTTCACTGAACTGACTGCAGAAGCTAAGACAAACTTTGGTGAGGTCATGGGAAAATTTCTTCCTCGTGAGGGAGAAAACCCAAAAGTGTCCCTTTCTGAGCAGAGACCATGGCCTGGCAGCTCTTCTGCACTGGCAACATGACCAGAAAATGACTTTTGAACACACTGACTCCCACTGTTTCCCAGACAAGGTTAACTTCCCAACTGGCTTTTGGTCGTACTGAACTCTGTGCTGGATGCTTGTGACCCTGAAGTTGCTACTGGATGTTTTGTCATGTCCAATTCCACAAGTGGCCTGTTGACATTCGTATTTTTAAAGCTCCCTATTCTCTCAAGGAGACAAAGATATGGGTACAGAGGTGACAACCACGCACCAAGAAACAACTCCCCCAGCCAGAGGGGCCCTTGCATCAGCTCAGCAACTCAAAGAAAGTAGCTGTTAATAATGCCACCTCCCAGATTTCAAAATCACAGGGAGCTCTGAAGTCTGCACACCATCAGGACCATTAGTGCCAAGCATACTAGTCTGATGATGCCTTGTTCCTCACAGATATTTTGGTCCTTCTCTCTGCAGCAGTTCAGCACACAGATTTTGTTCTGTGGATCTGAAAGAATTGGATTTAACTCTGCCGATATCTGCGAGGACTTAGTTCCCATTCTCTAGCAGAACATCCATATGGTGGTGAAGTCCAGCCTCTCTTCTCTGCAAGGGGCTCCACTTTTTCTGAATAACTGAGGAAGCATTTTGGTAAGGGCTGGAAATGGCATCCTAGCATGCATCCCCTAGTATGTGGGACTACTGGAATAAAGTATCAGGTAGGCTCTGTGGCTTGGTGAGCATTTGACCAATTAATTTATAGGCAAGAGCAGCAGTAGAAAAAATTATACATTCAGCCCCATGCAAATCCATTAAAATCGTGGTGACTTAAAATCCTGCAATTCTTTGGTAGTCCATATTGCAACCTGGCTGTACTGAGGAGCAGAGGTGAACAGTATCGCAGGTGCTCCAGAATAAGCAAGGTGGGGACATCTCAGCTCACCTTTGGGGTTAACAAAACTCTACACACACTCACTACTGCTAACCCTAAAGATAGTAAAATAATAGGTGAGTGACAGCATTTTATATTCTTTATTAGTGTAAACAAGAATGGTTTATTAAGACACAGGTAGCATCTAAATTCTTCCTTCTTTTTCTCAGTGCATCTATCAAAAGTCAACTATTTTCCAAATGTTGAGAAAATGAGGCTTTTCCTCATCTGCACTTTTCACAACCTTTATCTTTCTCCATGCTTTTTGAAGTGTTGTGTATAAATAGACAATGATCCTCATTGTATGGACAAGGCTGAGAAAGTTTAGTGCAAACAGATTGACAGGCAAACCCTCAAATGTTGACCAAGTAGGAAATTTCTTCTACCCCAAGCAGCCCCAACCCATCTGTCACTCCCTACAACCATGCAGCCTGGGAAAAAGATGCTTCAGTTTTCCAGCTAACAGCTACCCACCTGCTACTGCAAGGGCCTGGGGCTTGATCCTGCAGCCTCTGCCTTTACAAATACTCTGACAACTCTCTCAAAAGGCCAGCAAGTCTCATCTCACTTACTCCGACACAACTGAGCAAATAAATAATGCTGTTTATGCACTGCACACCATTTGTCAACCCATTTGTCATTTCTGATCTTTCATTGCTCATGCAGTAAAACTACGTGGGATTTTATTCAAACCTCCCTTGCAGGTGTGATGAATGCTTTATTTATACAGCAGCATTTCATCTCATGAAACCGTTACTATGCATATACAGGCCTTTAAGTCTCTGTGTGGTATAAGCAGAAAGTGTAAAGAGAGATGAAAACTGGAGGCAGCACTGTAATTAAAGCCACAGGGGGAATCATGGATGGCTCAGCTAAAACTGGGATGTGCGTGCCAGGGAAAACACACTACTTCAGATGAAGCATTCACTCCTCATCATCAGGCAAGGAGAAAAACATGTACTGGTTCCCAAAGTCCTTCTTAAGGGTCAGCATGACACTGTCAGTCCTCACTCAGCCTATCAGAGAACCCACGACATCAGCAACTGCTCTACCTAGGGAGCATATTATTTCCAGGCAAATCATCTCCCATTGACTGCCCCCATCAGAATTTTGGTCTGCAACCGAAAAACCTGGAAGCAGACGCTACTACAAATAAACACAGTTGAGTGAGTCATGAATAAATTCCCTTGAGTGGTGTCTTCCAGTGGCCACAAGCCCAGACAGGGAGTGGTGAAGGAGTCTCTGCCGTGATTTCTGCTGTGAGGTACAGCAACCTCACGGGACACATCTCTGCCCTTCTGCAAAACTGGAAGCATTATGTTGACCTCTCTGCAAGGTTTTTTGAGAACCACAGATGTAAAAACATACCACTTTCATAACTATTTTCTGGCATGGGAAATCTGCTACCCAAACCTGCTGACATCTTCAGGGTCTCTTACAGAAGTAAATGATTGTTACAATGAAGGGCATCAGAACCTCTCCCTGGTTTCTAGTTTGCATCACAGTCACCATTAGTAAGGTTTGAGTCACATCACTCATGCCATGGAGCACACCAAATGCTTCCCTGGCTTACAGGAGTTTCTTCACAACCACTTGACTCAAGGAGATCTACCATAAAAAGAGTACAGAATCAGCCCTGCACTGATCCCTTTGTTTCTCAGAATAAACTTCCTTGGCAGCTTTTACCATGAAAGAAAAATCTCATCAGCTCCAGCATGATCTTCCTGGCAGTTTCTGTTGCTTCTGATAAATCTGCAAGATCTACCATTAATTCTGATATTTTTTGAGGGTGTGGGATAAAGAAAAGGTGAGAGAAACAGCTGTAGACCAATTTCAGATACCTTCATATCAAACCACTCCTTCCTCCACTTTCCTTTTAAATTTCAAGGGGCGGGTGGGATTCATACAAAACTGTGTAAATAGACATCAGACTCATGTTTATTGCCTAAGCAATAAAAGATTAGAATTGACAAATGGAGAGGTTTTTGGAGACACAGATGCTACAATCATTTTAATATAATTTGGATTTCCAAATCAGTAATTACTCTATCACATATTTATAATTTTGTAGATGCTACTAGAAATGCTGATGTCTTTTTCTACGCATAGTAATGAGCAACAACAAGGGCTGTTAATATAAAGCCTGTAATGTTTGTATTCATATGTAAATAGGTTATGTAAACGTTTTAGACATTTCTCACTAAAACACTGAGTTCTAATCTAAGTGGCTCCATTCCTAAACTAGAAAATCGCACTCTGCATAGAAATTGTTTACTAGTCTGTCAGCAAAGCCGCCAAAGCAGTGAGCTGAATTTTATAGAGGGATTTTCACCTCCCCATTAGACACGATATTGCAGTAATTGACAACCTATAAATGCCCAGACAGATAAGCAGGTTGTTATTTAGAAATTTGCTTGCACATGATGCCACACATATTCAGCAGAGGTGCACCTTCTCCATGTTCATATGTGCAAACACAGGCACCGTTTTCGGACACTGAGGAATGCAGTAGTATTTGATTTAATTAAGCTAATTTAGTTAAGCTGATAGCAACCCTGGTTAAGAGCAACAGAATCAGTTTAGTTTCTACCTGCTCCTAATAGACTTATGATGACACTGAGTAAGGTACATTAAAACACCAACATGTGTCTCCAAGCAAGAGTAAATTACAAAGATTTAGACCCACAACTCCAAGTGATACGAGGGATGGAATAGAAAAGGGAAAAAGGAAATGGGATAAAACACTCCAGGGCAAGCCTTTTCACTGCAGAATGTTAACATTTTTCTTCCCTCCCCTCCCCCTCAAGTCTGCGTTTGTTCCATCTACTGCATGGACAGGTTGGTGGGGGGCCCTTGGGGCTTACACAGGCCATTCCTAACTCAGCTGGAGCATGGATACACCACCATGGCACTGTCCTTTTACAGGACCAAAGTAAACCCCTGGGTTTCTCCCCTCTTTGAACATCATACCACTCACTTGCATTAACTTCAGTGATATCTGTTCTCAACTCTATAATGAAGAGGATGACATCTTGAGACATTTTCCTTGGTGTTTCTAACAAACCATATCGAGCCTCAATCCCTCTCTCTTCTTCTTGAATGTATATATTTGCAAAGGTGATTTAGTGCCCATAAAGGCTTTGGAAAGACAGTTCAGAGACTCCCATGGCTCCAGTACAGCACATGAATAACTCCTACTTGTAGAGGAGACAATAGATGTCTTCTCTTCATCAGCAAAAACAAAATGGAAATGACAACAAGGAAGCAAACATCCTGCTGTTAGTCCAGCAACTTTCAGCATCTTCTACTATCTGCGGATAGTATTTTCAAGATCAGTTCAGTTCTCTGTTTTTGATGAGGCTGTCAAACACTGCCAGGGGCAGCTACTGGTGTTTTGACCTTGCTCTCTTCTGCCTTCCCTGCTCCTCCTTCATCCTTGCTTGAACTTTGCTCTACTTTGAAGCACTCTCACACCACTCCTGGAATGGTATTAACACATAAATCGCCAAGGTATATTTACATCTCACACAATCATAGCTTTACTCATCCTGCCCTCTTAACCACTGCCTTCCAGCAAAGCAAAGTAACATCAGTCATGCCACAAAACAACAGGGAGAGAAAAACTCAAGATCCATACCCAAGTAGTGAATTACTGTAATTTCCCCGGTGAGCTGTAGTGATATGCATGATCTGTGACAAACAAGGCAGTTTCCACTAGAAATTGGGGGCAGGTAAAGGCACATATCTCTACAGAAGAAGCCCAATAATTTATCCAGGCCACAAACGTAGACTCCATTACGTCTCTGCCAAGAACAGTTACTCACATGAGTAAAATTAAGAAGACTACAGACTAGTTGAGTAAATCCATGCCCAGTTTGTTTCCAAGGACAGAAATTCATCCCAGCAAGGCTCTGTTTGTACAGTGGAATACCAATATCGATTTCAGCAGTTATTACAGTCCCCCAGTGCAGGAACACTGAAGTGAATCAAACTCACTGTGCTTTTCCCCTTTGATCACCTTTGTGCAAAGGAGCATCAAGATGCCCAGTTCTAAGAAACTCGGTCATAGGCTGCTTTAGATTTTTATTCCCATTCCTTTTGGATGTGATAAATGGTCAGCACTTTCTTGTGATGATGTGTTAAAATGTGGTTGCATCTAAGGAAAACATAGAAGTGAAAGTCGTTTTGCCTGTTCACCTGGAACTTGTTACATCAAGTGAAATAACAGACAAGCACTCACAGCAAAATGAAAACTCTTTGCTCCTGTTTGGTGAACCTTCACCCATAAATTTTAGGAGGAAAAAGTAAATTATGGGCCACATGGCAGATTTGCTTAGCAGCACTGGTGGTCTGACATCACTACGTCACTTACATATAGCTGTATACCGATCAAACCTGATCAGATTTCTCATTACATAACCCTTTCCAACAAGGATGATTATTTTTATTCAGTCAGTCCAAGAGACCCCCCCACTGGGGGTCCAAATTACCCTCCCTGCTTTTGAAACATAATCCCTGAGGAGTTCACAGTCTAGTTTGCAGACTCTGCAATAGTCTTGATGCTCAAAATGATGCTCTGAAATCAGAGAAGCATACCAGACCCTTGTGCCATCTGAGAGAGCGAGCCTTGTCTGAAGAAGCCAGCCACCGTCCCAAGGTCTGCACAGGGAGCAAAGTCAGCCCACTACTTTAACCATTTCTATTAAAAGTATCATAAATGATGTTGTTTAGTATTTGTGTTTAATAAAAACAATGCTTGCTTCATCAGTATCTCTTTTTGGCATAGCCATATCCAAACTAAATCAACCCAACAACCTCATGAAGTAAATGAGGCTGATGAGAGGTCTTGTTGCTAGTAGAACTTTCCTTATCCTCTCTGTAAAGCCACCTACCCTGGCAAAACAAATTATTTACTAACAGGTCTATGCTGACATTAGGAGTCCTAGTGGTATGGCAAAACTTCTTCCCATGCTGTTGACCAACTGCATTGGCAAAATGTCCAGTGGAGACTAGTCTGCAGCAGTGTTCACTGCTGTTTTCAAAGGCTTCCCCCTCATGTCAGGGAAATCCTACTCAGACTTTGATTCCTGTGGTGCCAATATGCCAGTACACCCTTAAACATCTGCTCTTAAGACAATCCCTCCACATTACTTCACAGCGTAATTACAAAGGCACAAAGCTGGAGTATCCCTCACCATCAACTCCAAATCCTCTCTCACACCGCCTGCCTCTTCCCACATTTCCCTCCATTTCAGGCAAATCCTGTTTACAGCAGCACAAAAGGAATTGGTCATCTTTGTTCAGATGCAGCCTGAACATCATCAATAACACACAGAGCATTTGTATTTGTCAACGCTTCTGCATGATTTTTTTTTTTAGTTTCTTCTTTTGATGTTAACCAAGGAACTAAAAGGTAACTTTTTCACCAATTAAAAAAGAAATTACAGCGGTCTTCTGCACAGGACACTAAGAAACTCTGTTCTCTCCCTCTAACAGATACTGCTGCTATGCTTTCTTCCATAAGAGATTCTGCTCCAAAATGTGTTTAGGTCCCTACAGAATGATCCTAAATCCACTTGGCTGTGGGTGGAAGAGAAAACATGAGTGAAAGCTGAAGCAAGAAAAGGTTCTTAATTTTGTACCACAATTCAGAGGACTGGACGAAACATTTG
>JAOXXN010000471.1:16878826-16909045 GCA_026770055.1 Myrmophylax atrothorax | reverse complement strand
CAATTCAGGTGTCAAAGCATGTTGGTCAGAAAAAGGGGTCTGCATTGCTCTCTGTAGCAGCAAGTTGAGGCAGAACACTTCTTTGGGGGCTACAGGAGCTTCCCTGTCTCTCAATATCCCCTACCATTTACACGGCTGAAAACTCCGGAGCTTAACAACAAAGAATTTTAATCAAACTGCAGTTCAAGAAACCACAGACTAACACAGACAAATTTTAAGAATAAATAAACTACTCAAAAAATCAGTAGCTCATCTGTCCTCAGCTCCTATGTATGCTAGAGGTTTGAGATTATTTTATCTTGCATATTTAGTAAGCTGAATCCTTAGCAGGTCTCAGTCAATACAGATCCCATGGAGCTACCGCTCATCCCTGATGAATGCAGAGCCAAATGCCTCCAAATGCTGAGCTGCTCCAGTCTCCACATTTCTTCAAGCACTCACATGCATCCACAGGAACAACCACCATGTTGCTTCTTATCAATTCAGTTAAAAACAAACAGATGTCACAGCCAAATATTTTTGAGGTGCTGTTTTCCCTTGGAAAATGATGAACTGTTAAATCAAAATGTTGTCTGGGAACATGTTGATTCACATTGTTATTTAGGAAAAAAACTTTCTTGTTTAAAATCCATTTTACGTCTTACTATTAGAATAAATTATGTAGCTTTGAAAAGCAAAACATTCTGATTCAACAGAAACATTTCTTTACAGAAGTCAGCTTTCTCAACAATTTACAAATGTTTGATCTTGTGTTGATTCAGAATTGTTTTACATTGCCATTGCAATGGCAGAATCCTGTAGAACAGAGCAATTGGTTTCCAGGTAACTCCCAGAGTTGCGTTTGTTTCTTCATACCTCTTAATATGTAGTTGCTCTCCAGCAGCTGAGTGTGATCCCAGCAAATGCCAAGTAATGTAGCCCGTTTTCACCAGCTTACAAGCTACCTCAAATAGATGTGACATTACTATATGGTTCCTCAGAATATACATCTATATATTTTTGAGAGTTACTGCACAGCAACTGATCATCACGAACTCACTGGCCAGCCAAATCCCTTCATTGGTCCCCAACTCTGGACACTTACAGAACTTCAGAAGATAGGCTGAGTAGATTTGTAGGCCTTAAAATGCAAAAACAAGTGCACATGAGATATTGATTGCACTGCAGCCTAGGATGAACTAATCAGCCAGAGACAATCCAAGCCTTTTGAAGGAAGCAGGCTCATGAGAAAGGATTCATGATTTCAGGTTGGTCCAAGGCATCATACTGCCTTTTAAGATGGGCAGTTTGTGTATCACTGTGCATATAACCAGCCCTGTTTTGAAACAAGTTGTACAGTGTGATTTTTTTCCTCCCCAGGAGGACTCTGCACCCCTCAGTGGCAGAAGTACCAGGGCATCCAGTAGTCACTGCGGCAACTGTCCCTGTTCAGACCTTGTTTGTGATGGTATTAAAATAGCCACTTCTGAGATTTACTCTGCTCCTGCTGCTGCCTCTCAGCATTGCAGGAGTGAGGAATTAGGACACAGCACTTGAATTCCACATGGCTGAGCAGAATTTCATATTTGTCTGAGAGCAGTGAAAAAAAAAAGGGGGGAGCAAAAGGAGCTCCCTTCCTACACTGCAAACCTGAACTCATACATGCTTAACAGGCTGAGGGAGTATGGAGAGGTTCAAGCTTATGGTATGAGAGGCCCTCAGTGAAGGAACCTGCCGGAAAATCTACGAGGAAGGGTAAAGTACAGTGGTTGAGCAGGGAATCCTAGATGATGTTATTAGAAAAAAATAAAAGTCTAAATGTTATTCCCCAAAAGTTATTTCCCAAAACTGACAAAGAAGGTTTGGAAAACAAAGAAGTGGTCACTGGAAAAGTGAGAAAATTACCAAGGCTATTTTTCCTACACCATTAAAAGCAAGAACTGTACCAGCAGAATAATAAAATCTACATATCCCTGTAAATAATGGCAGGGGACGGGGGGATGAACATGACGAACAAAAGAAAACGATGAGATGCCCCCTTTGGGAGGTCAGAGGGCTGCGTAAGTCCCAAGAAGACAAGGAAATCTTTATTCTTTTGTCTAAAACTGTACTCATAATCAATCAGATTTTAGCTTATGCCTCCAAACATTAAGACTATGAGTCAGTGGTGAAACCAAAGCATAACCATAGCAAACTGTTACCTTTTAAAGAATGAGGGCTACAACTCTTTGCTTACAAAGTCATTTTGCATTTTTTGTCTCAAATTTATCCTTCAGTCATCCTTGTGAAATGGAAATATGCTGCCAGGACCAATTTATTATCTAATACATTGCAACGGCTAAGCCTGTTTATTATGAGATGCTACAGCAATGTTTACTCAAACATTCAAGAAGAGCAATTTCACTTCTTACCTTAAGATTGTTTCTTTTAGGTACACACTGATATTGCTGCTACCCAGCATCAGCTTAAAAATCACACAGTAGAAGCGTAAGCTTCCACCTCTTTAGTCCCCATGTTTTATCGCTGAGGATCAGATAAATCAAAGACATTTTTCTTTTTCTTTCTTCTGCTTTTAAACATATACTACTGTATGTTGTTTCCACTTGGGTCGAGAGATGGCTATATAATACATTAGACATTTGCTTTTGCAGACTTGGGAAGGAATTTAATCAGTACATGAATGAGGCTTAAAGAAACAGAAAGCTTCCTAATGCAAATGCAGCTGTGACTGATAAGAAGGACAATGGATAGAAATCCTTGACTTGATTAACTTAGTGACCTAGAAAGAGGGATGTGTCTCATTCCAGCAGGGCAGAACAGAGAAACACTCATTAACTGTTCCTTTCGGCTGAAAGGATCCGCAGCACTCACTTCCGCACCCAAAGGAGCCATTCACCAGAAACTTGGACACACTAGGGAAGCCTTTCTTTCAGTTTCTGGCTGTACAAAGTCGAACAGAGGTACAGGCTTCACATAAATAAGTGTCTTTCTCTGTCCTCCTCTCCCTCTCGCGCTCCCTGCTTTGGCTTTTCAGAGGGTTCAGCTGGTCCTAAACCACATACAGTAAGAAAGATTATTTCAAAAGGACTTGATTCACTTTGATGTGTTGTTTTGTTTTAATGAGATGACTTTTCTAAGGACACAGAAACCTCTTAACTATTTCATATCTGCACATGCACTACGTAGATCTGCAGAGAAATTGTCCAGGAAGGAGAGCAGAACTCAGCAAGACTAATCTTAGTAAGACCTTTAAAAATATTCCCAATATATCTTACACCCTCAAAGCCCTGTGGACAGCAGCTAATTAAATCTCTCAATACTGTTCTGATACAGATGAGTTAAGAGTAGTTATCTCTGTTTTGCAGGTGGAAGTAGAGAAATAACATGACATGCTGCAGGATTTAGAAACTACAGCCATTTCCTTCTCCAACTCATGGCTCTAAGTACACAACCCAAGATCTCATGGAGCAGCCCAGTTGCATGAGATGAAGGGGTCACAGACTGCCCTGGGGAACAGTTTAGGCACTGAGAGAGAGAAAGGACATGAACCCAGAACCAGTCTCCTAACCCCAAGGACTCGTGGCACACAGTAACGATGCTGAACAGCACTGACATTTTTACACAGAGAAGAAATGGAGCACAGAGGTCTCATAAAGAATCAATTAGATATTGCAAGAGAATGCAAAGTAAAGGTGGGGGAGACATACAGAATAGCAAATGAAGAGGAGAAAGGCAGCAGCATTTTTTCCTAGGGCTGGCTCACGTCTCCACTCAAGCTATCACAGGGCTGATTGGCACACAGGAGGATGGGAATCCAGAAATGTAACAGAGCTGGAAAAGAAGCCAGATCTTCTTTATTTAGCTACGGTGGTCCCATACCTCCAAGTAACAGAGGTTTGGAAGATTAATTAACATTCTGAAAGGAAAGTCTGACTGCCAGAGCAGATTTCTAATTAGCTACTGATAGTGCCGCCAGGCTGCTTAAGAGTCAAGGCTGATTCTACTGGCCACACACAGGTTGCAGGCCCTGACTGAGTAAAAAGCAAACAAACCTGAACACTACTTACTACAGTGACTCATGGATAACAGGCCAAATAGAGCACATTAACACTGGCTTATGAGATGGTGGGCTTGCAGCATATCTCCAGGGATCCTAACAGTGCTTCCCTAAGAATTAAGACATTTATGTCTTAGTGCCTGTGTGAGCATAACCATCTTTCCTCCACTCATCTCAAAACAATGATCTAAAAATAGCATACAAAGTCATGAGAGCTTACCTGAGCCTCAGCCCTGCTGGGATAATAGCACCAAGCACAAGTCATGCTTGGCTAGGGATTGCAGATAAATGCATGGCAAAGGCAGTGGGAATGCCCAGACCCTTCAATGGATGGAGCTCTTCCACAGTCCTGGGCTGATAGTATGAGAGTTAAATATTTTTGATGATCAGAAGGGCAACAGAGATCTTCAGGAGTATCACTGCTGTGTCTGATCTTGGAGAGCCAGCTTATATTTCCACAGTAATTTCGACTGCCCTGTTCCCACCACCACTACCAACCTCTCCCCTCCAAATTCTTCTTCTCATAATGGAAGTCTACTCTTTCGGGAGGTTCAAATTTCCCCCTGAAGCTTAAATGTATTTTTCCAACCATATCTGAATTCAAACAACATTCATAAGAAGTAAGGGCATAGGAGAAATTTAATGGAGAACTCAAGCAGGAAATAATAAGAGTCAGGCAATAAAAGGTGACAGGCACTGAGAAGCAGAGAGGCTGAAGACCACCTAAGCACAACTCAGTGCAGTTTGCAGGGAAGGAACATCTCAGCTGCCAGGCACAACAAGGCACCAAGGACAGAACAAGGTGTGCAAGGGAGTGGGCCAGCTCTGTGGAGCACAAAGCACACAAAAAGAAGCCATGAGTCCTTCCGGCAGGGATAAAGGAATGGACCAAAAGTGGGAGGAGGGGGGGAAGCGGGAGGTGCCAACTGCTCCTGCCAGACTCTGAGGTTGGCACAAGGTGATTGATGGGGGACATGCAAGATGTATAAAGGCAAGGAACTGTGAGGAGAAGGAAGAACCAGCTAATTTAGTCACAAGCAACTAACACAGCCAAAATTGTGCTAGGGTCAGGAGCCAGGCAAAAATTAGGAACTTTGACTTGACAGGAAGATGCTCGGCAAAATAGACAAAAGACAACCCAGTTTCTTCACAAAAAGACTGTGGAAATGGAGGCTGTTAGGAGGAACACAAGGAGCAGGTTTAAAAAAAAAAGAAAAAATAACCCAATCCAGAAGCAAGGAAAACTCATAAGGTGTAGTAAGAAAGGAGGCAATGAAGGAAACCTGATGTAGAATGGGAACAGGGAATGGAGTGTCTGACATGAAGCTGGAAGGATGAGCTAGTCAGTGGTAGAAGAAAGAGCAAGGAGAGATTTATGAGTTTGGAACAAATCACATAATTACAGATGGAATAAATAAAGCTTTCATCTAAAATCTACTTCTTAATGCGTCTCCCAGATACTTTGGTGTGTGCCTGCTGATAAGGAGCTAGTTCAAAATAAAAGGAAGCACAAATCTCTGAGTACTTAAACAACAATATGCTTGCCTTATCCTGCTGGTAAGATGCCTGTGACTTGGACCAGCCAGGTCCAAGCCAGGCCAGGAGAGGCAGATCAGACCCTGGGAGGAACATAAAACTCTTATTCCAGGGAAGCAGCTGGCAAGGGCACGAGGAGGCAAACACCCAAACACAGTACCAGAAATAGAATCTACAAGAAGTGGCCTCTACATAGTCACAATTAGAGGAACAGTCCAGGCCTGATTAGAAAAGAGGAGGGGGGAGGGGAACTACAAATGTAGCCTGAAACCAAGGAGGGGGGGAAAACATTAGTGCCCAAAGGAAAGCTCAAATGCTGTTTAATTCAAAGCAAATGACTGAAAAATTGCAGGAACCTCTCTAATCCCATCACTGACACCTTATTTTTCAGCCACCTTATCTGTTTGGCTTTTTTTTAGCAGGAAGAGAGAAAAGATTTTATTAATTGAATTAATAAAATCCCTTGTTGACGCCAGTCCATCCTGGGTGATTACAAATCCTTTCCAGATGGATTGTAATTTCCATTTATCTTTTATTCCTCTGCCCATCATCAACCCACAGGGCATGAGAACACATTTCTAGCCATCACTGGCTTAGTGCTAAATCTTCAGAGGTAACTCTAACAGGCCTCTAAATATCTTTACTCCATTTTGAGACCAAATTCAAAATCAGTTTGCTTTTGTATCCACACATAGATGAAACAGTGAATTGGGTCCAAGCCTTCAGTCATATTTGTGAAAACCTCTCTTCCCAAAACTTATCCAAAGATGTGGAGGATCTGCTAAGGTTAAATCTGATTCAAAAGCTGAAAGCTTAGATTTGAAGATGCACTGCGTGTTTGGGTTCATCCCCATGCCCTTTACCAACACAAATCATGCTTTCAGGGCTGCTCAGTATAGTCCTGAGTGTGCATCTGCTTGGCTAAATTACTGACTGTGACTTCAGGAAACTGTATTAATTACACGATCGAAATTTGCAGGAAGCGAGCAAGAAGGGCCTCCCTTCTAATAATTAAAGAAAAAAAAAGACTGTGGACAATCAAGAGCAGAAAATCCTATTTTAGTGCTGCAGCTCCATGTGTGCAGATCATTAATTAATCTCTTTGTACATCACAGGATTCTGCCCTTCAGTTGAACCCTTTGCCAGGCTCCAAAAAGGATCCTAGCAGCTCTCTTCCCTCTCTTTTTCCTTCCATACAAGGCAGCCGCAATGAAACCCCCATGGTCAAAGGGGGTGAAAGCTCCTCCTAAGTCCATCATGGGTAAGGAAAGGTGGAAAGAGCAATACGGACAATATCTTTTCTCAGCTGTTTTTAAACAACATATCCTTTTATTATCAGTAATGATTTCCTGCATCAACTTGAAAGAACAAGCTCCTTCCCTGTTCAGTGATAGTTAAGGGATTAAAACAGAATTCCCTCACTGTAAGCGACAGTCACATACAATACAAACTCCTTAACCTGAATTAAGCCAAAAGAAAACATTTATTTAAAAAGAAAGGATGGGTTGGAGCAGGAGATGCTGAAAATCTCTGTCAAAAAGTAACATTAAAGCCACTCAGTTGTTGAAAACAAATAATAGCTTATTCCAGGAGAGAACATGCTCTCAAACTTCAGCCCAAATTTCCAAGAGCTACAAAGAGACTTGGGAGTTCTGAAGGCATGGCCTGAACAGATAATCTCAGAGCAAGACAGGTTTCCCATCTCGGACTGTCCAACACCACCAAAAAAAAAAAAAACATTCAGCAAGTGAGGAGGGTCTCAAAGGCTGCAGCAAATAGCTAGGAGACAGGCAGGAAGACTGCCTCAACCTTTCATTTTGCACAAGTGGCACTTTAGCACTGTACCTTTTGCAGCTGGGTCGCTACATGACAGGGAGCAGCAAAATAAAAAGGAACATCCAGAACTACAAGGCCACATTAAGGTGCATTTCATTAGGTCTAGGTTTCCATGCAAAAAGAGAAGAACTGCTGGTCAGGCAAGTCCAAAAAAGAAGACATCTCTTTCCACTTGGCATAAACATTTCATAACAACTACAGTTCCATTAATTGACCTATGCTTAACTGTTGTGTTCACAGAAAAGCAAGTAACAGTGGCACTGAAAGCCACAATGAACTAGTGTGTTAAATCACTTTTGACTCCTCTCCGTAGTGGTCACTCAACTCTGCAGTGAGCCAATTAAAACATGTTTATTTTAAGGATTAATAAAAAACAGCCTTGATAAAATAGATCAGGTTTATTTTCCCTAATTATTTTTCCTGTTTTCTCAAATTACTTACCTGTGCTTATTGAAATATTCCCAAGTACCTACAGGTAGACACTTAATGATTTTAATAGGAAAAAGGTTTCAACTACTATATTCAAATGTTAATCTCATCTGTATAAAATCACACTCCCAAAAATAGAATTTAATTTTACTGAGCAATATGTACAGGGATATGTTAATACTCAGTTCCTAGTTTCAAGCATAACTTTGCTTGTCATATAGGCAGATACATGTAAATGCACACATCTTTTTCAAAATATACTTTAAAAAATACACTCACATAAATACACATATATAATACACAAACACACAGATTTAATGTACAGGTACAGCATGTATCCAAGAAGATGCCATTCAACAAATGGTGAGAATTCTGAGAATGACTGAAAACAGGGTAATAACACATTATAACCCTTGCTCTTTGTACAGGTTTCCTAGAGGTTTTATGTGGATGACTGAGGACTGCTACTACATCTACTATGTTGCATGCAGGGAGGTCTGGACATCTGGTAGAGCAGCTGAAATTACTGTATGTCCAGAAATCTTGGCTGTGCATACTGTACAGACGCTGGTGAAACTGCATAGCATAGGTACAAAGGAACCGGGAATTTACAAAAATTTTGAGTTTAAGGGGCAGGCAATGAGGCAACTGATGTACATTTAAACACTTCCATCGACAGAGCATCCAGCTTATTTTCTGAGCAGGAAAGACTCCAGCAGAAAGTTATGGACATAAAGCTGAAAGCTTCCTATACTCTACCACTGAAACACTGCTCCCAAGATGCTGTGGTCAGAGACACCCTTAGATTGAAGACAAGGAAATTCTCAGTGCTACATAGACTGACATTTGTCTTCATTTTCATTCAATCAGAAAAATAGCTCTTTGCTTAAAAGGGGAAAACTCAATACACTACCCATTAAAAGAAAATAAAATTTAAAATTAAAAGAAACAATATATTCCGATCCTAAGCATCTGAAGTGACTGTATCACAACCAAAACCTACCATAGATTTCTTAATTGGGGCAAAAGTCACCTATGAAAACTTCATCTCCATATTGTACATTCTGTGCAAAGTAGCTAGCCTTCATTTCCCTTTCCTCTTTGGCTGTCAAAATGAAGAACTGGGAAGCATTTACCCAAAGCCTGGCAGAGTCTGTCAAAGATTTAGTAGCATAATTGATGGGAAATCTCGTATGTTTAGACAGGATTGACTGACATCAGGCTCTACAACATAGCGTGCCAAAACTCTTATGCCATTACAAAACATGTCCAACAAAAAAGTGGTCCAAGTTCTGGCAGTGTATAATGGCAGCTTGCTTGGATACAACCAAAAGCAGTTTCATCCAAAAGATACAGAACACGGATCTTCTTTGTGAACTATTAAAAATGGGTGTGTGGCCAGTAATATGTAAAAGACACTGAAACAGACTGTTTAACAATGGAGCTATATGGGACAGTGGCATCACTGTTACAAAAGGAAGTGGAGACTATCATGTTCTTCAGGTGGGGGGAAAATGTTAGGGGCTAGAATTAATAACAGAATAACTATCTATAAAGCCTTGCAACTACAATGGATGCCAGATCATTAGTATTCTTGACTCAGATTTTTCATGGTGAGGAGAAAACTGGAAGCTGTGAGCAGAGCAACAAGAAATAGAAAGAGATCAGGCTCAAACTGCAAGGTCAATTTAGATATGCAGTTCTTGCCCAATGGGAGTTTAGTCAAGAAACACAAATACATCAGAAATATTTAACAAAGTATAACTCTCCACAAAGGCATGTGCACACTGCTGTCTTGCACAGTATTGACAAATTGAGTTACTTGAGGTCTGATTACTAACTCTATTGACAAGTGTTCAGAAGCTCAAACTAACTGGATATAGCAGTTTTCTAACCAATATGATTTAATATTATCACCAAATAGGAGGAAGGCTTGAAAATAAAGACTGTACTCAGTAATGCTGGTATGGACAATATATCAAGTGTGCTACCAGCAAATGCTTGCGATGTAACTGTCTAAACATTTTTAGATTACATTTCCTGCAAGGCTCATTTCCTGTGATATATATGCAGGTTTAACATGAATGTGCAGCTTTTGCACACTATGCTATGCCATATTTTTGCTTTTTTGGTTATTTGCTTTATGATTTTTTTAAGTTGTCTCTAGGCAGGCAAAAGGTTTACAGCTTCAAGCTCCTCAGAAGAAGCTGAGAGTATCCACTGGGAGACAGGCTTTCAAAGATCAAAGAAAAGAAACATCCTATCCCCAATCCCCAAAAATATTAATGGTCAGCTGAATTCTATTTCTTTTTTTGGCTGGCATATCTAAAAAAAGCAGTTGTAACCAAATTCCTCTCTCCCTCTGCCAACTCATCATTCAGAACCAAAGATCTGTAATGCCAATGCAAGTTTTTTGCAGCAATAATATAATAAACTCTGTGGTGTAAAGGATATAAAATAACGTCATTTCTTGACCAACTCTTCAGATACAACTGTTTGGCAGGCTAATAGTGTTGAGGCTGTTCATCCGGGTGAAGAGAAGGCTCCAGGGAGACGACTTAGCAGCCTTCCAGTCCTTGAAGAGGTTTGAAAGAGAGCTGGAGAGGGACTTTTTAACAAGGGCATGTACCGATAGTACAAGGAGAAATGTCTTTAAGATGCTGATGATTAGATTTACATTAGATATTAAGAAGAAATTCTTTACTGTGATGGTAGCAAGGCACTGGAACAGGTTGCCCAGAGAAGTTTTGTATTCCCCATCCCTGGAAGTGTTCAGGGCCAGGCTGGATGGGACTCTGAGCAACTTGGTCTAGTGAAAAGTGTCCCTTCCCCGGCAGGGAGGTTAGAAATAGGTGATTTTAAGGTCCTCTCCAACCCAAATAATTTAACCTCCAAAAAAAACCCACCAGAAAAACCCCAAAACAAACACCAACACCCACCCCCCATAAACAAACCAAAACCAAAGAAAAAACCACAAAAAATCAAACTAAGAAACTCCTCCTATGAACAACAAAAAAAATTATTTCTGTGCCTAAAAGGTAATAGAGTTTAATAAACGCAGAGTCAAACTGCAAAGATATTTTAAGTATTGGTCTCATACATAAAAACATACACCTACTAAGGTTAGCACTATGATGGTAAAGAAACTCAAATTCATTATCAGAGAAAATCACTATTTTTTTTCCCAATACTTGTCATACTTTATGTGAGAGTATTATGAAAAAAAAACAAACTCTGAATTAAAATCCAAGCTTCATGGAAAAGGAAAGCAGTTTTATGTAAATGCATTTCTCACTACTTAATGCTGCATAGTTTGTGTGGGTAGAAAACCATACAAATCAACCACAAATATGGAATTCGTAAGTGGTAAAAGATGCATGCCCTAACTCCAAATTAACAGTAAGGTGGTGATGGTTATATTATTTTTGCTGGGCTATTTCTTCATTACAATAATAATTCTTTATTTCTTCACCACAAAATCACTTATGTTGGAAAAGACGGCCAAGATCATCGAGTTCAATCTTTGACTAAACACCACAATATTAACCTAACCACAGAGCACCAAGTGCCCCATCCAGTCAGTTCTTGAACACCTCCAGGAATGGTGACTCTACCACCTCCCTGCCAAGTCTCCATTCCAATGCTTAACAACTTTGCCTGTTAAGAAATTCCTCATGATGTCCAAACTGAACCTCCCCTGGCACAGCTTGAGGCTATGACCTATCATCCTGCTGATGGTTGCTTGGGAAAAGAGGCAGACCCATCCAGCTACAACCTCCTTTCAGTTGGAGAGCAAAAAAGGTCTCCCCTGAGACCACCTTCTCCTTCAGAGTGAACACCCCCAGCTGCCTCAACCATCATTCATAGGACTTACTCTGCAGACACTTGACCAGCTCCGTTGCCCTTCTCTGGACTCGTTCCAGCACCTCAAGGTCTTTCTTGCAGTAACGGGCCCAGAACTGGACACAGCACTCAGGGTACAGCTTCACCAGTGCTGAGTACAGGCAGAGAATGACTGCCCTAGTCCTGCTGGCCACACTATTTCTGATACAGGCCAGGATGCCATTGGTCACCTTAGCCACCTGGGCACACTGCTGGGTCATGTTCAGCTGCTGTTGACCAGCATCCCCAAGTCCTTTGCTGGGCTGCTTCACAACCACTCTTCCCCCATCCATAGGGCAGGACTCACACTTCACCTTGTTGAACATCATACCTCTGGCCTCAGCCAGATCTCTCTGCAGAGCCTTCCTAGCCTCCAGCAGATCAACACTCCCACCCTGCTTAGCGTGAACTTACTAAAGATACATTCAATCCCCTCGTCCAGATCACCAATAAAGATATTAAACAGGACTGAACCTTGGGAAGCCCCACTAGTGACCGGCCACCAACTGAATATGGCATCATTCACCACCACTCTCTGGGCCCAGCCATCCAGCCAGTTTTTAACCCAATGAAAGAGTGCAGTGCACCTGTCCAAGCCATGGGCTGCCAGCTTCTCCAGGAGAATTATACCTAAGAAATACAAGGAAAGGTACAAAGTGCTTGGGATTATAAAGAATACAGGTAGTGAATGATTATTTCAGTATTCTGACATAAGTTTTTTAATAAAATGGATGAAAAGGAAACATTCATCTGAAATCATGTTTTCCTTACACAGAAGCTTAAACATCATGCATTAATCCCCTTAATAATATAACATTGACTTAAGAAAAACAAACAAAAATTAACAATAGAAAGATGTCTTCCTGACATTTTTGAGCACAAATCTCTCTCAAATAAAAGTATTTCTAAATAGCCAGTATTAAAATACTGTTGTAAAAATCAGAAGGGTCAAACACTAAATGCCTTCATAATCTAGAGATTAAGGAGAAAAACCTGGCCAGTTTGATAAAGGTGAAAACAAAAAATCACCAATTCTGGAAACTTTCAGAAAGCTGCTCCAGGATTTCTCTCCTCTCTGCAAAACTGGGAAATCCAATAAAGCTGGTAAAGACCAAGTGCCCTCACAGAAGCAAATTATGGCCCTGATCCTGCAAATAGCTCAGAAGTGCTTCCAGGACTAGGGTGGATGAATTGAAATAATTTAGTTTTTTCTAGCTTGTGACTGCGGCATCATCTATATTCTGTACAGAAGACAATCCATTGCAGGCAGGCAAACAAATTAGATGTTCTTGGAGTTTGCAAGCTGAGCTTGTTATTTATCATTAACAACCGCAGTAATTATGCTGCAAATGGCCACCTGTTTAAATTACTTGGGCATTTGTGTTCCAGACAGACTACTGGGAAATCTGGGCACGTGGGGTTTTAAGGAAGAAAGTCTATAGTTCAATAATTGAGTTTGACCTTATTAAAAAGAGAGGAATCTTTGGGAAGAAAACATAAACATGCAGTCTGAAGAGCAATCAAGCATACAAACTGCTACCACACATGAGCTTACAAGGAATGGCCATATCCTACATGCTCCTCTGTGGAGCAACAACTGACTAAGTGGTGTGACTGCTGATCTTCCTCCTGCCTCCCATCCCTTTCTGCTTTCCTCTGTATCCAGAGTATCTGCCTTAATTCAGAGCTGCTCCTGTATGTGCTCTGGCTTCTTGGCCTAAATTTAAATGATACCATTTTGTTCCACATTTCCTTGTCGCAATTCATTCAGTATTTACCATCCCACTACTGCTCCCAAAAAGACACTGTCAGATTTCATGCAGAAGAAATCCTCGCACAAGTTGTCTGGACCACACGTCATCTCTGCTCTGAGAGCGGACTTCGGGAAAGGGATTCTAGGAAGGCTTCTAGGAAGTGACTCAAAAGAATTTCAATGCACACTTGTTAAATAAGCTACTTCAGAAACTTCAACAAAAGCCACTGGATATATAAATTAACTTACTAACTCACACCACAAGCCACATGTATCATCTTAGCAGTGCACGCATTCTTTCAAAGTGTGAAGTAGGGGGGGATTCCCAGCGCAGTGATAGGTGATGATGGAAACCTAGTTGCGTTTTTGTTTGGGTTTGGGAGGGTGCTGGATTTTTTTGGATCAGTGTAGCTTGTTGATTACACTTTGTATATTATCATCAAAATACTGTGGAGATTTCAAAGGCTTACTATGCTAGTCCATTTGAAAGTGTTGGCAATCTGCAATACTGTGGTTGTTAAACAAACTACATTAAATTTACTTTGCAGCTCAGGGAAGAGAAATAGGAAAACAAACTAACTTACAAAAGAGGGACACAGATTTTTTTTGCACGAACAGCAGCCTGATAGGACATCAGCTGAAGACAGAGCCCTAAATGAACAGTTAAGAATTCCACATAGGATGTGACAAGCTTCTTACCGTATTAACAACTTTTGTTTTCTTAAGACAATGCTGTGTTATCCTCCAAGAAATTCTTGGATATAGAAGTGCTAAGCCTTTGCTCTTGCTATTACTAGTCACTTTTCTGAGACAAAAGCTTTAGGGCAAACTACTTTCCACTGCTGGAAAATACCCATACTTTACTCAAAGGGTTAGTGACTTTATAGCATGTATTTGTTGCCAACTCTCTGTCAATTTACTTTCCAACTAATTTAACGCATCTTGACTCTGAGGTGTTTTTAACTTTCTCCCCTGCTGATATGACAATGTCAGAGATCAAAAGCTCATTCCCATCTTTCCACTTATGCTACATTCAAGTAAATTACCAGATATATTACAGAAAATTTGCAGCACTCATCCAAACACAAGTCACAAGCTACCCCAACAAACTCTGAACACACTGCAGAGTCAGGAGTACTGACAAGCCAGGGCTGGAAAACTAAGCTAAGAAACTATGAAAATGCATCTCCTGTACCTAAGAGGCACTTAGAGATGTGTGGACTGGAAAGAAAAACTCAAACTCCTAGGGTGGAAGGCGGAGGGGGACTGAAGGGTAGGTAGGGGGTGTGGATGTGTGCGTTCAGGGAATAAAAGGAAAAAAAAAGATACAGAGGTTTTCTTTTAGCTTGGTTTAATAAACTTAGTAAACAGATTTGTAAAGCTTTGGCAGGTCTACATGGGTTTTAACCTGTTCTTGCCCACACACGTTAAGAAGGACTTGCAGAACACTCAAAAGAAAATAATGAGCAAGTGTCTAGTAAAGAGTAGGTCAAGCACTTCTAACTCACCTCTCTAGCCCTTTCAGCACAAGTTAATCCTCCTTTGGCACTGAAATAAAGAAATATAAACAGAAATCCCTTCTGCGTTGGCTGCCTGCCTGAACTACAGTGTCTGTAAACTTTCACTGAAAACCCTGTTGGAGTGAAAATTAATTCAGAGAAGACAATTCATTGCTACACAATAAGTGACTCTCTCATAACAACATACCTGACAGTACAGCTTTATAACCTACACTGGAGGAAAAGACATATGAATATACAACACATGGCAAACACACACAGAAAATGGCGAATAGTTGCGTTCTGACTGGAAATTTGCAAGAATACTTCAAATTGGGAGATCTATGATAGGGGTGATATTGAACATAGACAATGAAACAGGGAAGAATTTATTTCAATTCCACCTTAAGTGCTCTCTAATGCACACCAAAACCACCCCGCTCTTCAGCATTCTTAGTAATTAGCTCTGATATCTTGAAAACAGTAAGTAAGAGATAAATTAACTGTATGGAGGGCTTAAACCAAGCCAGCATCATGGGCTGTATCAGAGTCTGAATCCCAGGATATTCTGCAGAGAGCACCACTGCAACTTAACAATTAGGAAAAAATACCTAAAAACCCTGACAAAAAACAAGAACTCTTAATGAAGAATGCACATGATGCCTGTTATGAGCATCAGAAACAAAACAGGGTGAAAGCACTAACTGAAAAAGCTTTAATATCTGTTTATTTTAATTTAAAACATTACAGAAATCAAAAGTTTGCTAGTTTAAGATTGCTGTATATTAAGTCATCTGGAAGACTATTAGGGGTATCTAGGCTTCCTTGCTCCCAGGTTGAACACAATTAGTGTCTCAAAGCAATTTCGGAAATACTTTTGAATAAACCAAAATTGGCTAACAAGAAGGAAAGCAAATGTTCCAAAATCACCATGACAAATCCAAATGAACTGCAGCAAAAAATCCCAGCTGGTAAACCACAAAATGCAATTTCTCACCATTTTCCAGTGATTTTCATGCCATACACCTTCAAGCTATTCAACTGTACTACCTATCAGATGGAATGTCTAGATGGATGGGAGGTGATTAGTGTCACAGGAATGCCTCTTTAGGGTTGAACTACCCAGGGCATTTAAGAGCAGAAAAAAAAAAGAGTAGGACAAAAATGGAATCAATCATATAGGGTAGTGGATAATTTATTACAAAGGGTTTCTTTTGCTTTTCTGGGAGGGCTGCAGTGACAAGCATCAAGGATGAGACAAACAACTTGAGAGACAAATCTTGACTGTTACTGGGGTTACGAAGACAACAGCTTCGACAGCGTGAAAGATGCCAGGTTACAGTAGCCAAGCAAGGGATAATGGAAGGTATTTAAATTAGACAGCAAAGCACTTATTTTTTCTTTCCTTCTTCCTTTTCCTCCCTTTTACTAGCATAACTGCACTGACACCAGTAACCATCTTGCCCCCTCCCATTGTGTGCTACCGTGGCCCGACAACAGGCAGACCTACCAGCTGTACTGAAACTGAAGTGGTGACCAGCAGACAGATGTTTTCATATAAGTTTATATGATTTTTTCCCCAATACTCTTCCCAATAAACAGCAATTACATGCAAATTGTGTAAATCTAAAATATTCAGCACCAGGTTCCATATAATGACTGTTGTGTTTCCTGGACCAACTCTGCAAAATCCTCAGCACCTGTTCAGAGCTGTTAGGTGAACTGGTCCATCTTTAAAAGGTTTGTCAAAAAAAAAAATCAAGTCTCACAGCTATTCCCCAACAAAGCTACTTTCAAAAATGACATGCCTTCCCCTTTTAAGCTGTCAAAACAGAGCTGAAACGGATGCTACCATTCTCAGTCTAGTGTGGAGATTGTACAAACTGTAATTTCCAAATCCCTCAAAACACTAGAGTCACACATATCACCACTAGAAACACACAGCAAAAAAGGGCTGGGTTTAGTTTGATTATTTACCTGCTCAGCCCTATTTGAAAAAAAACAACACATCAGAAAAGCCTGTCTTACAGACACATCTAAAGCACAAACTAATATTACATGTAGGTCCATTCCACAGCAAATTCCATCCTTAATTATTCCTGTGTTTTCCTACACCTGCTCAACCCATTACTCACTCTACATAAACAGGAGACCAGCACCAGTTGTATTAGGCAACAGAAAAGAGTTAGAATTAATCTTAAGAGCATAAATAGAATGTAGTTCATACTGATGGCAAGAGCAGCCTGACCACAGAGAGCCAGACAACACAGGCTACAAAATCCACCAGAAATTCTGCCCTCTGTAAAGCAGAAGGTTATTTGAACTTGTGTTGATGGTGTCTGACCAGTTTTAATTTCCTGTTTTCTTTCATCTATCAACTCCCTTGATATTCCCTCATTCTTTTAAATCCACACAGAGTCCTTCTACATCTCCTGTGTCAGGTATTTCAAAGCCTGTTCCCCGAGCAGTTTACCATGTGCCAGAGCTGAGTCTGTGCATTTTGGCAGTGAACACTGATGCAATGAGAAAGGTTATTTTACCCACGGCTCCTTGAGCATGTGAGGAAGCTTTCTTTTACTGGGAGCAGGCTGTTGTCACCTTGCCTGCAATCCTCCATTACCGTGACTTGGGAGACAGCGATAAGCTACAGCTCCCATTTCTTTAGCTTTTCTTCAGAGAATTAGGAACTCTGCATCTTGATAAAATGATGCAGAGTATGTTGCTTAAGAATGAAAGTGATTATGTAGCCTTTGATTGCCGAAAGCATGCTTGATAAATTGAATGGGAAGGCATTAAAAAAAAATGGGGAGGTGGCTGAGAACAAGAGATGTTAACAATGAAGCTCTTATGTGAGGAGGATTCAGGTCATCAATTTTCCTTCAGTATGAATCAAATACTGTTAACAACATGGAAGCAGCTCCCTGATAAGACACACAGACACGCTTGAGAAATTTAATGCTTTGCCCCTCATCGCAGAATTTACAGCATTTAATCGACCAAATGGAAAGGCAGAGGCTCTTATCAACTGGAAAGCGGGAGGCATGACAGGAGAGCAGGCTGGGATAACTAATGCACAGTGAAGTCATAGGGATGCTTGCAAAGCCACTTCAGTGTCTCGGTGATGCTGAGGTTCTCTTGACTTAATTAAATTACATCTCCCCCATGGGCACAATCTAATTTGGGATGTGATGGAAGTAAGGGACGGCCTCCATTTTCTTCCATGCCCCAAAGGGCACAAGAGTATCACTGAGTTAGATGCCTGACGATCCACATCAAGGTTTGCATTAGTGAGCTCTTCTGCTTTCACCCAGAAGATTTCCCTCTCTTCTTCTTCAGACCCCCTCTCCAGGCTCCTTTTCAAAATACTTTCCTCTCAACCATGATGCAGACTTCCATCATTGCCATCCTCCAATTTGATACTGACCAAATCTGTCTGCCTCCAGGCTGTGCCCGCTGCATGCTTTGCTCTCGCGTCATTCTCTAAACTCTGAGTGTTAGTACAGTGTGTAGCAGGTAGTATCAGCAACTCCCTCACCTCCAAAACAAACTCCAAACCAACCAAACCAAACAAGACATCAATGTACAAGATGATCCAGTCATTCACCAAGCTTTCATACATATTTCTTCTATCTCAAAGGTGCTTACAATATCTTGGAGGTTTCTTTCAATCAGATTTCTCTAAGAGGCAAAATTACTTGTCAAACCAGAGCTACCTAACACAGATGCAAACCTCTATGTGCAGAATCATCACAAAATTTAATTAAAATTAAGACTCTGCTAATAGCAAAACAGCCATACTTCCCATTACCTCTTAAATGGTGGTAGAAAGTAGCAAGTGAACTTTACAGATTATCCAATATGTGGCTTTGCCATCTATTGATGTACCCATGTATTTTAATACACAAGAATGTCACAAACATCCAATTTTCTAATATTTCTCAGAAACAGAATTTTACTTACTGGTCACAAGGAACCCCTCCCATATAAATTAATGCTAAAATTTTTCTATAGACCTCATTTACACATCAAGTAACCTGTAAGTAGAAAATTGAACAAAATAGAAGGTATTGACAGCAATAGTTGCAAACACCTATTCGGGGGACTTCTCCCTGCTCACAACACTCATCTAAAACACGGATTCAGTACACAAAAGGTGTCTTCACTAATCTGAATGGGGCCTGCTAGTACATTTTTTATTACATTAGCTGAATCGCACTGTCTTTTGGCTTCTGGAGAGTCAAGTGACAATTTTTTAACTCTAGTTATGGTGTCACAGTCTACCCAAACCATTTTTTTTTCCAGAATTTCTGCACTGACAAGCATTTCCTTCTTTCTATTTATCCAAAGCATACATTAAAATGGCTTGCAGAGGAGGAATTTCTCTGTCCTTATTTATTGAAAACTTGTCATTCCATAAAAGCAAAAAACGGGTGCCTTTAAATTATAGAGAAAAGGGACAAATTACAGCTTCACATATAATATAGCAGATTCCTGTAGCACCCAGCTTTCCTATCAAGTTTGGTCTCAGCAACCCTCCTTTCATGAAGATGTGCCCAAACTCTCCTGCTGCCTTGATGAAGCCACAGCACCCAGCCAAGGATCTGGGAAAGGTTCCCCTTGTACTTTGCCACTTGCAAGCAGCTGCTGTCAATGCCATTGATGTCCCACTTTGTGATCTCTTCGTACGAAGTCATCATCTCTGGCATGGGAAGGATCCATGCATCTCTCAAATGCACTCTTTTACTTACGGAGAAAGGTCACAAAATCTCTGCCAACAGTCTCTGCATTTCATGACTAGAAACAGAGTCTGCCCTTGAGGCCTGTGGGAAATGCCCACGGGGCTGTGATCTCAGGGTGGCATTTACTTCCTGACAAACTGAAAGAACAGTATTCATTGAAGAATAACATAATCAGGAAAACAATGATTAAAGAATAATTCTCATGTTGTATTCACCTGTCAATCAATCCTCTAAATCAAAGTATAGATCTAGATGCACAAAGAAGTAATCAACCTTTTCATCACAAGAATGACTTTTGAATGGCATTGCTTCTTGTTTCAGAAAACAGAACCCACTGCACACCTCAACTGAGGGGAAAGCCTGTTTTCTTCAGGTTGTTTCTGAGAAAGCACACAAGAAAAAATTGTAGGAACAAGAGAAATGCCGGAGGCTTTGACCATACAACTTGACTTCCACTGCCCTGCTGAGATTCTCATTTGTCTGTCACCAGTGCAGGCAACAGAGCTACACAGGTACATAACAATGATTCACCCTTACTGCAACTTAATCCTTGACCTGAGTAGGTATATGGTTTCCATTGTAGGACAGCAGAGAATGAGAAATATCCAACAACCCACAAACTGCATGTTCTGGGTGGAATTACTGGGAGGAGTGGAGGATGTGGGAAGCTGCTCTCTCTCCTCTGTTGAATTTGCCAATGGTGTATCTGCAAGGGAGAAGTCCCTCAACACTTCTGCCCATGCACCTCCTAAATTGCAAACTAACTCCACTTTACTGTGGAAGAGCAACTTCAGAGGCAAATTTGGGACGCTTTTCTACGAAAAGTAGAAAAGAAAGAGGCTCAGTTTTGAGTTCTCTGTAACTGCCACAAAACACCTGTGAGAAACCACATGTTTTATGATTTTCAAGACCAAAGTAACAAATTCCTGACCATATTACTGCAGGTGTCCTAGAGGCAATTAAGCAATCATCCAGAGACACAGACTCTCAGAGACTCCTGCTGTCAGCAGCAATCAAAAGCATCAAATACACCTGCAACAAACAGGAGAAGAAGCAGAAGGATCAGTGACATGGATTCATTCCTAACAATTTACAGGAAAGCAAATGCCATGGACAGGCAGAAAGGGATCTCTTTCTACATTGAACTGATACATAAACCTTCCAAACCCCAGGTGGTGTTCACACTGAGAAAAGCAGAAGCACAGAGCTGGCAAGGCTGCTGATTACAAGAAGAGAAACTTCTGCCACTTCCCCCAAGGGTGCCCAAGAACTCTAATATAATATTAAGATTAAAAATAAATAGAATAGAGAACAACATGCATATTATAATCAGAGAGGAGGCAAGAATTTACCCTGAAAGCAAGTTTTACTACAATTGTCTGCTTCAGGACTACTCTCATCCTAAGCACTACTTTAGCTTAATCTCCAAAAAATCAGTATGAGCTGCTGGGTACTCTGACTTCTGGAAAAAAACCCAAAACCTCTTGACAAAGATTAAAATTTATAATAATAGGATGTATTTGCATATAGTGTAAGTGCAAAAGTCACAAGCAAATAGGAAATGAATTCTGATGTTACCCGATCTAACAAATCAGGAAGAAATAATTCCTCCCCTCCCTGTATAAGTCTCTGGTCAGCAGTGTTGCTGGATACATTGAAAGCACTACACCATCTTAACCAGAGGATCAGTTCTACTCCAGCCAATCATCTGAAGGCCTTTTTATTTTTTGAAATGGTCCTTTTCCCCCACCCTCATATCCACCCTCTCCTCTCCCTAAGTTATAATGTAATCAAGTACTTCTTTTAGATATTTCACCTTCATAGCTAAAGTTCTTGCAGCTTAGAGTATAAAGCCTTCCCATACCTACAGCTTTGGCCTTCTTAAAGGCATCAATAATAAAATACAATCTGAGCTACCAGGTATACATACCAGATACAGAGAAGCCATTCAGGGTAAATTCTCTTTTGGAAAAGACGAAAAATTCATTCTCTCCCCAGAGCCAAGCTGAAGCAGTCAGGAGTATTCATGTCTTTTAGCTATCAACTCAATTAAGCAAGAAATAACGATTGCTGGGTAAGATGCAGCATGCATTGGCATGCATGCAAAATGCAGACTCAAGGAGTCTTAAAATGCCCTTATAAATACAGCAAAAATAGACCAATAAAATATTTTGTTATGACTATTTATGTGTGTATAACAACTCATTATTTCAATTCTCCGCATCAGGGATTTCTTGTTTCTTTCCTCTACTCCTTAAATAAATCTAAATAAATTATACATTTAAAAAGAGGCTATGCATCTGTAACAACAGAAACAAATTTCATATAACATCCAGCTGTCAAAGCCAGCCCTTCTGTCACTCTTTATTCAAGTCTGTTCTACATAATTCATGTCATCTTAATTATTTCCTTCTCTTTCTGGGTAGGATAGCATTTAAGGATGAGCCACTTACAGCACAGTCATTTCCTTTGAAGATGATACGACAGCATGACATGATCACTCACAAAAAAACTAAATTGATGTTTTAAGGTCTCCAGGTGGGGACTTATGTATATGCAGAGCCTATCATGACGGGACACCACTTGATCTGCATACTACAGCAATAAAAATAGCAGCATATATGCATAATACTGTGTTTTAACACAGACATACAGTGCTATTAATAGCCTCCCTTTTTGTTCCTTTAACTCCTGCATAAACAGATGCTGACAGAGTTTATGGGAAGCAGAGAAAGACAGAAGAAGAGAGCATAAGCTCAAACCAGACTGAGATAACTTTTTATCCTTTTTTTTCTTTTTTTCTCCTAAGTCCCCAAAATTAAAAATTCTTAACTCAGCCAAGGTCCTTCCTCTCCTCCACTACTCTGTGCCAATAATCAATTAGTAAGATTTATAAACATAGATTTAATCACAAGTACACTAAAATATGTCTAAAGCAGTATAGGCATCACACTAGAAACACCCTACCCCATTTGTACAGGATGAATAATTAAATTGTTTTAAGCGGTCTAATCTATTAATGCCTAGAGAGGCCTTAATTCTGGCCACTAAATTTCAAGAAGCTACATATGTCAATTCAATATAGTTAATAGCCATAAATCAACTTCCTCACTCTACATGACTAATGAATTTACTACATGACAGAGAAAGCCAATTCATCAAATTAAGGTTTCACTATAAAATGTTTCTCATTCTACCTAGTGCCCAGCACATTTCTGTTCCTTCTCTGCCCTTTCTTTGGCCTCCTGAAACATTTACTCACAAGAATGATTATGATGATTCAGGAAATGTTCTCAGTTGAACTGACCTACTAAGGCTCAACAGTACTTCACATTACCCCAGACCTTCCAGAATCATATTCTTCATGTTCCAAAACACTGTAAGAAACTGTTGATCGGACCCAGGCTAGAAACAAATCTGGTTTTGCTTCCTGTGCATGCAGCCCTGTACTTTTCGCCCTGCCCTGCTGCTCACATTACTTTGAACACCATCTCAAAAGTTACTCAGAGCCCCAGCAAAGCATGATTGCTTACCCAAAGCTGAGCTGAAACAGCAGGAAGAGCCTCCACACTCAGGGTTGTTGCCATCTAAGAGCACAGCCTAACACACCAGGAATATGAACTCGGATTGATCTGCTACCACTGCCAGAGCAACGTGCACAGACCAGCAAAAGTCAGGGGACTCACCGTATTAAGAGCTGGGAAGATCGAAGGTGTTGAACACAGTCATAGAACAAAAGCATTGTAAAATATAAACTTAATTCTGTATGGGCTGATTAACCATCATCAAAGAAATCCTCCTCGTTCCAGTTCTGTGATATTGCCTACCGAAATACAGATTGCCTTTTTCAGTGCCAAAACAGAAGGAGGAAATAGCCTACCCACCTGCTTCCCCATATAGTGCTGGCTCTAGGAAGTCACAGAAAATAGGAACTGCCCTCCCTGGGGGTGCTATCCCCAGGGAAGGCATTTGCTGGTGCAGCCACACAAAGGCTTTATGGAACATGGCAAACCCTGAATGCCTGCAAATGAGGGCACTCCAACTTCAGTTAGGAAAGTGAGGTTCACCTAGAGCAGTAAAGGAACCTAGACCTTCACAGAGCCTAATAAAATTCCCTGTAACCACATTAAAAAAAAACCCCACAAAGATTATTTAGAAATAAGCAACAACAGCACAGGTTTCACAGTTACAGAGAAAACACAGATCACCTGGGAACAAATGGGCACTGAGCAGCTCCTAGGAATAAAGAAAACATCCAACACATGAAAAGCCAGGAGAAAACAGAAAGTATTAAAACAAGAGTTACAGCTTTCTCCAATGTCTAATAATGAGACGATAATCAGATGATACTAAAACTAAAAGCTTGGGTAAGATGGAAAAAATTAAGTCAAAGGCTAAACCCTGGGCATATTATGAAGCCAGCTCCCTTGGACCTGATTTGCCTACTATGGTCTTACATACAGTGGTCAAAGGTGGGATATACAGTCACAGTGTGAGTTCATTGATTAGCAGCCATAAAAGTTTGGAGGTGCTAAGTTGAAAGTCATGACATCTGTGTGGGATATTAAGACAGTAATTTTTCAGCAATATGTGTGGTGTAGAAGCATGAGCCTAACAGACATCCAGGGCAGCACAATTTGCTTGCTTTCTTTGTCATTTTGAAGAAAACCAAAATGATCAACACCTGTATCATAATGAAATCTGGATTTGCTAGTATACTGCAATACCTTTGGGGTCTTCTGGATGTTGCCACTGGTATTAACTCTGAAGAGACTGTGCATTGCTTCTGCTTCCTTCTTGATATTAAATCAGTTCTTGTCTTTGTGTAAGTGTAAGGCAAGAATTGTGCAGTTTTCTCTTTTAAAAAGGCTGTCATTTGCTATTTTCCTGTGCACATGTTGCTGTACTTTCTCATACATACATCCATACATATATGCAGTCAATCTAGCTGTATATACAAACATACCAAATGTTGCACATAAAAGAAATGCATATATTTAAAACATCATACTGTATACTATCTATTTTGCCAATAGCCATCTGGGAGAAGAAAAAAGCATAGAAGAAATACTTCATGTAACCAAACCAGATTTTGTACACTTCTACAGAAAAAAAAATGTTACAGCTACTCTATGTTTTTCAAGCAAATTAACCATTACTGCAATACCTTTTATCCACATAAAGACAACAGGGCTACACCACATAGCAACCAACTTCAGCAGACCACCATCTTGCTTTTCAGTGTATTTTTAAATGTCACAGAAGACAGGACAAGCACATTTTTATCATAAAATACATAACCCTGCAAATCTCAATGTCTGAAAAATCTTTTATTTTCCTGTGTGGTCACAACATTTTTGTATCATTTTGTTCTAGTTAAGTCCCACTGTGGACCACCAACAGCTGATGATGACTCCTGTAGCAGCACAGGAATTCCAAAATTACCCAATGTTTACTTCGGGGCCTCATGCTCACATCTAAGCCCTCCAACCACTCCTGTGACCAATGCTAAGCATGTCTTTAAATTAGCATTGCAGCCACTGCCACTTTGTTTCTCTTCTCCCTGAGCAACACTGGACTGTGACCAATCAGTCCTATAGATTTCCTCCTTCCTATAAACCCTTAATAAAATTTGTGATATTAAAAAAGTGATATGCTCCTGATTTCACATTCCTCTTTCACAGCTGCATTATTCCTGCTGAAACAGTAGAATGAAATTATGCATGGAAACTCTGCTGAGAATTTTCCTCTTCATGGAAGAAAAAACACCCAACGTGCTCAGAATTCAAATCAGAACCAGAGGGATCCTGATTCCATATACGTTATCAATACGGTACACATTTGAAAATCACAGGGTACTTGTCAAACTTGAGGGCATTCCCCTGGGAGGAAGGGGATTAATATGTAACCTTGGGTTAAAAGATGTTACACCATCAGGATTTCACATACCAACACTGAAGGATTTAAATTAATGGTGGAGATACTGCAGAAATGCAAGAAAATACTGGAAGAAACTAACGTGATTAAAATACACGAATTAATTCTTTTATGCAGAAGAGCCCCAAAACACAGATTTGGCAGGTACACTCCTCAAACTTATTTATTCATTCTTTTCAGTGGCCCTGCAATACTTTTTGAATTATTCTTCATAATTCACATAGACATGTGAGTTCCACATATTTTAGAGTCTCAAAAATGAAAGTTTTTGAACTATGTATCCATTTGTATGTGTACATATCTGTGTACATCTCTAAAGAAGACAGTTGAAAAAGGGAATATTGTTTTTTCACCTCTTAATTATGCTTCCCCTGCTCACCTCCCTCTTAGTGCATTAATTTGGCAGCTAAGGTTTCTGCTTTCACCGAAGGCTGAGACAACAAAGCCCCTCAGAGTGCTGATTTTTGGCAGCACCTCACTCCTACTTTATGCTTGAGGCTACTTCCCCTCTTGACTGATTCTTAATCTGAATAAGCTTTCACTGAAGACTGTATCAGAACTGCAGCAAGTTAATCTTATTAAACCATATGAGTTTAAAAACTCATAGCTTGATGCCAGGCAGGCTGTTTCCAAATTGGTATACTTAAGATCCAAATTAGATCATGAGCAAAATATTAAAAGGCACTAGAGACACTTAAGAGTGAACTTCCATTTCCAGAAGAAATTTCTGGACATTGAGGAGTCATGCCAGTTCAGCAGGAGTCAGGCTCCTGCTCCTGGATGCAATGGCTGCTTTTAAAGTGTTTTAACCCCCTAAAATTTAAGCTAAGGAGAAAAGAATAAAGGAATTTAGTTCTCCCTATTGTCACTATTAGCACAAATACATGGGTCTTTCTGAAGGATACTTTAGGTACAGGAGGTTTCTACTCCAACCCAAAGTTTCCTTACAAAAAACATCTTTGCGCTACACTGTGTCAGTTGGCACTGAATCTGTCAGCTGATGCAACAAAGCTCCTTTTTAGCACTACAAAACAAAACCTCCATCCCCTTTCTCTGCCTTTACTCTTTATAGATTACTTTCTGGTTTTAAATAATTAACAAATGTTTACAACTTCAGTTTCACTTCAGCCACCTCTGGGCAAAGAACACTGCAGTCATCAGACATGGGGGAAGGGATGTAATCCACCTCTGGCTCTCCAACCCATGTGGTTTGCAGCAAAATAGATGGAGGCTTAGCTGCCCTTAGGGTCTCCCTTGACTTCTAGTGATTTGATGAGATGAACCACCTGGTGCTTTTGCCACCTGGATGCCATCCAGGCCACAAAAATGAAGTTTGCAGAGATCTCCTGGAAGGTTTCTACCTCCCTGCCGACTTCAGACAGCTCTTGTCACATGCACAGCATTACACAGGCACCAAAGTGTTTTCTGGATTGCAGCCCAACATGACAGGCATTAGTCTGCATTGTTTGGTGCCTGGCTTTTTAACTCTTTACATCTAGCTACAACTGCAACTAATCAGCTGAAATTGATTTTCCAGAGGTCAGACTAATCCACTGCATTAAAGGTGACCTATATTCTTCTTTGTGTGTATGTATAGCTAAGGGGTTTGGGGTTTTTTTAAGGTGCCTTGGATGTTAGATGCCTGTGTTCAGCTATCAGCAACCTTGCCAGTAATTCAAAAGAGTGTCAAGGTGCACCTCTGTCACAAGTAGGAGCTTAATCTTTTTCAAAGATGTCTCACCGTCTCCCAAAACATCAATGATGAAGATTACTCACCTGCACTTGTCCACAAAATTCTCCATTACCCATGGGAAAATCACTCAAGATACCAATTGAGCACATCTCCAGTCCACCAGCATCTGTGACAAGAGCACAGTGCTCTGATGTGCGTGACTCAGACACTGGGCACCTGCAATGAGCATTATATTTTTCCTAGAACTAAGCTGGCTACCTCCAACCTAATGGATGCTTTTATATTTTATTCCACATATTTGCTAGTATTGAGGACCAAACTTTACTTTCCATCAGTACTAGCTGGACACCACTGTAACCATTTAAGTGGAACAATTTGTTCCAAGTGACCAAGAGAACTAATAATTTATCAGAAGCAGAGCAGGTGTTTTGGTGAAGAACATAATTATATTTGTGGGGGTGTAATACTCCTGAGTCAATGGGACATTCTGCGTAATTCAAAGCCACTCAGGCAAAGGAAGAGAAGAGGCAGACTTTCAAAGAGAAATGGCCTCAAACTTTCAGAATTTATCAGAAGCGGTTTTTTCCTCATCTGTCCTATTTTTAAAATAAAAATTAAAAAGCAACAAAAAAGAATGAAACAAAAAAACTCCCAACCCTTCAGCATTGGAGTAGATGTCTTGGGGGGAGGAAAAATAAAAGGCAAATAATTAAAAAGAACTATCTTGCCTTTACATACGTAGATACAGCCTGAACTGGAACTCTATACAGCTCATCTTGCCTCAAATGTGGCAATGCAGAATTGATGGGTATTCAGGGAAAAACAAGGAGAACCTTTCACACACTCACGATAAAACTCCAAACCAACTCCCATAAAAAGAAATATTTGAAGGATCATAACTTTCTCCCTTGGCAAGCAGATACGATAGAAGCAATGACATATGCACACAAGCTAAGGAACAGAAATGGCAAAGATAGTTTGGATGCCTTTGTCTTCATGGTGAGGAAGGATGGCAATAAATTAAAACCTAACAATCATTTTTCACACAATAAGCTATCCTGCTGGACTTAGAGCTTCTGGTAGTCATCATGACCAGGGACTTAATAAAATTCAGAAAAAAAATTACTATATATATGGCCAGCAAGAATATTCAGCAATTGCAATTATGGCAAACAACCTAAAAAGAGTATTAAAAATCTTGGCCATTGGGGTAAAAGCCTGTCTTTAACTATAAGAAATCAGAACATACAAAGGCATGGAAGTGGCAGAGATAGTCCCTGTCCACTATGGGATGCCACATCCTGTCCCAAAGCAGAGAGGACAGGGCACAGGAGCAGACCAGCGATCACGTGGGGAAATTCTATTCCTGTTCTGGTACCTTTTCTTCTGGTCAGCTCCAAATCCTCCTTTCTTTCTTTGCATTAGTTTTATAGTTTTTTATGGTTGTCTTGCCCATAACTCAATCTTCTATATCTCACAGTGGCTCTATAATAAAGTTTTTCCCCTTCTTTGTCACCAGCCCTACTCTGGGTAAAAGCATGTAATATACTGCCTACTACCAACTGCAACTCCCAGTAACAGACTGAATGCTGAGGCTGTAATTCAGTCTGGAGACTCTACTACTGCCCATAAACTACTCGCTGTCTCCTAGTTTACGATGTCAGCAGGACTCCAGCTGAATTAAGGCTTCTACTGTACATAACTGACAACAATGTATTATCTTATACATAATGCATAGAAGATGGCTCTAATCAAATTCCATACCCTGCCATTCCTTTACATCACAGATGTGACCTGGCATTTCTTATGCACTTGGCTTACTGATACATAAAATCCTTCTCCTGAATCATAATGGGCAGCAGAACCTTTCCTTGGGTCACTGCTTCCCAGAACTGTCTTTCTTCCCTCTTTTCCCCCAAGAGGTTGAAATAAACTCCAGTTCATCCCACTAACCAAACTCAAATGTAAGGACCACATTGAACGGATCATCCAGGAACATTGTCTGTATCAATCTGTATTTTCTATGCTGGCAAGCAAATTACTTTTGTCTAAGGCACATCTTTTGCCTGTTTGCATTTGCTATCAGCAGTGTGATCACACAAAATGGAAAGCCATGCTGTGGATGCCAAACTGCAAACATGCAAATTTGAGTAAGGTCTGCAGAGAGTGCTTCCAGCTCTGCAAAGAAACACAGAAATCCCAGGCATACACACAGAGAGGATGTGGTATAACCCAGTGCTGGTTTTACACATCTTGGAACAGAATATGGAGTTCAAGCTCCAAAGATTCCACAGACGACGCAGTTAAAAATGTGCTGAATGAAAGCTTTGAAATGTTCTAGAGAACAGACAATGCCCTGTGTATAAACCCAACTTCAACCTCAGGCACAGATTAACTGAGCTCTTTTGTACATGAAGAAAGAAAGAAGCAAAAGAAAGTGATATAGATGCATTACTTCAAAGTCATCTCACCTCACAGCCCTTCAGACATTACTCCTAGTCAGAAAACTAACTGGAGAAAGAGGATGAATGTATCTTTCCACTCAAAATTTTCCTTTGTTCTCTTAAGATAGTATAAGTCCATTTAGCCTGAAAAAACCTTACACACTATCTTGCAATGCTCTACATAGATTTAAGCCCTGTGACAAGAGGACCAAAGATCTGAAGTCCAGTCTTTGTGATGGCCTCATAAGACTGTCACTTCAGGTGGACTGAACAAGCAGGAAGACTGAGCAAAAGCATCTTCTATCACTTCACCAATTTAGGTAATGGGCAGGAGGTTCCATGGGGAGGATGCAGATGATGCCTGGCTTTAAACATTGCTCTTTGGGCACCTCATATAATGCTTTTCATAGCACAAAACTTGTTTCAGCAAAAGCA
>JAOXXN010000471.1:16842978-16857195 GCA_026770055.1 Myrmophylax atrothorax | reverse complement strand
GAAAGAAAATAAACTCAAAGCTTGCCAAATTTGCAGTCAGCAAAAAAATTGATGAAATGTTAAGTAATGACATGGACCTTGTTGGTCTTGCAGATTGATCGATACGCTGTCTGAGCAGACCGTGCCTTAACACAGACAAATACAAGTCCATGTAGGAATACAAAAAGTGCTCATTATGTGAGTTCACAGCCTTGCAAGCAGTCACTCTGAAATAAGACTGTTTTCATAACTGATAAGAATTTGAACAACACACAGTAGCATAAAGGGCAAACATGACCTCTGCAAGTATGAGGAGGTGAATAATGAGCAGAAGTGGGAAGACAAAATTGCCCTGCATATGGTATTAATGAGTCCATTACTGGAATACACACATTGTGGTGTCTACACTTCAAAAGGTTGTCAGAAACTTTGAAAGGGTTTGCAAAACAACTTAAGAAAATAATAAATAAATAAATAAATAAATCTAGTAGAGCCTGGAAATCAGTTTTAGAAGTGAGCCACCAAAGTCACTCAGTCTGTTTAATCAGTCTAAAAGACCACTGGAGTCTGCAGGTATCTACCAAGAGAAGATGTTTCTCTTTAACCTAGTAGAAAAAGGCAAGAAAGGTGCAAGATCTGGAAGATGAAGTCAGATAAACGAAGGCTAGAAACAAGGTACATATTTTTATCAATGTCAGCAATTTACCATGGAACGGTTTACATATATAGATATACATATATGATGCGTTCCTTATCAGCTGAAGTCCTTAGATAATGACTTAGGTTTTTCCTAGAAGATATATTACAGCTCAAACAGAAGATACTAGAGCCTGATTCACAAATTACTGCATGAGATCGCTACTGTGCAACCGTCTGACTTCTGGACCATACGAGTTCCTTTGTATTTTATAGATCTATGAATATCTGGGAGAAAGAAAACAGGAAAAGAAGACGGCATTTGGCTGCATGGAACACACTGAATTTATTATCATAAAGACAGAAAAAAAACAAACAACCCAAAACCACTGAAAAACCCACTACTAATAACAACAAAAAAAACCGCCCACAAAAACAAACAAACAAACCCCACAAAACAGTCAGACAGCTTTTATGCAGGTATCTGCTGCGCTTATCCATGCAAAGAAGGTTTGTATCTTGCCTTTAGTGGTCATGAATAGAAAAAAAATGTTCCAGGACAGCTTCTTTGAAATCCCAGGAATAAAAGATGGCAAAGAGGAGGAAGGGAATTGCTTAATGCAAACCAACAGATGGGATTTCAGTCAGAGGCTTGCTTTGTTTTCATAATGAACCATAATCTGTGTAATCTAAAACAGTTTTTATTTGCTGCAGTGAGACATGAAGACTGCAGCTATGGCATGTGAATTGTCTTCTCTGCCATTCATCGTTATGGAAGGTACCCCTTCATTGCTGCAGATGCACTGGACCCTGGACCAGTCAGCCAGAGTAAATTTAGAAGGATGGATGAAAGTGTAGGTATGGCACTACATATTTAGCAGGTTTGTCCGCCTTGGGGTTTTTTTTGTTTCTTTTGTTTTTAATTCAGCCTTTCGATACATTAATCTACTAAATTACTGTAGTTGTGCAAAGACTATTAACTGGTTAAGAGGCACGATTAGCTACATGAAGTTTTAGCAGCGTACACCCTACAATATGAAATCCACAGAAGAGACATTTCAGGTCCTGGTATGATGTTACTCAGATGATCAGGGGCACTATTCTCAAATCCTACTTCCCAGTCATGGTACTGCAAGCATTCCCACCCAGAAGTCTTCTTCAGCAGTGCAGCCACTGGCACCAAGTGTGGGGATTTGCAGAGAGCCAGCATCGCTGCATGGGAGCAAGGCCTCTGTTCTGCTGGCAGCTCTGTCCCACCAATCTGTCCCTGCCAGTCAGACAACGCAGGGTGCAGTATCAGCAGATTACATCATGTTACTTACACACTATATCATAACATGGACAGGTAAGCAATTAAATATTAAGGCACAAAGCCAAGAAAAAGCTACCTGGGAGTCTGGAATTGCAAACAGTGACTGCCACGTATATTGCTCATTATTTTGCTGAAGTCCTAGATTTAGGTTTAAGAAACATCAGACATCTATTTGTGGCTTCTCAGCATTCTTATATTTCTATAATATTTTGCAGTATAAATACTGATTTCTATTCATACTTCTTCCCTATGTTATTAAGTTCATCTTCATATTAAAAATAAATGAATATGAAATGTAGGCAGCTACATATATAAGCACTCTCCCTGAAAGACATACTTCATCTTTAAAGAGCAGCAATCAATACACATACTATATAACCTAAACAAATTTCTATTATGAATTCTTAATGGATGCATACTTTGGTCATTTTTATTACTAATATATTATTGATTTACAGAATACATTACCACCTTAGGCACTGGGATTTGCTGGAGTCCTTACATTGTGTATGTAGTTTCAGTCAAAACAGGAGCCAGAAGTCAATACCCCATTCACCATCAACATAGCCCCACCACAGAGTTAGATAATTAATATGGTCTGACTCTCACAGTAGAATCACTTGTCTTACAGTGGCACATTTAAGTCATAGTTATTAATGTAAAATTATCCATAAGGCCTGCCTGCTTGTCTTTCACTCTATTGCCAAAATGCTTTGGGAGTCACCATTTGGAAAAACACTGGAAGTCTAACCTTGCAGATCCCTCGCAGGGCAGAGTTTCTCTGAAATCAAAGCACCCACTTGGGCTCTTTTGCTCTGAATCAATGAACAGTTTCTCTTTGTTGCCATTCACATCAGGGAGCAGTGATTGACTTCTGCAGTTGCCCAGGAGAAAGGGAACCAAAGAGCTTTCTTTGATATGAATAATAATACCAGCAGACAGAGAGAAGACAGCATGCCAATCAGCCCCACCACTACTACCATAAACAGGCTGCAGATAACACATCAACTGCTACTCCTTGAAGCTTCAGGAGAAGCCTACAATAAGATAGGTACATCATAATATTGTTAAACAAATCAAATCCAAAGTGTTTGTTTCCTGCTGCAGAAAAATGAGGAGGAAAAAGGGTTTAAGATTACAGTTACTTTGATGAAACAATGCTACAATGTTAACTTCCAGATTTATGCCATACAGGGACAACAGGACACACATGTCTTGCCAGGATATTATCATGCCTTGGGCAAGACTGGCTTTATGACAAAAACCAAGCATAGAATAGCAGAGATGCAGTATCACAAGCATCACTGGTTCTTCTCCTGCTCAGCGAGATGACTGTCCTGTGAACTCTAAATCAGCTACTTCAAGGGTAAATTCAAAGTAATATATTGTTTTTCTGCTTTTAGTATCTGTTAAGAGTTGAACAAGAACCCAGTCTCTTAAGAACAGTCTGCAAGGAGAGACCTCTACTTCTCTCTGTTTCCTCTTCGCTTTTGTTTTTTTAAACTGACGCATATGAGGACATAGGAATAAAATACATACAGAGTAGGAGCGCTTTGCACCCTTTTTGCAGAAGAACAAACTGCTCCAGAGACAACAGTAATCAAAAACACGCCTGAGAAAATAACAGCCACAAAAAGCAAAAGTCATATCAATTGCTTAGGCCTCTCTGCACACAGAAGTTAAGTGAGGTGAAGCGAAAAAGTTTAATTCACTGAACTGACGAGAATTAAACAAATAAGCCATCTAAAAACTGGAAGATAAACTCCTAAAAACCTGTCTGTAATGCACACTGTCACACCAACTTGAAAGTGACTTTTTTCATCCATTATCCCATTTTTTACCTGAAAGGCAAGGTGCTCACCCCTTCCTCCTTCATATCTTTCCCACACAGGGATTGCTCCTAGCACATGCCTTGCAGGGGATGTGATGCACCACATGAGCCAAATTTAGAAGCTTGCTCAGTCCTGGTCTTTGCTCCAACACCAAAAGAGACAAGAAAGCTTCAGCAGTGTGGTGAGAGGTCCCGGAACATAACCCGACCATGAGTGGAAAACACCCTGTCAGTCTTCCATGCCTTGTCACCACTCATTTGTATCTCTCTTGGCAGTGATAACTTTGAGGACCAGCCACAGCACTATGTAAGAGGCCACCCCAACAGATACAAAGCCTGACAGACTCAGAAGACACCCAGCAGAGGCTCTTCCAGGCTGTGGTAGGGCTCTTGATAGCCCAAAAGTTTTACAAAAAAAGCTTCACCTTTAAGCAGTAAAGGAAAAAGCTTCCAAAGACTCAGCTGACGTAAGTGAGGCATTTTGTAAGCAGACTTTTCTGCTTCCCTCCTTATTCATCAGTGGCAACAAGGATGGAAACAGTCCTGGAAATTAGCCTTGCTCTACCCACTCTAGCATGGCTTGCATCCAGGACCCCAGAGTTATAGAGCAATTCCCACTTTTGTGAATGTTTACTGCATCACCGTTCCCTTTCATCACATGCACACAGAGCATAGCAAAGCTGGTAAACACTGAGAGTTTATTTCCATGTATCTTATGCCAGGCAAGGACACAACAAAATACCAGGTTTCTAAAATTAAACTTTATCTATTACCAGCAGAATTAAATAAAGAGGTGCCACAATTTTACTTAACTTCAAAGACATATCCAGAAGTTTATGGCAGTTGTTTCAATCACATGTGTTATTTGCCCGGATTCACGCTGAACAAAGCAATCTAAGACAGAACCAGACCTGAAAAGTAATATTCAAAAGTATCTCCTCTCATTTTTAAACACACAGCCAACACTGCTCCCTTGAAATATCTTCCAAACAACACAAATTCCTAACAAAGATTTTTTTAAAAATATTTCTTTAAATGCAATTTAAAACAGCTATGCAAAATAAATAAACAAACAGAACCTACAGGAAACCCTTTCTTTTAGCCCAATGAAGCAGCTTAGTTGAATCCCACACAGTGGTTTGGGGGCTTTTGATTTTTGTTTCCTTTTTTCCCCCCTTAATTGATTCAGGAATGGTACCAGAGCAGAGACACAATGGGCAGGAAATGAGGAGGCTGGAGGCTATGAGTGGTTGGAGAGCTTGGCTCTGTTGGGTAACGTGCCACTACTCTGTGTCATCCCAGCTTTAGGAATGCACAGACCTGGGTCTTGCACTTCCCAGTGATCACTTTCTACAGCATCTTTATGCTTCTCTTGTACGAATGTCATCAACAACCACCTCCATTCCTGGAAGCCTTTCCATTGTAAGCAAGTGCATTCAGACACTCTGCAATACTTTCTGATCCAGGTCAGCTTGGCATAACATGGAGCCATGGCTATTTTGGTTGTGAGTTAAGCAGATATGTGTATTTTCTCCTTGGCAACAACAACAGCTCCTTTTCTGCATCCTCCTTAATGGTCTTGGACTGGACCAACTCCTCAGTTTGCTAAATGTCTATCTTGATGCTGTCAGCCACTCATCAAGGATGGGACAGTTTCAAGGGATGTGGTGATTTCTCCACCAGCATTAACAGTACTTTATGCTTCAGAAGCCATACAAGCATTACATGGATGGAGGAGTAGGAGACAAGACTGAGAGAAGAGGCTTCTTTTTATTTTTATCCTTACCTCACCCTGGAGAAATGCATATCCCTCAGCTGCATTCTCACATTACGTTCAAATACTGGACAGGGTCCAGATATATGCTCTCCCACCCTGCTCCAGGGCTGTCCTAGAATTACACCCATGCCACACCACAAGTGGTATTGCTGTATGTCAGCTGCATGGACCTCCAGGCAAAAACCTCTCCTCTTGCATGGGCTTGTTATCACAACATGCTTGCATTTGCCTGCTAGCCACAGAATGATTGCACTGTATTTCAGCGAGGCTTGGTCAGATTTCCCCAGGCTTTTATTTTCCACTTATCAGTGTGGCTGGGATTATACAGCAGCTGGCTTGGCAATCCAGAGCAAACTGAATAGGCTGTTGACTCACAGTATAGCTGTAAAACAATAGCAAAATGTTTGGCAACCCCCTCTACTATTGCACACACAGAGAAAGTAGGTCCCTACCTTCTGTGTTGTGGGTTCCTGCAGCCCAGGTCTGCTTCTACATTAGATTTTCAGTCCTTCTGGGTCTTTCAGTCAAATTTCTCTACATCCTCCCTCCTGCTAACCTCCAAGCATCATGTGGATTAATTGCTAGGGAGTCTTTAATGTCCCCAGAAATCATTGCTAGAGTCAGAGTTGTCAGCTATCTAATGGAGTCAGTGCAGCCTTCTCCCTTGGTTCTGAGCAACAAAAGCAGCACTGCTCTGCCTTGGGCAAGGACTCTCACAAACCTGAAGCAGCCTTGGGCACTGTGCCCAGCAAAAGCTTCTCAGTCATACCTTTGGGGTCACTGTTCTCCTACAAGTTGGGAAGAAATTTTTACTGTTGTTTCCTTATCTTTAGCCTCCAGGTTGGTCTGTGTACAAACTCATGTCTCCCTTTCTCTATCACCCTACTTCTGCAAAGCTGCTTTGTTCAAAATGAAAAATTTTTTGTGCTTTTGAGATCTTGCATACAGCTCTTTAATTTAGTGTGATGATAAGAGTGGTGTTCTTTTTCTTCTCCTTTTAATAACGCTCTCACTTGATGTACAACGGTCCTGCTTTGGGCAGGAAGTCGGACTAGAGATCTCCAGAGGTGCCTTCAAACCAGCATGGCTGTTATTCTTATCCCTTGTGGATCTTATTGGCACCACCATACCTTACACTTTTTATTCTAGATCAGACCCCAGATTGAACAGTTACTTCCAGAACAGAATTAGTAGAGATGCAACTACAGCACACACCCTGGCCATTTTCACAGGCTGCCTCTCTCTTGCTTTTCTCCTAGGCTGGATTCTTTCCTTCTCATACCAAGATGGTTGCTATAGAGATTTCTTCAGAAACAAAGACATACAGGGATACAAGAAATACAAAGCATCCAGAAAGGCACAAAAGACAAAACTAATGATTTTTTTTTTTTAATTAATATCTTTTCCCCAAGTCTTCATCTAGATAGCCACTGATGAAGAGACCGGACCTGCAAACACTCCTGCTCTGCAGGCACATTCTCAATCACTGAGCATGGGGACTTGGCAGTGCTGGTAGCCCCTGTGAACTGTACCCCACCAACACATGATGCTAAATGAGGCAGAGTTAGTACATACAGGTGTGCATACAAAAAGAGTTGGCAGATGACTTGGTGGTGGCAATTAAAACACAAAGAAGACAGCAACTCTACATGTAGCCTCTCTCCACAGAAGCAGAGAGCTCACTGCTCAGAACATCCCACCAGCACTGCTTTTATGAGACTTGCCTTTGCTACAAGGCAGTTGTGCAAAGTCAGGGGGGGAAAAAGAGGTCTGAGTCTTGCCTGGGTATGGTTGGGCAGCACACAAACACTAACACTGCTCCGCTCCACAGTGTGTGATGGAGACCACTACATTCCATACAGTCACATCAGGCTGGGGAAGCCAAAAAAAGCCAAGAGACTGGGCAAGGGTTAGTGATAAGCACCAAATATACCTGCCCTGGTCTTACAGCTTCTCCTATATGTCAGCAAAGGTGTGATCATGCTAGAATCATAGATTCATTAAGATTGGAAAAGATCTCCATGACCGAGGCCAGCCTTTGACAAAACACTGCCATATCAACTAAACCATCACACTACATGCCACATCCAGTTGTTTCTTGAACATCTTCAGGGATGATGACTCCACCACCACTCTGAGCAGCCTCTTCCAATGCTCAACCACCCTTTCAGTGAAAAAATTCTTCCTGATGTCCAATCTGAACCTCCCCTTTGTTCTGCAGTTAGTCGCCTGGGAGAAGACATTGATCCCCACCTTCCAGTAACCTTCTTTCAGGCAGTTTTAGAGAACAGTAAGGTCTCCCCTGAGCTTCCTTTTCTCCAGGCTAAACACTCCCAGTACCCTGAGACACTCCTCACAGGACTTACTCTCTACACCTTTTTCCAGCTCCGTTGCCCTTCTCTGGATATACCCCAGCACCTCAATGTCGTCCTTGCAGTGAGGAGCCCAGAACTGGACACCTCAAGGTGCAGCCTCACCAGGAGCCCTCAAGGTGCAGCCTCACCAGTGCCGAGTACAGGGGGACAATGATGGTTCCCTGGTTCTGCTAGCCACACTGGTTTTGATAGAGGCCAGGATGCCTCCTGCCTTGGCCACCTGGGCACACACTGGTTCATGTTCAACCAGATGCCAACCAGCACAAGACCTTTTCCACCAGGCAGCTTTCCACTCACTCTTCTCCAAGCCTGTAGCACTGTGTGGGGTTGTTGTGACAGAAGTGTAGGGCTTGGTACTTCATCTTATTGAATTTCATACCATTGGCCCAGGCCCTTTGATCCAGACTGCCAGATGCCTCTGCAGAGACTTACAACTCCCCAACAGATCAACACTCCCACCCAACTTAGTGTGCCCTGCAAACCCCTAATCCAAACCATGGATACAGATATTAAACAGGACTGGTCCCAGTACTGAGCCTTGAGGACCCCCACTAGTGACCAGCCACCAACTGGATGCAGCACATTCACCACCACTCTCTGGGCCTGGCCACCCAGCCAGTTTTTAATCCAGTGAAGAGTGCACCTGTCCAAGCCATGGACTGCCAGTTTCTCCAGGAGAATGCCGTAGCAGACAGTATCAAATGCTTTACTGAAGTCCAGGTAGATTATATTCACAGCCTTTCCCTCATCCACTTGGTGAAAGTGACCTGGTCATAAAAGGAGATCAGGTTGGTCAAGCAGGACCTGCCTTTCCTAAACCCATACTGGTTGGGCCTGATCCCCACATGCTGTATAATGGCACTCAAGATGATCTCTTCTAGAATCTGCCCTGGAACTGAGGTCAGGCTGACAAGCCTGTAAATCCCCAGATCCTCCTTCTGATCTTTCTAGTAGATGGGCATCACATTGACCAACCTTTGTCAGGGTCCACCCGGGTTAGCCAGGACTGATGATAAATGGAGAGTGGGTTGGCGAGCTCTCCCAGCAGCTCCCTCAGTACCCTCAGGTAAATTACATCCATTCCCATAGACTCATGAGCATCTATCTACATGGCTCAGAACATCACTAACTACTTCCTCCTGGTGCAAGTCTTCCTTTATACTTACAGGGGCTTCCGCTAAAATATTTCCTGCAATCCTGTCCAAAGAGCTTGCAATATATCTTTCATATGTATATGCTAGGTGTTTTTTGGGTGTGGGTGGGTGGAAGTCTGGTGCTGCCTCCAGGACTGGGAGCATTGAGAGTTCACAAAATGAAGTGTTCATAACAACAAGTCCAAAAAAGTCCTAAAACCTTTTTCCTCCCTCAGAGTTGTTGAGAATGTCTTAAGTGATCAGTATAGGCTTTCAATACTTTCTCTGAGATGCCCACGTGGGCAGAAAATGGTAGACAAGACAAAGGGAAGCAAAGCAAGGAAAGAGAAGAAATAATAAAGAAAAAACCCTCAGAAAATACAATGGCAAATTATAGCAGCTCCTTTCACAGCAGCACTTAGGGCTATTCAATGATCCCACAGTCATTTATCACCAACATGCTAACAGGGTGGAGAGAAGCAAGGCCTAAAAGAGATTAGAAAATAGATACTTGTAACTACACAGATTGCTTCAGTTTTCTGGATTCTGCCTTGTTTTAGTTCATCAAAACAAATGCCAGAACCCAGTTGTTGCTTAGTGTTTTCAATTTCTCTGGATATTGACCTTTTTATCTTGACTTATTCCTATGATAGGTGCTGATAGGGCTACATAAACACCTTAACTAAAGCCTGAAGACAAATCCAGCACCCAAGTCAAGGCTATTTTACACACTGTATAGGCTCAGATCCCACAGCATTGGAGCACAGTTCACATTTTTATGCCCACAATGCAGTGAGGGATAGAATAGAATTCCTATCCTCACTCTATATACCACGGTGTGAAGGGATTATGGGCCAGGTCCACAAGGAGTGGTCAGAAGAATGGCATGAGCTTTGGTGCAAGGACTGGCATGGGACTTCAGTCAGAACTTCAGTGCTCACTCTGGTGCGGCCTCTTCCCTACAAGCCTCAGTTTGGCAGGGCTGTCAGCAGCTCTGGTTGCTTCACTGTTACTACAGCAGCATGCAGGCATGTTGTTCCCACTCATCTGCCATCTCAGTGGGGCTCTTGACACATGAAAATGAGCCCAACCATCTCATCAGTGGTCACAAGGCAAGTCGGTGCAAAAGTGGGATCCCCATCTTAGCTGGTTTTGCCAGTTGAGAGCGCTGGAAATGTTTGGAGAAGAAAAATGACTGCTCTGCCTCTGCCCTTGTCTCCGTAACAGCCCTCAGAACTGGTCAGAGTGCACACAGGCAGCATTCTGCTGCAAGGCAGGCAGCTAAGGGAGCCTGCATGCATATGCCAAAGGCACAAAGCGCCATTATTAAGCATTATTCCTCTCAAGTGCTCCCATACCAAGGGAGTTACCAGTAAATCCTCTAGCTTTCAGCAAGGTCACTAAAGTTCAGGTATTGACTTGACAGGTAAGAAAAGGTGAGGGAGTTCAGCTCTGCAGAGCAGATACAAGGCATGCATCCTTGCCTGAAATAAAAAAGCTACAGCTTGAGGTGAAGGTGCAACAGTGAGTCACACGTCCTCTTCAGCAACAACTGACCCATCACAGACGCATTCCGATCTAATCTTCACTCAGAGCCTCATTACTACAGCACAGCCCTTGGTGGGATGGCTTCTACCCCCAAAAAAGCTACAGGCATGATACAAATAAACTGACACAATTTCTTCAACTTGGAAAAGACACTACTGAGAGAGAGAAATGCTTGAGATGTCTAGTACTGGTAATGGTAAATAGGAAATAATTATTCAGTACAACTCATAATACTACAAATGACGGAAGCCAATAAACTAATCGCAGCGACAAGGCTCAAAAACAAGTTTAGTGATGTCTTTTTGCACAGAACATACAATGACTTTGGGAAGTCACCACAGGAGGATGACACAGAAGCCAGAGACACTGAAAAAGAACTACACAAATTCCTGTAGCACAAGGTCTATCAGTCCCTTTAACCTGACAGTCCAATGTTATCTCCAGATTAGAAAGTCTGTACATTAGGAACAGATAACGCATGCCAGGAGTACAACTGCAGATGTGCCATAACTCCCATACTACTTTTCCCTTCACCACATCTCTTGCTAATTATTGCTGGAGACAGGAGACTGGTTATCAAGTCTTCAGCCTGACCCAGTAATGGTTTCCTAAGGGATGTTCTCACAGCTTGGAAGAGAAGAAAAAGCAAGATCTATCATCTCCATGACAAAAAAATGAGTAATTGTGAGAAAGAAGGGAAAATTAGAGCTAATGAACCTAAGCTGACTTTTACCCATCTATTGCGCAGAAAAAAAATGGAGTATACATGCTGTTGTCTTCTCCCCCTCACTCTGTTGCTTTAAGTAAGGTATCATTACACCAGTGCAAAAAGTTATTTCCTAAAGAATAGATTTGCAAAGCTTACACCAGCCTAACACCACTTTCCCTGAACTCTATGCAAAAACACCTGTTGAGTTCAGCGATAGCACTGAAGAGAGGTAGTTATGACAGCAGAGAACATATCTCACATGCCAATCCTTAACTAAAGCCAAAAATCACTAAGGGAAACATTCAGCAAGAACCGTACGTACATTACCAGCCTGTATCACTAATATCCAAGGATTCAAACAGAACAAACAGCTCTTCAACACCAACATGCCAAAGCCAAGTGCAATCACAGGAGCAAGGCCTGGCTCATCATTCACTGGAAGTCAGTGGAAATGGGGGTAGTCTGAAGACCTCAGCTCCACTATATCCTTATATCCTGTTCTGGCATAGTTAGCCTTGTTACATATAGGAACATGGTTTGTAGAATATTGATATGGAGAGGTCTGTATTTCTGCATCCCACCAACCCCCGGACTTTCAAGCCAAGGAAAAGGCATTTCACTGATTAATTTCCTATCTGCCTGGTAAGAACACTAACAAGGCAAAAATTAGAAACCCTACTAGCACAGAAGAAGCTGTAGTTTCAGCTCAGTGCATACGGGACACCACAGGAATCCAGTACACTTAGTACTTTGCTAAGCTACCATCTTCTAGCTCCCAAAGGTGGGCACATATGGCAATGAGCAATGCCCAGTTAATCCAAAGTGTACTCAAGTCTCAGGATAACCTACCACAACAGAAGAAGAGTCAGTTCCCATGAGAGTGGGATTTTGCTCTGCTTTCTCATAATGAAAAAAAATCTTTCCCAGTCCACCTCCTGTTTCCGATCCAGCAGGAGCGAACAACCTCTAAATCCCTTCTTTCTGTATGTGGACCAGCATCCTTGGGGTTAATTATAAAATAAATATTAATAAAATTCAGTCTATCTCACACCCAGCCAGATGGTGCAGCTGTCAAACAGCTCTGTCAGTGCATAAGAAGAATTAATTGTGCTACTGGTCCTACCACAAGCTCACAGCAAAGTTGTATTTTAATAGTCCAATTAATTTCCAGACTTCATTTTCTTATTGACATGTTAAATCATCACTGAAAAAAAGATACAATATTTCTGGAATATAGTAAAACAGTTTCCCATGATCTTTAGCACAGTTCTATTAATACACAGCACTTTGCTTTTACAGCTTCTCCCAGCAACCCTCATGTGAGATGAACACAATGATTCAGGAAAGGTTTGCCCTCACTCCCTCACACATACCAAAGCCACTTTTCTACCACATTTTAATCAAAATGTAGGTTGCATAAAACTACCAAGGTACTAGCTTACACAGTACACTGCCATTCAGTATTTGTCTACTAAAAGAGGAAAAAAAGCTTATGAAGTGACACAGATTTGTAAAGCTATTTTATAAGTGTTTCATATATTTATGTCTATATTATATACATATATATGTAAAATAAAGAGCTGTAGTGAAACACAGTATCAGCCTGGACAGTCACAATCATGGGGCAATTTCAAGTAGCTACTGAGGTCATCAAATAACAAAACCAAATAAGAACCATCAGAGGAAGAAACAATAAATATTTGAAGTCAAAAAGTTTCACTGCAATAAGCAAATAAAGCCAAAGAAACCTCAAAAGAGTCACTTTGCTTAGTAGAAATTGCTAAAATCAAGTGATGTTGATCAGCATCCACGTGAAAATAATATCTAGGCCTGAATAACTGGTTACTGCATTATTCTTTCTCTTATCACAAGGAATGTGGGAATTGCAGCTTTCAGGTCACTTGAACTTTCTGTATCATTGTATTTTAGGGCATTGAAAAACATGTGCTTTCTAAAAAAACCACAAATATCTCTGAAAGGTAGTGTGGGGGTGGAAAGAAAAGTGTTTTTAAAAGTTCAAAAGAGAAACCCCAAAGTCAGAGCACCACTACCTTACAGCCTGATCCAGGACAGCATTTCCTAGTTCCAGGCACTCCAAATTATTAGACCATTTCTGCCTATATCTCCCTTCAGGTTAGATGAATGACACTCACATCCCTGCTGTCCACGGGAGCAGTGCTGAGGAGCTGCTTCTACTGAGTGAAGGTGAGGACAAAATGACTTATGGGGTAAAATCCAAGTCTACAAGAAGTCAACTGAAGCTTTAGCAGCTATCCCACATGCCAGTGAACTGCTGATGCACAAGACCAAGAAGATTTGGACAGTGCACAGGACTTTGTGGGGAAAAAAACACTGTGCAGATTTTCAGGTCAGGGTTATTGTGTGCTGAGACAAAGAGAAGCAACAGGTGTTGGGGAGGGGGGGAAGTGGTTTCTTCTTTCTGTTACTGTAGACTCATCATTTTACAATGAGATTTAAAAGATGAAGGAACGATGGTAAAAGCCTGACATATTTCTACTAAAGTGAAAACTGAACATCTGTATCTGTACTGCTGCATCCCATGCCTGTTGGCACAGAGGGGTAGCCCCAAGGCTAACAAGCTGCAGGCAGCCCTCAGGGACCACCTTGAACAGCTGGACAGCTCAGCATGAGCAGAAAGCAGCAGCAGGAATAGCTCTTTTTTGGATAGCAACTGCTGCCTGGCTCCAAAGTCCCCATCCAGAAGATGTCCCAGTGACCAAGGGCTGGAGGAAATCAGCCTTCAGCTGCAAACAGGAAACCATGGCTGAGGCCAAGCTTTGTTCCAGCAGCCTACCAGAGATCTATGGGTTACTGCATCTGGCTGTATTCCTGCTATCCTCACCTGTAAGACCTGTAGACCCACTTAAAAGGTAGTGTTTTCTTTGTAATGTGTTGT
>JAOXXN010000471.1:16800097-16830840 GCA_026770055.1 Myrmophylax atrothorax | reverse complement strand
AAACCCCAAACAAACAAAACACAAAACCACACAAACCCAACCCTCAGAGTTCAGGTGAAAAAGGAGAAAAACTGCCAGGGCATGAAAATTTTACAGCAGTTCTTTGCCTTCTCCCCTACCTGGAGATCACCCAAGAAACCACTTGGTGACCAACAAGGGTCCCAAATGAAGCCTGCCCTGGCCTGTTCAGAAATTGATCCCCATCCAGTGCATGGTGCCATGCCCATTCATGCTGATGCTGTACAGCATTCCCAAAGGTGGCTTTACAGCAGTACTGTTACACTTCCTTGCTTCCCTCTCACAGCTAAGTGACCTTTGGGAGAGATCCTAGTTGAAACCACAATTGTAAAAAATTGCTCTGTTAGGAAAGTTAAGACATTCCCTTCTCAAATTCTTCACTGTTACTTCTGCTTTTCCCTTACTAAACTACCAGTCCCACCTACAAGTGCCAACTCTAAAGTTTCCGTACATACTGTGCAAAAACATTACATTGTTACCAAAAAAGGAGAGCTGCCTACATTTCAGATGCATTTGCTCAGAACCACCATGTGAAGCTGTCAAGTGGAAACCACAGCATCCATAAAAATCCAGTGGAGAGACACTTGCAGGGAGGATAAAACAGTTGATCATACCAGTACCACCACAAAGCAAATGGAAGTAGCAGCAAATGACAGAGAGGAATAGATGTTCGCACTAGGAAGATTAAACTAAATGAAAAATGAAACATGCTAGAAACTACCTAGCCTGCCAAGCTGTTGTGCTAGGTACTCCACTATCAGCTAGTAAGCAGTCTTGGGCTCTCAAGACTTTAGAGCACAAGTATGATAAAGTTAGATCATCTCAGCAGCGGGGGTTATTTAGTCAGATTCACCATGCTGAGAACCCAACAATATTTGGAATTTAACATTTCTCATTTTTTCATGATTACCTTTTCATATTTAAACTTGTACTAGCAGCAGAATTAAAGGTGGAATAAAATCAAAATAGCACAAAATACAAATACTAATCGTACCAAACATATGCAGAAGGTACACAGCAGACCAGCTTTCTGCATTGTAAATCAGCATTGATATATTCTACATATGTGAAATTTAAGACATTCAAGTTACGATCCAAAAGGAATACAAAAACAGTCTCAAAGAACATTATTCTGTTTCTACTTTATGCCTTTTTTTGAGTGTTGCCAATTAGTCTGAAAATTTCCATATGATCAACTGAACAGAAAATGGAATTTGTCTGAAAAAACCAAATGCTTCATATAAATACATTATGGTATTCAAAAAAAAATCAAAGCCTGTGAAGGATTATTTTTTTAAAAACACAAGAAAGTATCAGTTTACTGCTAATTCACTGTGCTGCAAACTCCCACCTAAATGCAAATAAACGCTGTGTCCTTTAGGTCAGGTAAATGAAAAGTGTTCAACCAATAAAAGGCATCTGTCAAATTTTCAATATAGAGATTAAAAGCATTTGAAAGGTAAATCTGAAACCTCAGACTGAAACAACACTGTGCTTTAATTTAAACACTTTACACTGCATGGTTATTATTAAGCTCTCCACTCACAGTGTAATTTAAGGACCATTTTGATATTATGTTTGGAAAAAGGTGTCAAATTAAGGAAAGTGGTGTCAAGTCCAGAAACTTAGTGAAAATGAAGCCCAATCTGTAATAGCACCCTATAGGGTATTAGATCAACAGCATTTTTACATAATTCTAATGGTGTCACAGCATTTGCCTCACAGACCCCCTAACTCTATGAAAAGACTTCCACAGCATCCTTGTTCCTTTCAGGCACAAATGCTGTTGACAGATTATAAGCTTACATACTATTATATTATGATATGTTTATATACTATACAGCACAACTCAAGCTGTAATGACCATGTGAAGCACATGGCTGTGCAAAGTCTCTCAACAGAACCTGCCTGGTTCCATCAACAGCCCACATTTCCCACAATGCTGGCTTTTGACATTGAAGGCCAGAGAGGACTATGACTCCTACAGTTCTCCTCAACCTTGCTAACACAGAGAAAAGAACAATGTTGGGCCAGCAGATACCATCCACACAAGGAAGCAGCAGGTAGCGACAAACCAACTGCAGCATACCAGAAGGGACAATTTTTTGCTTGTTTTGCCTTGTTCTCCAAGGGCATTGAAGCCAATACGAGCTTGCAGATCACATCTGCTGCATAATGTGCCCCTAACCACTTTTAGCCTGTTGTCCATTTGGAACCCTGTCTGTCAATAACACATAATAATACATAAATAAAGCATAAACAATATAACTTCTGCAAGCCTCTTGAGAGTGAGACGCCTATCAGTGGAGATACCCTATACTAACTTCTACAAAGAAGGAAAGAATCAAAAGTAAAAATCAGTCGATTATTTTCTTTGCCCATGAAACAAGCTGTGCTTTAGGAATGATAAAGTTTGTTTAACTAGTAACTCACCCAGTGACCACAGAAATCTTCATTTTTATTTTTCTAAAAGTACCAGGACTGACAAATTTTATGGCTTACCAGGTCCTTCTGCACTGGACACAGATATGACAGGCAAAGAGTTTTCCTGATGTTGATATATCATGTGCACTTAAGTTGCAGGACAAGAGTTAAGATGCTTGCTTTTCTTCCTGCTAAAGGGATAGATTGCAAGTGCCATGCCAACAATCCCAGCCATCACATAATCTCCTAGTCAAGAAATAAATTATTTACTACAGTTCCCTATTTGAAAGGGAGTCAATTAGTTAACAGGCCATCAATTAATACTGAGCAAGGAACAATATGAAGAGAGAAACTGTTCTGAACAGCACAGATCTTGAAACAAAGAGTGCTTTTAAACTGGATACCTCTGTATTCAAGCCAGCATCTTGCTTCACTGAACATCTATTTTAATACATAAATGGCTACATTTGCTAGCAAGACATCCTGTTGACACCTATTCAATCCTGCCCTGCTTTGGCATGACAGTCTTTTTCGTTCTGCAAGGTTCAAGTGAGTACTCAGATACATTCAAAGGATTATAATGCAACGTATTTGAGGGCAGGAGGCAAAAGCTTTGTTTCCCAGAAAAAAAAATCTGAAGGGCAGAATCCCCTCCAGGATGTCGCAAACAAAGTTACCCTGGAGACAGTCTCTGAGGAACAGTGACAATCCTCCACAGACAAGATGAGCTGTTGGGTTGGTATTTAAAGTGGGGGGCATGGGTGTTGAATTCTCTGCTCCTTATTTGGGAAGCAGGAAGGGAATGAAGGTGAGGGAGGGAAAAATAATGTTGGTATGTTATTTAAGGATCTTTACAATGAGAAAAGTCCGTCACTCCCTCTCCTACACAATAGCATCATTTTCATGTCAGGAAGTACATAGTTTTCACAGTTTGTTCCCTTTCTTTGAATGATTTTCTCTTAAACTGTGATTTGAGCTCTATAATCTAATAAAAGCAGAACTCGATCAACCTCTCTGCTCGAAAACTGAGGAACTTGCAGTGTCTGTATGCATGGCCTCCATTTTGCACAGCTTAACTTGCCAGGCCAAGTCTGGCACGTCCTCTCCCAGCCTGCTGAGGAAAGGTGAGCCATTCCAGAAAAGCATTTCAGACAAGGAGCCCAACCAGGGGGAGAACACTGCACACACAAAGCCATGGGATCTGCAACTCACCTGAGGCATTACAGCAAACTGAGTCAAAACAGATCATACTTCTTTATGTTGTCAAAGCCAGGTATTCAGCTTTATAAACAGTGACCCAGGCTTTCCCATGAAAAATACCTTTCGTTACTATTACTTTTCAGCTCTAATTAGCTCACTCCCTACATGTTTGACTAGTATTTCTATCACTGTCCAGGTAGTATATCTGGCTACTATCCATCTTATATGTGTATTTGACTTTACACATAATGCTATAGAGGTGCAAGCATTATTACTATATAACTACCAATGAATACATTTGTAAAACCTAAGGAACACTTGACAGTTACCACTTCCATAGGAAATTCAGATTGCCATATCCCAGTGTAAAATAGCAAAAAAAAAAAAAAGTCAGACACTTCAGAGAAGCATACTAAAATGGTCTTGGCACCTAAACGGGTTGTGAGTCTAACTCTCACAGAGGTTCATAACGCACAGATCCCCTTGACTTCTAAGTTTATCCTTTTCAACTCAATGCATTTTCATGAGTGCTAGACAGCCTGATCTCATCTCCTTGTATCTACTTTTCTGTGCCCCAAGCTTCTCACCATAATAGCGTTCCAGAGTGATACTGGATATACCCACCCTCCTCCAAAGTTATTCTTGATTGCATTTTGCCAACTGGCCAACAAGGGATAATGAAATTCAGCATGTAAGCATTCCCCTAAGAGCTGGAGAATTTCACATCTGTCATATATTTACTATCCAAGAAGAAAGGCACTGTATTTGTGCAAGTGCCAGAGCTCCGAGAAACAGGGTTGTCACCAGATGTTCCACAGCTGAGAGTCTGCATAGCCTCAAGAAGTGAAGCTAATCAGCACAGGCCCTAAGTAATTAAGTTACTATGCTTTGCATGAACTGCTGGCTGGTTAGAGGAGAAAGACCACAATTCAACACTAGTGAGAGAAAGGCAGGAAAAGCTCAGATACTATATCAGTGATTGGGGAACAGCCAGCATTACCAGGGCAAAGAGTGCACAGGACAAAATGGCAATCCACATCAAGCCAGACATTAAAATAGAGCAGTTCCACCTTCTGGGGCCTGCCAGGAAGATTTTCGGCACCAGTGCCACAAATCACGGCACATGGCAAATAGTCGAAACCATTTGGGTTTCTACTAAACAGCATTCCTGACCCCATTTTTAATTAAGTTCCCCAAGGACACTGAACAGAGATTACAGACTCATCCATTTTGTGCCTCATGTCCTTCATTTTATTGTCTTCCACCTCCTTAATCTAAGGCTCCTGTGAATTCAGGTATGTGATCTGAAACAAGGATTGTAGCTGTCAGGATGCAAGGACATGCTTGCAGTGCCTCATGACAACTGCTCTGTGTTTGGAGAGGTAGAAGGGGTAAAGACCCACCAAAACAACTTCTTACAAATAAGAGCTCATCAGCTCCCAAAATGTATGTCCAGGCCTGTTTTGTCATTGTTTTTAATTATTTTTTTATAATTGTCTAGTGCTGTAACACATGACTTGTATGCACTTTTATGATCAGGGCTCAGAAACTCTAAGGTGTCTGTTGATGATACTAGTTCATTATGTATTTGGCAGCTGGCCAAAGGGCCAGTTTTTTTTTCTCCAGTCAAATTAAGGAAAACAACAAAACATTATCAGATTTTTCTAGTCCTCAGAATTCCTCCAGAGTAATATTTAATAGTAAGATTTTCAATTGCATGTGCCTGTAAGATTACAAATTGCAATGGCAAGTTCAATTTCAATTCACGACAAAGATATGAAGGCACATAAAATGTTCCTTGCATTATTCCAAGTTTAGATAGACCATCTCTACGTAGGTTTATTTATATATATACAGTATGAAGATTATATTTAAAGCACATACACACATTCACATATATACATACACACACAAAAATAAAATCAAGTGACCTAGATTTTCCTATGACTATAACAAGTAGGCATTCTTCCTAAAAAACATACTACACATTACATACACATAGAATTGAGCAGCAATGCTGGGAAGCTACTGTTTGGTGTGATACATAGGACTTGGCCATAATTCTATCTTTCAGAATAGAGCTGTGCATCCACTGAAGGAGTAAAGGAGATACCTGCTCGCAGGAATGCCTGTCAGCCCCAGTGCTGAATGCCCCACTCCAGCAGATATGGTGGAGGAAGGGAGATGATGTTTTTCAAGAAATGCATGGCAAGGAACACTTAGCACAGTTACCACCAGCCTCTGGCTTTGGGGAGGACCACCCTGGCTTCCCCTGCCTGCAGAGACACTGCCACATGGGTTTGTTCATCTGTACCTTGACCCGGAACAGCGCTAATCTCCCAGTTCCACTCCAATCCAACACAGCTAGCACAGCAAAACTGCCTTGCTTATAAACCAACATGCACATTTCCCCCCTCCACCCCACTGCAGAGAGGAGTACTATGCAAGACTGACATACCAAAGCCAGCTTCCTTTTTTGTCATCTGCTCTCTTGAGACTAAATCAGCCCCTACTACAGCCTTCAGCATCTTGGTAATAGAAGCAAAACACTGAATTAAAAATTGGAGACAGATATTCAGCAACAAGACCTGCAGGGGAGGGCAGCGGGGTGGGGAAGCGTGAGTGGAATTAAATCAAACTCTCATTTAAATCGGCAGCATTGATAGGCTTTAATTATTCCCAGCAGATCTTGAAGGGTATCAGTAGTCTCCCAAGAGAATGCGGACCAAGTGCAACACTAGTTCTTAGGACAGGGGATCAGTCCACAACCTAGTGAACTCACTGCAAGCACTAACATTTGAGACTAGCCCAGGGTACTATCTTTCCCATGTTAAACCCCAGCTTTTCCTCTGGGCTGAGCAAACCAGATTCACATTGCATTTACATGGAATCACCAACTTGCCATGGAATTTGGATCAGAACCCAAAACCTCAGCATTAAAATGGGCTCCCCATTCTGGAGATTTAAGAGGAGGTAACAAATTAGGCTGAGCTTCTAAAATCCATCGGCACCTCAGTTTCTACAGGTTATGGTATAGGAAGGAGTGACAACAGTCAAATTACCCATTTCTAGTCCTTACCTCTTCTTCTGCCCACTCTAACACAGACTGTCTTGAGAAGGATGTTTAGTGTCCATGAATCTTACATGAGAAAAACCTCACACCTTAGGAGGTGTAGCAAGACACTCAACACTATCAGGCACTGCAGAAAGCAGCCCAACACAGCAAGGTGCCAGGAAACATATAAAAGTAGATGTTGCTTTGATTACAATTCCTGACGTTTATGAGATGCATTCAATACTGCACTGTAACTAAAAACTAAAACTAACCCAAGTCTGCGCTCTCTACAATGGACAGATTGCAGCATCTGTGTGGTGTTGGCTAAAAACCCACTGCGCATCCTGCAGCTTGGAGCAGAACCATGACAGAACAAGGATGGTCCTGCCAGGCACTGGGAGGAATATTCAGGGGAGCCTGCCCAGCACAAAATCATTTCATGAAATCAGGGAAACTCAAAGGAAAAATCTTTTGAACTCTCTGATGTGTTTTTAATTTCTTCCCTTAGCAGAGCATCTTCCCCAGATGAGCAGCTCACTGAGCAGCAGGAAATGCCTTCCAAATTCAAACAAAACCACATTACCAAACATATCCAATTCCAGAAATCACAATCAATAAAGGAAACAACTGAACAACAGTGAATATTTAGTGGGGTAATAATCATCATATGGCTCTAGGATTCATTTAACACGACTGTGGAGTTGATAAAACGGATGTTAGAGATTTATTCCAGGGAATCAGCAGTTTCATTTGCAATAATAAAGAGCTTCTTCATGCAGTTTTTGCTGGGCAAAGAGTGCTCTTCCTAACAGGAAAACAGCAGGTCTGCCCAGAGCTTGTGGGAGCAGGTTCACAGCAACTGAGGAGGAGGTGCAAGAATGAATGTGGACATAATTCATTCCCTCACTGTCACTCTCTTATCATTTTAGCTTAAATGTATGAGAGAACTAGGACCAGAAAACCCTCAGAAGTAATTTTTTTCCATCCAACTCCAACAGTTTAAGCTTAGCTAAAGTTATTATGAAAAGAAACAGAAATGACAATCCATTTGTGGGTTCACATCAAGAAAAGAGATGCTACAGGTGCATGGAAAGGACAGGCATATCAAACTTTGCACTTACAAAACCTAGTCACTACTGGAAAGGATGGCTGTGCCCTAGCATTATGCAGCTACTCTGTCTGCGAAGGTGTCTTCAGGTCCTGCACTTCTCCAAGTATTAGGGAATGACGCGTGGCCACATCCACCCAACACCTTCATTCAATGCGGAAGAGTAGGATCTCTCCAACCCCGGGTAGCTTCCTGTTATCTTCACCGCATAAAAGCTTTATCTGGAAGTTTAGCACTAACAAAGGAAGTGGAATTAGCAATTAGCCAAATAAGTCTCCTTTTTCCCACTGAGGTAATTATGCAATAGGTGGAAACAAACACAGAATGGGTGTGCACTTATCTCCCCTATTCATCAGGATAAGGAAAGGGAAGCTGCTCACTTCAGCTCCTCTTTACTGCATCAGCCTCATTCAACCAGTCACTTTGGAGTATCCTGCATGTCCAGGAAGACACAGGACCAAGTGTCTTCTCACATATAGATAGCTGTAGATGTGAAAATATTCCTGGTGCTTCATGGTATCTCTGGGTATTGGCTAAGGGATGATCGTATCCACATTAAGTCAGCTTTAACCCACTACATTTTTAAGTCCTGGCTGCTTGGGATTATTAGCTCCGAAAGGATGTGCAAAAATATTATTCTGATGTGTTTATTTGGAAAAGTCACGCAAGCTAATTAATTTGATACTTTTGTTAGGGTTTTTTTTAGTTGTAGTTACAGCTAATGCTATACTATAGTAATTGCATCACAGACACTTACTGCTTATGTGGCAAATCATCATGGTTTTTCATTAGGATGCTATAATATTTTTAAAACCAATGTATCCACCAGAGGTGAAACAGCACTGGCCCTATCAATATCCTGATGAGTTAGAAGTTGCTGAGAACATGAGTAAAACTTGTTCAAAGTAAGCTCCTTGAAAGTGCACACTTGAAATAGCTGGCCCTTATTTATTCTGTGCTTAGTTATACCTTAACGGCATGACCTTTGACTTTTGTCTTCAACAAAAATACAGAAGCGTATTAAAGGTCTGTAAAAGACAAAGAATATTGGAAAAATATTTTTAAGGCATTCATGGCCCTCTTGTTTTTCCTCTCCAGTACCAGCCAAACTGTTTTCAGGTTGGCTTACTTTTCTACCAACATACAGAGGAGCAGGCACACCAGCTTAGTCCCTCTAATGCTCTTCCAAACTGCTGCCAACAAACTGTCTTGTCTATTTGCTCAGCTCTCACTAGGACCAAAACCAAATGCATTGACCATAATAGGAGCATTTGATGTGCATTTTTATAGCCTGAACTGGAAGAAGATTGGAAGTTCAAGAGACTGGTTGCAAGCTAAGGTTTCCAGATCAATTCAAGACTAGGCCAGAAACAAAGAAACATAGTCATCTGACTTAGCAACTGCTTGGCAGCTGATACAAAATGAATAGTTAGAGTTAGGTCAGCTTTTTAGACAGCAGATGTCTGCACCACAACACCCCTTCATTATGAAGGGTTAATAACTACACAAATACAATTTTTCAGAATTCAACAAAACTTCTCATTGCCCATAGCTACTGATCCTTTTTTCTGACAAGATCTGAGTTGCACTTTTCAATTCTGTTTTTTTATAGAGTAACTTTTCTTGAAGTCCACTAATAAAAACACTTTTATAATCACAGTAAAATATAATGGGAATTAAATTATGGTACAATAATTCACACTTGACTGCACAGAGGCCATTTGGCCTTCATCTTTGTGTCTGAATGTGCTGGGCGGGAATTACTACACTATAAGTCATATGCTGTCATGTCTTATGGCTTAACTAACACTTCAAATCAGAGTTGGTCACTAGAGATCAAGAATCAGTCATGTCAGGAAATGGTTACAAATGAAAGAGATTGCAGGCCTGAAAGGCAACAACTTCCCCCTATTTCTGTGAGAGCAAGAACATTTTCTACTGCTGTAGTTCAAAAAGAAACTCACATGCCCTGCCACTGGATGACATACTTGTTAAGAATTATCAAATGGTTAGGGTTGGGAGGGATCTAAAAGCTCATCTACTTCCAACCCCCCTGCCAAAGACAGGGACACCTTCCACTAGACCAGATTGCTCAAAGCCTTGTCCAATCTGGCACTTTCAGCAATGGAGCATCCACAACTTCTCTCAGCAACCTGTTCTGGGGCCTTACCACACTCACAGTGAAGAATTTCTTCCTAATGTCCAACCTAAACCTACGCTCTCCCAGTTTAAAGCCATTATTCTTTGTCTTATCACTACAAAGTCCCGCTGCAGCTTCCTGATAGGCCTCCTTTAGGTACTAGAAGGTCTCCCTGGAGTCTTCTCCACGCTAAGCAACTCCAGCTCTCTCAGCCTGCTTTTGCAGAAGTGCTCTAGCCCCTGATTACGTCCATGGCTATCCTCTGCACTCACTCAAAGAGGTCCGTGTCCTCTGTGTATTGGGGACCCCAGAGCTGCATGCAGCACTACAGGTGGGGTCTCACCAGAGCAGAGGGGTAGAATCACTGCCCTCAACCTGCTGGCTATGCTGCTTTTGATGCAGACCAGGATACACTTCGCTTTCTGGGCTGCAAGTGCACATTGCTGGGTCATGTCCAGCCTCTCATCCACCAATACCAACAGGGCTGCTCTCAATCCACTCTCCACACAGCCTGTATTCGAGCTTGCAATTGCCCTGACCCAGGTGCAGCAACTTGCATTTGGCTTTGTGGAGCCTCATGATGTTCCCATGAGCCCTCTTCTCATGCTTTGTCAGGTCCCTTTGGATGGTATTCCACCCTTCAGGCATGTCAATGCATCACACAGCTTGGTGTCACTGACAAACTTGTTGAGGCTGCACTAGATTCCTTTGCCTATGCCACTAATGAAGACATTAAATAGCACTACTTCTGATACAAACCCTTGAGGGTAAAAGATCTTGTTTCCTCCCCATAGCAGGAAGATGCTGTGAGCAGACACACTTGCCAAAGGGAGAAAACCCAAAAAAAATAACACCCATAAAATCCCCTTAAAATCTCCCACCTTATTTAGTGTGAAATTTAGACATGAGAGAAGTGGGTCTGCACACAGAGCTCTGCACTGCGTAATGACTTAAGCAAGAATTAAATAGCATATAGTGTCTTAGCAAGGTTGAATTTCACCTTCTATCAGCTTATAGATTGGTCTGTCATCAGATGGGGAACTTAATACTCACAATTTTAGTATATTGCTGCTAATGAAAGCACTATAGTATATACATAGAATAGCCACTCTCTTTTATCAGGAAAAGCCTTCCTCGATCACTTGTTCCACTACGGAAAAGGTGGCATGGCTGAAGGTAATACAAATTGCCAAGAATAGCAAACATTATAAATATTTCAAGGATGATTAATCTTTAAAACACTGAAGTTAGGCAGAAGCCTGGAAGTCAACTTGGCTATTTCACAACTAATAAAACATGTATCTTGTATTTCATTGTGACTATATAAAGAGTATTGTAGTAAAAGGCAATTATCCACCATTCACTAGCTAACATAACACTTATAAGTATAAAAGAAACATAGTATGTATTTTAAGCAGTGACAGTATTTCCACTGTATTAAAATAGTAGTGAGGCAAATGTTCAGCTCACATTAAACAGCACTCTGTCACCGAGGACCAGCTTGCTAGCATCGTATATTCCCCCAAGATAGATAATGCTGCTTGCTTTAACAGAATCATTGTCACCAGGCAACTACCAGTGCTGTTCAGCAATAAATATTTCCAATGTTCCCACAGAAACTGCTTCGGCATCTGGACCTGCTAATGCCTAGAGAGATCAGCTTGACCTTGGAGTGCCATCTTTTCACAAAGATGCAGCCCCTCACCACAGCTGTCTCCCAGAAGCATTGCAAAGATGGTGCAGAAGCTCAGAGGGTGAGAACAGGACAGCACACGAGGCTCTCTTCCTTTCAGCTACAACCACTTGAAAGGACTTCAAATTTAATTTTCTTCTCTGCAAATGATAAATTAGTTCAGCCCCATCACAAACTAATTCTCATATGGAGGGACAAGATGGCATCTGTCCCGAAATGCAGGAAGGTCACTTTACAGCTATGCCACAAGTCTCCATAAATAAATTCTCGGAGGCAACCAATCTTTTTTGGAAGTTTAGAATTGGGCCAGCAGCATCTGTAGTCCTGCCAGTTTGGTGCTGTCAAGTATCAGTACTAGGCCTTAAGCTTCATAATACCATGCTCCAGGACTTCTCAGACTACAATTTATTTTAGCTTAAACTTAGCACTGTCTCCAAAGTTATTTAAGAAACTCTTGCAGAACCTGCAACTTTCTGTGGGATCAGATCACATTTGCTTAGCCTGTTCAAGTGCAATAGCAAAACTTCCCTAATGTCAGATTATCCTGGTTTTGGCTGGAACAGAGCTCATTTTTTCTTAGTAGTTGGTACAGTGCTGTGCTCTGTTTGGGATTCAGTATGAAAATACAGAATCATATCCATGCACAAGGCTGAAAGGAAGTAAGCAAGTGCCTGCCTGGTGCTTACTCACCAGCTGGGCTTAAACCACTATACCCATTGTTTGTCCTGTAATTTCAGCCAGCTTTTGCTTCCATTACTGCTTAACTTGTTCTGACTTCAGTTTTGCTTAGCTTTGGCCAAGTGTGTGCTTCTGACCCCAAAATCACATTGCGTATCAAGAAGAAGTTTAAGAAATCTAAGTAGTCACAGCAATTACTAACTAACTCCACTGATTATCGGGGCAAACAAATGTGGGGTTAAAACAAAAAATAACCCCAAGCAGTTGAAGGACCAGGAGAAATTAAGCCCCACAACTGACACCACACTTTGCCCAAGCAGGAACCAAGATGCTGAAAGCTCACTCTCATGACACAACTACAAGTCAAGAGCATGGCAGCAGAGGAAAAGGGTAGACTGCTATGCCTGTTGATTTTACTGAATTTGTAACAATCTCCAACAGAAACAGAACAATTTGGATTATTGCTTTAATTGGAGTAATAAGTGGTTTTTCATTTTTGGATTAGATTATTAAAAGAAGTAGAGTCACAACAAAAAAAACCCTCATTTTTCATTGTCCACCATGAAACTATGCCCACAGCACAATCCTTTAAAAATAATTTTCAAATAAATAACAATAAAACAATCTGATAGGATGGTAAAGATTTTTGCATACAACAGGCCTTCAGCTCTTTTTGAGAACCTAAAATAAGTTACTTGTTTGGTATCCTTCCTATCCCTATGCAATGCTGAAGCCTTTTATTTCTATTATTATTTTTGTCCAGCAGTCTGAAAATCTTAAATCTCAACTCTCAGCCACACATAAGCACGACAGCAATGTGACAGAGCAGGTGTACATCTCTCCAGGCTTGCAAACTGAGCTGCTGCCTGTTATCCCCATCCCATTTCAAGTGAACTTTGACAGTGTTCATTTGTGGGTAAAGAGAAATCTGCTTTGTTTGGGGTCAAAGAGAGGAAGGCTGAGGAAGATGAGAACAGCTGCTCATTCCAGAAAATGCCTCTGGAAAATCCACCTGCTACAGGAAAAGAGGATCAGTTTGCTCACATGTACATGGTGGTAAAAAAACCAAGGAGCACTTTCCTGGGGTCCAGACCCTAAAAGAAGGCAGGGGTACAAAAGTCCTGTACATAGCAGACCCCTTGCAACGGATGAAAAGCCTTTGCTTTTGCTATTATTGCTGATGGTTTTATTTTATTCCCTGGTATTGTTAATTTCTATCTTGGGTAATTCTCTAATTGTGTATAACAGGCTTGGTTTTATGCAACAGATGGATTTACAGGCTTTGCTGGAGCTTAAAAGAGTGAATAGCTTTTGGGGGGCTTCCACACTGCTCCAAGGTTCCGTCATATATGCAAGTTGCAAGCTATTTTTCATTCAAGTCAAGGGCAACAGTAAAGAAAGCATCCACTACTCCAATCTGCTATCATCTCAAGTATTCCACATGGTTCAAAATTTTTGTGAGCTATGATTCAAAGCAGTCTGAGCAAAACACTAAACAGCACCGTGCCCGGGCATTTAGGATACAGCAGATTAACATCATCACTGAGGAACTGTGAGGACTCATGACTTTTTCCCCTTTTATGATTTCTACAACAAAATGACATTGTAGGAGGGCAGTATTCTGGAAGATTAATTTTCATCTTGCAGATCACTGAAGTATACACCCTTTGACTCCACACCTGTCATCATAGCCCAAGACATAAAATATACTGCAAGAAATGAGATAGCTAAAGCAAAAAAAAAATACAAGGCCCCTCAAAAAAGAAATAAATAAACCACCAAAACAACAACACCACCTCTCCAATTCATGAGATCACTGGCCTAAGAAATCTGTCTATAATGCAGCTACCACTACAGATTAAGATGCTGTGTCACAAAACTCAAAAGCAGAATGAGATGCAGCAAAGTCAGTCTGAAAAAGCAGTTTGTATCAACTTCAGTAATCGTTACAGGACAGGAATCATTCCAGATCATGAAACAGGAACACAAACGCTTGAGTCCTGTTAAATGTAAATTATGAATGCTTTCTGCATGCAGTCAAAAGGGATTACTAGAAGGTAAAGTGAAAAAAAAAAAAAAAAAGGCAGGGCTTTACCACCACTGCCTGCTACAACATTCACAGAAAACACCCTGTACATTTAGTCTGTAGGAGAACATAAAGGGTAGAAATATTTCCAGGCACCAAGTTTCTGCATCTCTGGCATTTGCTTGTCCTTAGCACAATACAGCTCCGAGGATACTTGTGACATTTTCATTTACTGCGACTATCAGGCAGAACTTTCTAGCTACAGTGGCATTGAGAATTTAAAACAGAACTGCTAGAGGCATATTTGAATTGTTAATTGCTTTAACTGTTAATACTGCTTAATTATAAAGATTTACAAAACATTTACCATTTAACTTTCCTGGAGAGGAATGAAGAGCACCTCTCCTAATAGCTCTTTTATTTCCCCCCAATTGGCCTACTCAGTTTAAATATTCATTCTAATTTTCAAGTCAGTAAGGACTTTTGCTTGAAGAATGACAGTAGAGATAACCTTTCTGCCCAAAGGTGTTATATAAGCTGACAGGTTGTGCTTTACAGATATGTTCTGCCAATTGCATGTATTTCATTTTTATTCACCTTCTCTGCTGTAAAATACTGCTCTAACATCTTACCACATACACAAAAGATCAGTTTTTAAAGCACAAAAAGCCTGATGAATATTTTAGACGTAGAGGCCCATGGCTTACATACAGAGAGTCATGTTATTTACAGACATGCTTCCACTGACCTGTAATTAAAATGAGACCCTTGGTGGAGTTCACTTTCCATGTAGGAATCCTGAAAATCAGGCAGCCAGATTTTCTAAAGCTCTGCTCTGAGCATTTAGTAGCCATGACCGCTAATAGGAGCTCCTGAACCCTTCAGCACTTGTGAAACCTGGCAGCTTACTCCTGGGGCTTACATTTGGGTGTCTCATATCAAAAGAACCCAACCCCAGGCCTCAAAGTCTTACTTCAAAGAATTACATGTGTTAGGTTTCATTTAACAGTTTTCTGGCTAATAAAATGACCAAATTTTTCTGCTGGAGCTCTGTATTAGGTTTACATAGCCATGTTTGGGGAGGGGCAGATGTTATGGGGGTGGCTTCTGTGAGAAGTTACTTGAAGCTTCCCCTGTGTCCAAGAGAGCCAATGCTAGAATGCCAGATGGCTCCAGGATGGACCTGCTGCTGGCCAAGCCCGAGTCCATTAGTGACTGTGGTAGCACCCCTGGGATAACATATTTAAAACAGGGAAAAAGTTGCTGCCATGTGAGAGAAACAGCTCTGCAGACACTAAGGTTACTGAAAGAGGGGGAGGAGGTGCTCCAGGCACCAGAACAGAGATTCAGATTCCTCTATGGCCCATGGTGACACAATAGTGAAGAAGGCTGTCCTGCTGCAGCTCACGCAGGTCCACAGTGGAGCAGAGATCCACTCACAGCCTGTGAAAGAGTATGTGACCCCTTGGAAAACCCATGCTGGGCCATGCTGTGGCCTTGCAGAGAGAGGAACCCACTCTGGAGAAGGTTCAATCACGTGACCCACATGAGGAACCCCATGCTGGAACCTTCCCTCCAAGGAAAAAGGAGCAGTAGAAAAAAAAAGGTGTCATCAACTGAACACAACTCCTATTTCCCTGTCCCTCTGCACTGCTGACAGAGAGGAGGTAGAGACAACTGAGACTAAGCTCAGTTCAGGAAGAAGGGAGAGGTGGGTGTGTTTAAGATCTGCCATTATTTCTCATTAACCTACTCTGATTTGATTGGTAATAAATCAGATTTTCCCCAAGTCGAGTCTGTTTTACTTTTGATGGTAACTGCTGAGGGATCTCTCCCTGTCCTTATCCCGACCAATAAGCCTTTCATTGTATTTTCTCCCCCTGTCCACTTGAGGAGCAGAGCGACAGAGAAGCTTTAGTGGGCACTTGGCATCCAGCCAGGGTCAGCCCAGCACATCCCTGCAGCAGAGCAGCTGTGCCTGAAGCAATTCCCGCAGTTCTCAGCTGCAGCCTGGCTGTGCAGTGTGGTGCTACACCTAAGGGCTCCACACTGCTGGGTGGGTTATGCACCATGCAAGGCTAAGGCAACTATCCTTGTTGTGGTTATTCTGGATGCAGACTCCTGAGGTTATGGGAGCCTTAGTCTTTCAGCAGAGAACAAAAATATCAACTGCAATTCATGAAATCACAATATAGCATGATGGTGAGTAAAATCCCCCTCTGGAGCTGCAGCTAAAGCAGGACATACAGCCCTTTAACTGAGCAGTATTCACAGAAAGGAAATTTACCTCCATGCAGAAACCAGGAGAGACAATCCAGTGACACATAGCCAACAGAACAGGCTTAGGCATGGAGGAACAAAGTCTGCCTTAATGTAGCAACTAAACTCAGTAACAGAAATCTTTATGTGTCACTAGAGTTCTTTGTTTCAGTACTTAACTAGTCATAATGTAGCCTGGAATTCAAAGATCTGAAGTGGAAGCAGGGACAGAAATCAATATCCTGGAAAAAACCTGCACCATTAGGAAAAGACAGACAAAATCCTTGCCATTTTCTCTTCTATCTTCCCTTCCCATAGGCAAATTTACACCATCTCTCACTCACCATGGGCTATCGGTGTTAAGAATATTGTGAAGAACAGCAGCTGTGATGACCACATGACTGTGAAGGAGGGCTTGAAAGTATCCCAGCAAACAAGGGTTCAAACAAAAAGGCGAGTGTCCTCCTGCACTTGCTTCCAACACTTGAACTGTTGGCCTTCAATTCACATCCGAAAAGGGGAAAATAACAATCAAAAATAATAATAATAAAAAAAATCCCACAGCCAGTATCCAGAGTCTGAGACCTACAAATGAGAAAGGAAAAAAATGCAGTTAGTAAAACAATAAGATAGATGCTTTCAATCAAGTCTTGCTGCATTTCTTTGCTGCCAGCAGCTGTAAAGGCAAATGCATCTTCCCCCATCCCTGGCCCTTCAGATACATGCACATTCCTACACAAAATAGGAATTAAAACTTATCCCTGTTGCAGAGAGACAGTTTACGCATAACCAATCCTCTGCTTCCTCTCTCAAAGCAGAACACAAAACAGCAGTTTTGAACAACCATGCCCACAGGTCCAGACAGTCCATAGGCTTGAAAGCTGACTAGAGAAAACAATTCCATACACACTGCATCTTAGTGTAAGTACATGACACTTGAAGGCAAGCTAAGAATAAATGCAAGCTCCTGGAAGAGCACAAAGTCACCAAACGGCGAACAAGACAGGGTGCTTGGTCACTCAGTCAAGGCCATTGCTATCAGCATATATGGGAAGCACAGTGCTTTAGGAGCAAATCCAACTCAGTTGCAACAGAGCTGTAGTCCCTGGTCTGCCTCTCCCTTCCCCTGAAAGAGAAGCCTTTTTACAAAATATGAAACAAAACTACACCAAACTCAGCTGGTCCCAGCGAAGGGAATAAGTCACCCAAACAATAATCCTGCTTTCTCTTTAGCCTCCCTCACAGTATGTAATACAGGTGGACATGCTAACCAAGAATTACCTATGCAAACATCTGCTGTATGTCCTGAATGATACGGGCAAAAGCTGAGCCCAGCACTTCCCCAGGGACCTGGGCATTGCACTCTTCTGCTAAGACCTTTCACTCCTTTTTGCATTTCTCCCAGTTCTCTGCTGTAGAGACTGATGACAAAATTTCAGGCAGCGGGATTTGGAGTATAGTCTGCGAATATTTCCACTGACAATAAGGTTCATTTTGTTTAAGGAGTCCTGTATGGCTTTTATTCACTGAATCTGGACCAGGCATTAAACCCAAGTAGAGCCTAAAGTCACCATTACTCTATAACTAGCTACTTTCTAGTCACTGCTAGTGACTCACTTGTAGTCGAGCTCTGCAGTTATTTATTATGAAATTAAAAATAATGGTCTCGTCCATCCCACGCGCTTACAGTAAAGCATAGGGAAATCTGAATCCATGCTTGAATAAAAACATTCACTCATTTTACTAGAGAACGTATTCCAGCTTTCCATCATTTTAATCTCTCAAGAAGCGTCTAGATGGCCACAGTGACTCAAACTTGGCAGGAAAAAAACAACTATACAGAGTTAAACTACAGCATCAGTTTGAGACTTAGCTCCCCACTGACTTTGAAATGATGAGGACATACAACGAATTGAAAAGTACTTTACATGTCTGTTTTGAGCCCCTTAGACTCTGCAGTCTTCACAGTACTGGTCTAATTAAAAATATCTCTCTCAAAAAAAATCTCTGATCAACAGAAGTTATTCTTCACTGAGCAAAGAAGCTGTTTTTGCCAACTTTTGTTCTTACCCAAAACCCAGTCTGAGCCAAAAACAGTATGAAAAAAACCTGTGCTGCATGCCATTGTGATGGGGGTATATTTCTGGAAGTTTGGCATGACAAAGTGGCCTTTGTTTTACTTCCTATCTTTACTGATCAACTAAATCAAACCCTACATTGTTCAGAACCAAAGTCTATAAAGAAGCTGTTCTGCATTTTTTCTTAATAAATATATCTTTCAGTGCCAAGATTTTATTCTCCCACTCTTCTCTCCTCCCCAGTCTGTCCTTGCAATTTGTTCACTTAAATATAGCATTTGGTTTCCATAGTTTTTCTCATCTCTGTAACTAGGATGACTATTAAAGCCCAAGGTCAATCTCCAGTCAAGTGGCTTCTTTACAGACATCCTTGAAATTAAAACTTTGCTCGAGCTGGACTAATCAAAATGGTCACTGATAATATTTAAAGTATGTTTTACAAATGGGGACAAGTCTCATGAATATTTTAAACTGTACATTTTAAGCAGTGACCAAGTTTTCCATTTATATTTTAGGAGGCCACCAGTACACGAACTACAGCACTGGCCCTTATTTAGGCATACTTTTTCTAAAGTATCCTCTAAAAAGTTTTAAGAATGAGAAGCTTTTTGTGCTACAAAATTTGAAAAGGCATACGGAGATGAGTGAACACTATCCAAGCTCAGGTACACGTCACTAAAGCAAAAGCTCAGTCAAGCAGTGAAAGAGTAAAGGTTTGTTTTCCAATTTTTATTTGTTTAAGCCGAATCAGTTCTGAATAATCTAACTCTGTTAGAAAGAGATAACATTATGGCGCAGTAAAAGGGGTTTGGTTATAAACTGAGGAAGTCACAAATTAATTAGTCTCCCTATCCCAGAGAACAGATAATAGTCAGGAAAATATTTACACAGCAGCCTTTAAAATTGTTTTTATCTGTCTCTATATTCCTGCATAAAAGGATTCATGGATATTTTTTTCTATCCTCTCATGGGCTGGGGCTGAATGAACAAAAGGATTCACCTGCCCTCTGCAAAGTCCAAACACTAATCTTTGGGAACTAATGTCTTGGAACCACCAGATCCACAAATAAACATTTTATGCTACTGGAAAGTACATTATCGAGTCACAAAGCTCCCATGCAAAAGAGACAAAAGGACTTGCTCAGCATTATGCACCATCTACTCCAGCTGTAAATCTGGCCCAGTATTCTCTGTCTGCCCTACTGTCCTTCCTGCCAGAGGAGAGCACGCCGGAGACGTGGCCTGCCAGGTGGTGTGAGCACACCCTGGCTGGCACAACCTTGCCCTTAAGCCTGCTTCTACAAAGACTTCAACCCCTTTGGCTTAAGCTCATGCACATATATTAACAAATACGCAATATGTCTGGAGACATGCCAACTGTGTTTAACAACATAAGGCACTGCTATATTAACCAAATGCATTGTAATGCTATGAAATTCTGGGTGGGTTTGTATTTCATGTAATCAAATAATCACAGCATGTTTGTGAACCAGATATCTGCAGGGGAACAGCTAGATAGGAAATGAGCAGAACAACCCTTTTTCTTAATGGCCACTCAACCCCTCTCAAGCAGCATTATAAGACACAGAGAGAGTCCTGCAAAACAAAATTCACTTCAGCTTTGGATTACCTCCAGGTAAAGTACAGCCAAAGAGAGAAACTAGAGCACATATCTGTGAACTGTTCAGTGCAGAGTGTTTAATTTATTGATGCAAGAAAGGCATACACTATCACAGTGAAAAATTTAAGGGATACACTTGACCTAAGGGGTTTGGACTTTAACCACAAAGATGATGCAGCCTGCATTGATTTAAAAGAAAGTTCTTCTGCTCACTGACCTTTATGCCCATAAGGCTGCCCTTGACACCTTCACAGTCTCATCTCTTGCATCACCCAAACCAGAATTGCACGCTGGCAGTTCCCAAAAATCCAACTCCAAGTGTTACTGACAGAATAGGAGAAAGCCAAAGGAACTTAAGGCCTCATGGTGAAGAGATGAGCAGTGAAGTATTCATCAAGGCATTGTTCATAAAAGAGCATTATAGATACACTGACAAACTCAACATCTACCAAAGTCTGTTCTTCAGCATTTGATGTCAAGCAACACATGGAGCATTTTCTGAGTTCATCTGTCGACAGTCTACAGGGAGGGTAAAAAAGAAAAGGAAACCAGTTCATGTGGTGAGTGAACAGATAGGCTGAACTCAAAGTAGAATTCAGAGCAGCACAAGTCAAGCCTATCAGAAATCCATTTAATTACTGCCTCCTTCCAAACAGGAGCATTTGCACCTGTATAAAGCTGGACACTACCTTTCTCACATGGCAAAAGCTGCCTGCCTTCCTCAGGTATCCAGCATTCTCTAGGCAGCTGGGGCACAGAAGGGGCAAGAGGTGTTTTACAAGGGGGCTCATTAGCAAAAGCCAGATAGAAATGCCCTGTTTTTCTTATTAAGTTTTACTTGCAGCAGTTTTCTTACCATCAGTGATGCAAGAACTACTTTATATTTCTTAATGAAAAAGATTCCTGCACTTATCTCTCCTTTGGCAGAAGTCACTTGCTAAGTAGAAAATAAGTGTGATGTTTCAAGAAAAATATTGATTAAATTCCCTATTTGCAGGGGGAAAGTTTGGAAGTAATTATCTTCTTGAAGCTGATGGGTCAAGCTGGAACCATGGATATAAATCCCCCATTCTCAGCATCTGCTACTTGAGACAATTACAGGCATTTTCAGAATTTCACTAAGAGGGGGAAGAAAAAAACCCAGCAAAAAACCCCGTAACTTGCAATCTCTGCAAAACTAAATTATCTGCAATTTAATGTTAAAAAAAATTTCTTTAAGTAAGACAATGAGCTGTATTTCCACTCTAATTATGAATGGCTAAATAAAAGAATTGCTGCAATACATTCAGCCATGAGTTGTTCGCAAAACACCATTTTTTTTTGTTTATTTTTTGCAACTTTACTAAAAAAAAAAAAAGTTTTGTTCCTCCAACCTCTTTCCACCTTTACCCTGTCAGGTACTCAGGGTGTGGCTCCCTGGTCACTTGGCAGTAACACAACCTGCTATATAAAAGGTGACACAGACATTACTGACCCTATAACACGCAGGGAGCAAGGCAGAAGCAGGCTGCACTCTTGGCATTTCAATGGATACACATGCACTTCCACTCACAGCCACTCATTGAAGTTACTACTACAGAGACATGGTCATTTATGGACAGATTATTCTTTTTCCATGAGGATTTTTAAGAAGTCAGGAACATGTTTCTGAGAAACAAACTAAATTGTTTCTAAACTTTCATCTGTGTCTGCATTTAGCCCAGGAGAATGTTCATCCTATACTACAAATACTTACAAAGTCAGAGTTCCTACCAAGTTCAGAAAAATAAGCTTTTGGTTCTCAAAATACCAAGCAGCAGCCAAAGCTTTTGGCTCTTCATTTCAGGTTTTAAGTTTGATAGATGTGAAGAGGCACTGTGAGAGGTCCAGTGAGCAAGACAGGACTCACAGACTTGTGGCACAACCTGCTCACATCTGTATCCTCTTTCTGTACTGCAGCCCTCCTGCTTCTCTCAGGTCTCTGTTGGGGCTGTGAACTCAGAAGGAAACTCCTCAACACTCCCACCCTATAGGTGCAAAGTGACATGGTATTTCTAAGTCCCTACTTCCAAGCAAGGTTTAAAATGAGCACTTTCACCTCCGTTGCACCTAATTGCCATTCCCGTATATTAGCATTCACGTCATCCATATTGTTTGAAAACCTAAGATCATTCTGCCCTTGACTCCTCCTTTATAGCTGACGCAGCACTCTGAGAAGTAAGTTTTAACACCTTAAAAGCAAGCAACAAAGACGACAAGCTCTAATGTGTTTACCCTAATTCTCCAGTATCACTGCAGTGTTACTTATGCCTCCCCGAGAGGAGTGGCCAAGGCACCAAAGAATCACTATCAGCTCAAACCAAGCCTAATCAACCACCTGTTCAGGCTGTAATTCAAAGTGACAAAGAGCTCTTTAGATGTTCTGCAGGATTCGCTGCAAAATAACTCAAGTGTTAACTGAGTTAATTCATTTCAGATTAATCAAGCCTTTGATAAGAGTACACCCAAATACAGACCAGTCAAATATAGCAGCTCCCCTCCATGTAGGTGAAATGGAGGCTTTTGTGTTGTTCCAAAGGTCAAAAGGTGAACTTAAGCTATCAGCTGCTTGTTGGTTTTCCCCATTCAATCCAGAATCAAAGTAATTTCAGCAGAAAATGATAACCAAACTAACAGTGAAGCTATTCACATCTCTTGTGACTTAATATGGGAGGACAGGGGGAAGGAACAGAGAAAAAATTAAGTCTTGGAAATACAGTCCAGAAGCTTAGAAAGATTGTAATGAATTGTACATCTGAGTATCACAGCTACTGAACATCCCAGACTTTCCGTAAGTGCCTGCTGGTTATCCTTGGCAATATACTTCATTCCAGATTTAGGAGGAAAGTACACCATTCACAAGGTCCCTGCATGTGTGCAAATATATGATAACACATGCAAAATTTCAAAAGGTGCAGAGTATCATACAAGGATGTGGTAAAATATGCTAATGTTTGGATTGCATTACCACCCCAGATAAATGAGCTTTCTGAAAACTGATTACAAAAAACTTGGTATTCTCCCTAGTTAAGCACCACCTGCTAAAGCAGCTCACAACTGGCAAGAAGCAAGTCAGTCCCTCCAGCACTCCAAACCCATCACGGCAAAAAACCCTGCAAGTCTTGGGAAGATCTATTTAACTCTTCACACAAGCTGCACAGCACTGTAAATTTCTGACCCCCTGAAACAACCCTGTTTCATCATCGTATACAGCAATTATCACAATAATGTTGTGCAAACTTTTGGGGAGGTGTTAAGATGCTTCTCAAAAATTTATTATCCCAACATAATATACCATCTTTCTCAAATGTTTTAGTTTGCAGCACATCTTTATAGAGGGGAAAATAATGCATAGGCAAGCTCTCTTCACAATATTGCCAACAGTTATGATTTCATTGCAAAACTCAGTATGTGGCAGCTCCTTGCAACAATGAAAATTTCAGCTTTCTTTTCAAGTAAATTTCTCCTTACGGAAAGAAGCTGAAAAATAGGACCCAAATACAACTCAGAGGCTTAGTAAACCAGTGGTAAATAAACATATTTATTTGATTTGAAATTCCTATGACTTTTAATCAAATCTCAGATTTTTATTTTTTTTCTGTGAATGATTCAGTGTGTTGAGAGTCTGGGTTTGACAATACTCTTATATGCTTATTTGCATTCCACAGAGCCTTTGGCAATTCTTCTGTGACAAATAAAACACATGTGGTGTGTGCACTGAAAATGCAGACAAACTTATCACCAGGGTCAGCACAATTATAACTTCCCTTTACTTCCCTTTCCCATAAGCTGAGCTTATATTTTGAGGCATCACTTTTCCCACACATACCAGCCCCATTTATTCAAGTGTCTTACCATGGCTGTAATTGGGACAGCACAGATCCTACACTCAGTCTTGCTTTAACCTGAAAAAGTGACAGCCTCCAAGGAGAAAATTATCCAAAGGTAGTGACAGAAAATTCCATGAGAGTTCAAATAGGGGAAGTGTCATATTGGGACCAGAGGAAGAATACTCCTAAATACCTCTGGATGCAGCCTTTAAAATAGTTTTCTATATTCATTTATTCCTCCTATCTCTCCCTTCCTGTTTCATCTCCTTCATATAACCTCTAATTTTCTTCCTGAAAGGAAAGGACATCTTTAACTTACATTTTGCCCCAAACTGACCAGCAGCTGCACATATAAAGGAAGAGAGGAGTTTAGTGCCATTTGCCACCACAAGATTGGGTTTTGACAATGGGATTTCTTCCTGGGGAGTGCAGGGGAATGAAAGCGGAGACCATTCCTCCTTTGCCTGCTGCTCATCAGGAGGCAGCCCAAAGCCCATATGAGTGGGCACCCTGTGCATTAGCCAGGAACAGGAAGATGGTACACAGGCTATCAGAGCTGTTTGTACTCCAAAAGTGGCATATGTCAGGGAAGTTTTTTACTTGCAAAGATAATAGTGAACCGCTTTTTGCGGGCCCTGGAATTCAGAAGAGGGAGAATGGGTTGCCTTGTGTCCACCTTGTGGCACACTCCTTCATAGCCCAGTTGGTCCCACAGTTCCTTGGCTATGAAAGTTAATAAAAGAGTTAAAGACAAAGTTACAGAGAACTTAGCATTGTTGAGCTGATGTAGAAAGCCTGCCCTCTTAGACAGCAATGCATGAACCAAATTACCAGGATTACAACTGCAGTTGTTGTAGGAAGCAGCACTTTTGACAATGCTGGACTTCTTCAGCCTTTGACTTACTCCAGCTCCAGTCAATACTCACTAATATAACCATATGCAGGAAGAAAAACAGGAAAACGGTATCACTCGACTGAGGAATTACAGTGAAAACATCAGCAAAGCTGTAATCTGTTTCCTATGTGTAAAATGTGATTCCAGTGCATTTTTATTCTGTTATTGATGATTACTATTCCCTTCTCAAATAGATGGTAACAGATTTCACTTGTTTTGCACTAAGAAACTAACTTCCTTCACTTTTAGTGCTGATTAGAAAATTAACAGGCAGTATAAGCAAGGATAATTGCTTTTGACATTTAAAACGTACTGCTTAAAGTAACAAGAGACCACCTATACACACAACTCTATACACACAGGCACACTATCAAACTTAACGAAAATCACTGGCAAATGAGATTAACAGCAAAAGCCAGGTGAGTAACACCTTTTAAAAGAAAGTTATCTAGGAAAAAGATAAATTTAATTGTCTTTCAGATCTGTTATGATGTAATAAATGTCAATTAATGTTTAGGAGCAAATTGGCTTTTAATGATCATGGTTATTTTTAGCTGGTGGGTGACATGTAGTTTAAATATAAACCAGATTTATGTTTTACACACCAGGATGACTTTCTCAGACAACTCTCCTTGACTTAACCTCTTCACACCCCACAAGACATTTAATATAATTTCATTTCTAATAGACCGTGAGCCAATAGGATTGTGTTTGCTACTACTTATGTTTTCAATGAGAAATAAAATCAATGAGGTTTATGCTGAAGATAAGTGTAAGTGATTAGCTAAGTGTAAGTGGCTTGGAAAATATTAGGAGCGTTATATTATTCAACCAAATTATGCAAATTAAGAAAGCCTCTAGATTGAAGTAAAATGTACGAAACACTCCTGACCTTGCTGTGTTGGAAAAAATCTTCAATAAAATTTGTTCTTTTGGGAGTTTCTCAAAAATTAATAGGTGAGAAACTTAGCCTCATTTTTCAACACAAGCAGTCAACCCTAAGCATTCATACCTACAAGTTTAAAAAAAAAAATCTTCCTAGACCTAGAGACAAAGAGTAGCCCAGTGGGTTGCTAGGAGAAAAACAAACAGCACTTGACGTAGCACAAAGAGAGCAGGCAAGCGAGGCAAAGCCATGCATACACTGACTGGGAAAGTAAGACTAACACAGAAGCAGCATTCTGCATCATAAAAAAAAAGTAAGAGATATGCATAGGGAAGAATAAAGGTTGCATCTAAATTTCTAGGTGTGGTATTCTCCAGTGAGCTACATACACAGAAACAATAGAAAAAGCAATAGACCAAATTATCCAACAAAAAGTATTTGCAGTTCCCTAAAGCAAATGTCTGTGTAGTAATAACAAAGAGCCTGTTTTTCCACATTTTACCACGTTAATGACTTCTGCTGCACATTAATCAAGAGACAAGCCTCTTTGATCTTTGGAGGAAAAAAAAAGATTTAATTATTGCACTCATTTTCTGCACAGATACCTTTATTATTATTTATATTCTGCTAATGGTGGTCACCATCTCACCCAAAGCCCAGTTATGAAAGATCATAGGCATTCTCACAGTAAAACCCAGCTTTCTTCCTCCTTCCCCTTTCCTCCTCATATTATCCAATCAACAAAGAATGAGAGGAAAACATTTTCTTCCAGAGAACAAACCGTAGAGAGACAGGGGCTCGGAATTTCTATATGTGCTTTTCAACTCTGAAATCAAGCTTCAGCCAGTCAGTGGATTATTTCCAGCTGACACTGATAACAAGTGGTAAATACTCAACATTTCCTCAACCTTCATAGTAACTGCATCCAGTCCAATCTCTAAGGAGAACACCCTCCCCACTTCCACACTCCTGCCCCAAAATTTGCAGTTGCTTTAGCTCTGTTCCTCTCCAAAGGAATACTCTGGAGATCTTTTAGGTAAAAAGAATACTTTGGAGATCCTTTAGGCAAAAGGAGTACTTTGGAGATCTTTAGTGGACACAGTCTCTTTCCAAGCTACTACTTCAGCACCAAAGCTTAACTAGCAAGCCAGAGAGCAAATCTCCCATCAAATGTTATGGAAAAATGGTAATATCCTCAGTATGTCATCACCTTGAAAAAACAGGAGGGCAGAACAGCCAATCTTGTAGAAAATGCTGCTAAGCTCCTGTCCAGTGAAAACGTGAGGGCTCAGCTTTGTGTGAAGGTACTCTGATGTCACCCCAGGCCACCAATACCCCCTCAAATACAAGCTGACAGACTGCAACTTCTTTGATCTCCTTCCTAATGAGGAGCACCACACCACTACACACAACAGCAACCTGAAATCTGAAAGGGCCACTGCGCTGCAGCTTAAAGCCAACACTTCTCTTGGTAGTACAAAGGAAACATTTTTATACTAGGAGCTCTGGATGGATAAAATATTTATATAATACAGATCACACGCATTTCTCCCTTCTGAAATGAAACAAAGGCCAGTTATTTCCAGCTGAAACTATAAGAGGGATCTTAACAGAACTTTAAAACCTGGCTGGAATCTTACCAAGAGCTCCCAGTTGAAGCCTCCACTCTCACATCACAACCCGGCATCATCAAGACAGCCATGGTAACAAGGTCTTCTCCAAAGTGACTGGCACTCTAACTCCTCAAAATGTATTTTTAAATTCACAAAACAATATATTACTTCAGCAGTAAGCATGCTTTTTAAAGGTCCCATCAAGTTTTTAAACAGTAAAATACTTGGGTAGGTAAAAGCCTAAAATTACTTAATTGAGTGCTTTCTTCCAGAAATTAATTGTAAGAACGATCAGGACAAACCATGCTTTTTAAGATAATTGTCTTGGGCAGCTGAGTAAGGAATGCAAGACACTTGCTCTCTTTTCATGCCTCATAGCTGAGGATCAGTAGCAACCAGCCTAAAGAGAAAACACACCTGTTGTGAAATTTTCCAATATAAGATGTGGCTGCCTCTGTAAACCTCAAGTTAAATAATGGTTTAATACATAGTAACAATTACTGAAAGATCCATGGGAAAACTTAAAACATTTCTTACCACAGAAGGTTAGCTCAAGTCTTAGAAAATGATGTAGTGATATGTAAAGAATGGGGAGGGGGAAAACACCAAATCAAAACCTGAAGAAACTTCTGCAGTGCCTTTCCCCGCTCCATCCCATCCCCCCATAAAGATACTCATGTTTGACTCTTCCTGAAATATGGGATTATAATTTATATTTTAGATAAACTACTACAAGACTAGAGTGACTGAGTTTAATAACAATGGTCTCATTTTTAAGTTGTAAAATGTTACAGAAGTTCATTGGACATTTTAAAGTACACATTGACTTTAAAATAATCAAGAAAACAAACATGCAACTCAGTCACAGGCATCTGGCAAAATCAAATGCCACCAAATATAGCCAGACTTATATGGGGTGGCTGTAGCACTAGAGACTGTGCAATGAACTTAATTACTCAGTTTCCGTTATTTCTAAGGAAACAATAAATAATCTTATTTTGACGTACCCTAATTATAAAAGCTGTAAAATTTGCAGTAACACCTTTATTTGTGATGGTGCATATAAAGCATGCTGGTCCACTTTTTATTTTGCTCTTAATGCAGTGCGTCCACCTAGATAAAAAGTGAGACGCCTCAGTAGTCAAGGAGTAAATTTAATTGCAGAAGTCACATTCAATTCCAAAGAAGAAATTAAGTGCTTCTGGCAACTATAAGGCAAGATAATTAATCTGATGTATGGGCCTGTCTCCTATGATATTTTGCAAGGGACTCTGTAAATACCAAAATGTAGCTGTTTGAAATGCAACATGAATTTGGGGGCAGGGTCAACAAGAATTCTGGTATATGCTGAAATGTTCCCTGTGAAAGAAGGACCCTATTTCTCACTTCTCTGCAGGAGAGGGTTTCAAAAGCACTGCTCTAATTCTAGCTTATCCGAGGTCACTGGCAAAATCCTGATAATTTCTGTAGGGAGATGTACAACCAAGAGAGTGCTTTGGAAAACATTACTCTAAGCCTTGTAAGCAGTAAGTGAAACCTTTGTTATTTAAGGTCATAGTTGGAAGTGGGACTGCAATAAAGTATTTCACCTGATTATCTGAAAAGATATTAACTGTAAACAACAAACAACAACTCTTTACTACATCTTTACTTTGACTTATTTTTACCGTAAGAGAAGTAAGCACTCCAGCTTATAAAACAAGGGGATAAATGACAAAGAGATAACAAACAAATATTTTGCTAAATCAATCACTTTTTTGTTCATTTCCTTCTCCCTATAAGGGAGAATCACAAGGGTAAAGCAGAAACACTAGGCTTCAAAAGTAACCAAAATTGGCAAATTGTGCAGAAAGATAGACAGTGTCATTGTTTAGCACTTGGCACCAGTGTGGATCTGAGCAAGCAAGAACACAGATTGCCTGTGATGGGAAAATCTATCAAATGTAACAGAGGCAACTGACGGCTAAAAATCCAACATTAAGATCCTTTCATTCGCTGCTTACCTTACACTTACATAGGCTTCTCTTCCAAAGCAGGGACCCCAAAGAGGTAGTGTCTGAATTGGAAGAGAACTGCATTTCAGCTAAGAGGAAGATCAAGACCTTCTGTTGAGCCAAACTTACCAGCAATAAAAACTGCAATACCTAAAATTAATTTTCTCCAAAGTCATGTTTTTCCATTTGAGCTTTGCCTAGACTGTTAAAGAAATATGAAGAGACGGTCTGAACATGTTCTCTGGGAGCAAGAAAGGGCAGGTTGCTTCCTGGCATCCTTGTCCCTTTCTGACCGCATAATTCGAAGCTGCCTTTCCCCAAAGCTCACATTCTGTGCAAACACAGCCACTACAGTTAAGCAGCATACCATACACATGCCCAGAGACTGAGGTCCCAGCCAGGGCTGCCTCATTATGGAAGAAAACAGAAATAGCACTCCTAAATTGGATGTGATCACCAGGAACACTTTAGCATCAAATGCTTCAGAATCTACTGTAAAAAGCCAAAGCACTACATGCCAGTAGATTTCAGCCTTAGGGTGAGAGAACAGAGATAATCCAAGTGTGACAGTTTGCTATCAGAAAGTTATTAAAGAATGAATTTATGATTTTTTGCTTCCCACATTAGGAATTAAACTCATGTGGGGCTCAGATTGGTAAAGTGAAAGAGGAGATGGATGACCCAAACAAGGGCCTTCTCACAGCTTCAATTATGGCCAGAGAGAGAGAGAGCGAGCAATACTTGGCTAAGAGCTCCACTAATGTCAGAGGTTGAGTCTTCACCCATGAGGGTCTTGTTCAGTGCCACAGTCCCATATGACAGCAGGAAACAAAAATGCCTTCTCATGGCAATCAGGCTGGAAACCCTCCAGGAATTTCATTTCTTTTTAAAAAAACCTCCCATTCTGAGACAAACACAGTTCACTACAAATGCAAGAAAATCAGGTAGTTTTACAAACCTGAAGCCTTCACAAGCCACACCACTCAAAGAGTTAATCATCTCAAGGACAAGGAAGTCATCCTGGGTCACCTAGAGGCAGAGTTGAATTTCACTGAGGCACCTGAGGTCCTTGGCTCACATGACCGGGATATGTCAGGAACTTTTGAACCCATTGGCACATATCAGGGAAATGCTGGAAAAGTTGCCTTTATCTCTTCCTTGAGAGTTATGTTAGCTCTCCTTCCGAACAACAGAAGATACATTTGCT
>JAOXXN010000471.1:16760226-16800061 GCA_026770055.1 Myrmophylax atrothorax | reverse complement strand
ATTTCAGATCCAAATTATATTTTTCTGATTTTTTTCTGAATTTTACATTTTCCTTAAAACAATCATCAATTTCAGTATTTTTAAAATTAGCTTTTCCTATTACCCAGTTAGAAATTACTTTTTCTGATAACATTTCAATCTATGGCACTTCATTTCAAGAAACTAAGGTGCTTTTAAGAGAAGATTTCAGTTGTGTTGAAACATTCAGGCTGATACATGATTTTTATTAAAAAAAAGTCAGTTTGCTGGAGAAAATAGTATAGCTGGATTTTTTTCCCCCTCCTCAAAATTGCCAATAACCGAGAGCAATTTTCTCTCTACTCAGTGGAGAAGATATGTGCAACGTGGTGACTCAGATCACTATTGCATGAAATGGACAAACCACTGGGCAGCCTACTATGAGCTAAGAGGACAACCAGGAGGAACCACGATTTTGCTGAAAATGAAGGTTGATGCAGGAAAGCTCTCCATGACCCTGATTACTGATTTTCCACCATTTCTGCCATTTCAGCAAAAGGGCGAGTCCTTTCTTCCCCATCCTCTTCCAGTGCAAAATCCACACACATATTCAGGTCATCTTTTTCCTGCTACCAAATATACTTCAGCTTCTATACACTTCACTTCTTAAATACCCAGAACCTCCACTCCAATGGGCTCAGTCCCAAACCCACTGCCTTTTCCCCCCAGAAACACTGCCTTGAGTTCAAGCCTTTCATTACTCTAAGTAAAGACAAGACTGAGGGGAGCTAACAGGTTGACAGTAGTGGAGGACATAGACCTCCATAGAATTCTCGTTGTAAGTAATTAGAGATTAGCCACAATTAAAACAGAACAGCTTGTCAAACAGTGGGTCTTGCTCCCTAGTGTCAGGCTCACCAGTACCAGCAGAGTAAGGATGAATAGAACATGCTCTTTTGTCCAACCCTACAAACTTCAGCATTACTGGCACAGAAAGGCAGGCAGTAGGGAAGAGAAGCAAGGGAGTGAAACACATTCCAGCATTGCCATCCAAGTGCCACACAATCAGTTCAAGCACTTTCCTCTGCATGACTCTTGCATTTCAGCTCCCTCTACATACTTTAGTTTCCTACCTGCCTTGAAACACATTCACTAGTGTTTAGCTTTCAAAGAACCAAGGTGTGAGACTGAAGTGTTCTTTCACTGATCTTTCTCTAACCTAATCTGGGCCTTGCTATTCTCATCTACAAATGACTGGTACTGAAGAGGCAGTGCCATAGTCTTTCCTACCATGCATGGGAGCATTGGCCAAGCAAACACTATAGACCTAAAAAAAGCTTATGTCAGGAATAATTGGAAGTAAAGCTCAGGGTTGTCTTAAAAAAAAAAAAAAAGAAAAGAAAAAAGAAAAGAGCGAATCCTGAAACAGTTGGCAAAGTACTTTTGATCCATATGACTTCCTTGTGCCTTCCTCTCGCAAAGCATTGCGCTACCCTTCCTTGCAAAAACAGCCAGCACCTTTGATTGATTTTTGAATACTGACCTTGCAGACAGCAGTAGGATTTTATCCAGTTTAAGTGAAAATGTCAGTCAGACTGGTTCACCCTATCTAACAAAGCCACTGTCATGTATGTGGTTTCAGGGAATACCCTTTAGTCCACACTTAAAGGCTAAGCCAGGACTAAGCTTTCCTCAAAGCCCTTCAGCATGTCTACATCCACTCACAGTAACTTAAACTGGCAAAGTTCTTGAGAAATGCAGCAAGCCCCAACCTTTAAAACACATTCCTCTATCTTCTTAACCAAACAGTGTCTGGAAAGGCTTTTTCCCATGCTAAGAAAAGAGACAAAGAAATGCTCAGGAACACCACCACATGGTTATCAGAGGCAGGACAGAAACAAGTACAGGGATAACCAGCAAAGCCAGAGCTCATCTTCACAAAGCCAATAATTGTGTCCATAAGGCTAGCAATTTCAAAGGCAGCCTTCATGAAAATCACTATGAACTGAAAACATGCAGTCTCAGATCTCTGTGGTATAAAGCAAAGCTACGCTGTAGCAACAGTGAGAAAGCTGAATCAATACTGTTCAGGGGCAATATTGGTAAGCCACTAACCAAATGAGCAGCAACGTGAGCCTATTGATTCTGTACAGCTGTACTTCCATACTCCTTTCTCAACCTTCTGAAACATTTCTATCATCTTGCAAAATATAAGACTGGAGACTGAAACTCCTAATTAATACTTCCTAAAACCTTAAAGTCACAATAATTACAACACCCTTTGGTAGCAGGCTTTGCATTAAGCATTTGTCAAAATACTCTACATTAAGAACAAAAATTGTTTTTTAAGTTATCCTGCTGTGGATTTATCAGGCTGAACACCTAGCTATGACAACCTCAGGCAACTCAGCAAGGCTACCTGGATGGGTTCATGACACACACTGCCTGACTGAAAACTGTTCCTGCTGAGCACACAGGAGTGCAGACAAAGCACATTGTTAAGCAGGGACAAATGCAGGCAAAATTAATGCCTGGGCTCATTTTGATGTGCATTCAGAAACAGATAAGGCTATCAACTACTGGAGACTTACATGTCCCAGTCTTCCTCTCTAACCAGGTGAAAGGCTTCTAGGGATGCAGTTACCTTCCTTTTCCCTCCCCACTGCTCCCCTGGTCTCAGGGTGAAAACCAGGGCAGGATTAGAAAAGAGCTGGGGGATAAACACATCGGTAAAACAATAAATACCAGCTAGACAGCTCGAGGGTCAGGAGATGTTCAGGAAGATTACAAGTTCAAAGACCACAGCAGTAGCAAATACTGACAGATAAAGCATACTTCTTCTGAAAAATATATGCAATTTGCACATACGTATGTTATATTGTCACATATTTTCAATAAAAATTTTATTAATTTTTAATTATTTAAAATTTTTTAATTAAAATTATTTTTTTAAAGGCCTGGAACATGAAAGCACCTTACTAGTGCTTTGCTCCAGCAGAGTGCATCCCCACAGAGTGCTGGAGAGGAAGACCTTGTGTCAGAGGCCTCCAAATGGATTTTTAACAAGTTAGAGCTTCAGGGGTTTTGAGAGAAGCAGTGTGGGTAGCAAGGGACTGCATGGGTGTGCCCCAGTTCCCCAGTAGCATTTCAGGGGAAGCCTTGCCTGGTCACTGTGGCCACTGCCCCTGGCACTGATGCATTCTGCCTTCATGGTGGGGGGCAGCACCACCTCTGGACATAGGGACCCTTTCCTTAGGCCCCACCACCCCCAGCTGGTGTCGGTCCTACCCCACAGCCTCCACCACTAGGCTCCTTTGGCCCTACAGCCACCCCGACTCCAAGGCTTCCTTTTGATAGCCCTTAAGGAGCCACTCCCTCTTCCCTCCCCTCCAGTTCATACCCTATGGTGACCCCAGTGACGAGGCTCCCAGCCATCCAGGAGAGGAGACAGGGGTCCCTAACACTGCTGTCAGACCCCAATCCATGACCTAATAACTTGACCAAGAGTCCATTAAATCACTAAAACAGCTTTAAGACAGGCAGACAGGAATAATGGCTTGCAGAAGATCCTTTATCTGAGCTCAAAGACATCTGGAACCTCCACAGCGCCCCAGCTGGCCAAAATGCTTGGTAAGAACTGCTGTCCTTCACCAGGTGAAGAGGGCAGACTGCATTTAAATAGTCAAGCAGTACCTACAGAAGTACTCTAAAAGCAACACAGCGTCTGCAGAAGGTAGCACAAGGTCTGCAAAGCCTTCCCCCTCTCCTCCAGAATAATCAGATTTTAAACATACCCTTCAGAGAAACGGTCCAGTCATTAACAGTAACTGTTTTTCATGTGCATCAGTAAAAGATGTAGTGCTACAGAGACTAAATGGGACTTAGAGAAAAGAAGCCATAAATCTTTGTCAGCCTCTCAGAAATGAACACTTAATACAACTAGCTTAGAGTACTTCACTTCTCACTCAGCCGAGGTACCAATTATGGCACCACTATGATAAATTTTAATCATTGTTGTGTTAATGGCTCCCCTGATTTATTTTATCTCCTCTCTGCACTAATGACCTGTGCTCAAAATCTCATGATCAAATACTTCCCCCTCCCAACTGAATAAAGCAATCTTTTGGATTTTGACCTATAATACTGACCTATTCCGAGACATATGGAAGGTTACCAGACATTTGGATCTAGAGAAACTTTGGGTCAAAGTACAGTTACAGTGCAGCCAGCAGTCATTTGTTTCCCTTTTCTTGTCCCTAATTCTACTCCTCTGTTCCATTGTTTCTCCTCCATCCCATCCCCAAGAGCTTTGATTTCTTTATCAGCATGACAGTAATTTCTTTTCATGTTGTAAAAGTCAGGGTGAAACTAACACATTGTTTAGGGCCACAAAATATGGAATTGCCTACTAAGTCTCCACTACCCCTTGGGTTAGTAGTTGGCACTAATTTAACAAGCAGTTCTACAATCTCAAAAGGGGGAACACATTCTGTGCTAGTGAGAAGCCTCCTTGCTTCTACAAAACCTGGCTTGCCAAAGCAGGACCAACTAGAAACACTCTGCATCCGTACATCCTGCACGTGACAGAAACACATCACTTAGACAGCTCTTCCAAAGCAACAGTGAAGGGGCTCAGTCACAGTGGGCAAAGTGATTAGGGCAGCCTGGGATCCTCCAGATGAGATCAAGGGTAATCCTGCAGTGTTACAAAGCAGTAAATCAAAACATCTTGAAATTTCTGCTATCCAAGGCAAGTCAGGGGACTTGCTGCCACAAGATGGTGACGAAGCCAATTCACAGAAGCATCAGGTATTTATTTATATCCCAGTACCTAATTCTCGAGAGCTCACAAAATCCTTCTGACCAAGTTCTCCTAGAACCATTTATCAGACAATCTGGCAATCTCTTTGCCGCTCAGGATCTGAGGAAATGGAAGAAGTCACGTACACAAAACTTTTATATTTGTTGCAACAGCAAGTCAGTAACATGGTAGCAAATGGATTCTGACTATTTTCTGACATCATACTCTAAGAAACTTATGATATCCTAGCAAGGGCACAGAGACAACTCTTCTATGCTAATGACTAAACATAAACAAATAAGCAAGCTTTTATCTATCTCTTCTCCCTCTATTTCCATCCCATCAACTACCTATACGCTTGCTTTCTAGATCTTTTTAAAACATCCTTCCTACTGTGTAAAAGGAATATGGGAATTTAAAGAAAAAGCCACTTTCAAAACTTCTTTTCTTGATGAAGATTCAGTGGGTTTGAGGCACAGCACATCCCAAATCAGTCTTTGGACTATCTGGCTAAGCTCAAAAGCTTAAAGAAAAATTCCTTGATATATATCCCCAATGCCCTCTCTGCACGAGAACAGTTATCTTCATAGTGTCATGGTTAAATCCCAGATGGCAGCCAAGCCCCACACAGCTGCTCATTCACTTCCCCTGGTGGGATGAGGGAGAGAACTGGAATGGTACAAGTGAGAAAACTCGAGGGTTGAGATAAAGACACTTGAATAGGCAAAGCAAAAGCCATGTTCACAAGCAAAGCAAAACAAGGAATTCATTCACTCCTTCCCATGGGCCGCGGCAGGTGTTCAGCTATCCCCAGGAAAGCAGGGCTCCATCGTGCACAGTGGTTACTTGGGAAGACAAACACCATCACTCCAAATGCGTCTCTCCCCCTTCTTTCTTCTTCTCCCAGCGCTACACGCTGAGCATGACACCACAGGGTACAGAATACCCCTTGCATCAGGTGAGGTCAGCTGTCCCAGCTGTGTCCTCTCACAACTCCTCATGCACCTTCAGTGTCCTCACTAGTGGGGTGGGATGAAAGGCGGAAAAGACCTTGACAGTGTGCAAGCACTGTGACCAAAATACCCTAGATTATTGTTACCAGCACAAATCCCCAACACGGCCCCATACCAGCTATTGTGAAGAAAAGTAACTCTACCGCAGTCAAAACCAGCACACATATCCAAAAGACCCTAACTGTCCTGCACAACACATCCTCCCTCCACAAGCGGCAAAATCTTCCTTTCGACACAGTTGCATTCATGACCGGTTTTATCTGTGACAGAGCACTGGGTGCTGCTGCGACAGCAGGTGCCTTCTAGACTGTGAAGCCCTGCAAAGCTTTGATTATGGAGAAGCACCACCTTATTCCACATGAACAGGACCCAATTTCAGGGTTGGATCATGGCAGTGGCTGGGTAGAGAAGGGTCGTATGAAACACAGAAACACATTTCAGGGGGGATTTCCTTTTTACTCTCTGCCTACAAACTCTATGCCATATGGAGAGCTGGCAAAAGGGAGAGGACAGATGTCTGGAGACATTATAGTTACTATGTTAACTGCCTGTGAGTTTATTCATCAAAAGGTGATCACCCTCTGTTCTAGTAAGAATTTAACTTTCTTTGCTGCTTTGAGAGGTTGACAGCAAATCACTATTACACAGTTCTCAAAAAGTACCAAGTGATTTGCATCCTGATTGAAAGGCATGTTTCTTAACCTGAAATACCGAACATTAAGCAAAACCTACAAAGGCAGAAGAACTAAGAGATGGCAGCAGCAGAAAAGGAGATGAATGGAAGCCCTCTCAGTAGCCACGCAGGCTCTGCACATGTCTGCACACTCATGTACCACACTGGACCAGGCCGGATGTCACAGGGATACACAGCAAAAAAAGTGCTGCTACACCCAAGAGAAGCTTCTTTTTCTGCATTCAGACACAGAGGAAGTTTGGAGCACTTGAACAGGCACAACAATAACATTCCCTCTTTTTAAAACAGGGAGTTAGACAAGCATGCTATAATAAAAAAACAACAACAAAAAACCCCACCACAGAAACTATTCACTTTCCACCACCACAACAATGTCCTTGGATTCAACCTGGAACTCATTTCCTGTGGACTAGGAAGAGCATTAAATGCCCATGTGGTTCTTTCAAATAAGGGAACAAAATAATATATAGACAATCTCTTTCAAAATGAAATCTGCTTTTAGACTTTGCATCCTGTAAGCAACACTTCCTGTGAAGGAATAGCCATTGGTAATACAAATCTGCAGTCTCACAAGCTGAAGATGGAAGTTCAAATGAGAATTCAGCTCACAGATGAGCACAAAGCCCAAAACTTGTCACTGTTTGGAGGCACATAAGAGACAAAAAAAAAAATCGCTTCATCCATATTCAGCCAATGTGAATCTGAGGAGAAGTTACCCTGACATCACCTTTACCCGAGCATTGGATGGAATACTGAAATCATCAATATTTGGTCAGGGAGAAGACTGTTACCCAGGAAAATACGTTCCAGACAGAACTTTGCAACACTACCTAACAGAGAAGTCTCAGAAAACAGATGATAGAGTAAGCTGGCAAAAGGGGAAGGAGCTGATAGCATTTTCCTCAGATTTTCTACCAACATACCTACAATTCGGACAAGCAACACTGATGGGACAGGCCAGTTGTATGAGGTTCAACAAGACTACATGCCAGAAACTGCACAACTCAGAAGAACCCCATGCAACTCTACAGGCTTGGGGAAGAGTGGTCAGAAAGCTACCCGGTGGAAACAGACCTCGGGGTGCTTATCAACAGCTGCTGAACATGAGCCAGCATGTGCCCAGGTGGCCAAGGCCAATGGCATCCTGGCCTGTATCAGAAATAGTGTGGTCAGCAGCAGGAATAGGAAAGAGCTTGACCCCCTCTACTTAGCACAGGTGAGGCTGCACCTTGAGTGCTGTGTCCAGTTCTGGATCCCGTACTACAAGACACTGAGGTGCTGGACCAAGTCCAGTGAAGAGCAAAGCAGCTGGTGAAGGATCCAGAGACTAAGTCCTATGAGGGGCAGCTGAGGGAACTGGGGTTGTTTAGCCTGCAGAAAAGGAGGCTGAAGGCAGACCACATTGCTCTCTACAATACCTGAAAGAAGGTTGTACTGAGGTGGAGGTTGGTCTCTTCTCCCAGGTAATAAATGATAGGATGAGAGGAAATGGCCTCAAGCTGCACCAAGGGAGTTTAGATTCAATATTGGGAAAAACTTCACTAAAGGGATTGTCAAGCATTAGAACAGGCTGCCCAGGGAAGTGGAGGAACCCTCATTCCTTGAAGGAATTTAAATATATGTGTAGATGTGGCTCTTGGGAACATTGTTTAGTGGTGGACTTAGAAGTGCCAGGTTTATGGCTGAACTCAATCTTCTAAGTCTTTTACAACCTAAATGATTCTATAGCTCTATGTATAGAGGCTTCTCTTCAGTATAAGGACACCGATCCACTACCTTCACCCAGCTACTGTTAAAGGGTTATAACTTTTACCCAGTCTAGGGCTGCAGAAGACCATGCAATAAGAAGGCTGTGTCTGTAGAAATCAGCCTTCATTAAGTCAGACAGATAGGAAAGGGGGGAAAAAATAAAATTAAATAATCATTCTTTATGTAAGTACCAATCTGCCTCGGCACTTTCCATAACATAGAAATGATTGCCCCTCTCTTCGGAAGAGTTTGTAATTTACAATGGAGAGTGAAAACAACTTGAAACCACATTCAGGGAAATGAGAGCTGTATCGTTTTAAAGATAAAAAACCCATCATTTGCCAGTCTACCATCTAATTCTTCTGGCATTCGATGAAATTGCCTGCCTGTTTTTTTTTTTTCTTTTACCAAAATGTAGGTCAGTCACTGTCCCTCATTCACAGTGTCACAGCTGCTCTGAAAATACACATCAAAGCCCTATCTGAAAAAGGGAGCTGCCAGACACCACTGCAACGCAGGTCAAGCACACAAACATTTTTCTTTTTTGCCTCTGTAAAAGCCTGTGCTTATTCTGCCCCGAACGCAAACCTCAGCCACCCGTGCGGGAGCCTGCAGAGCAGGGAACCAAAAGCTGCCATCCCACTGTCTCATGCAGCTCTGCTCTCAGCACGGAGGTGGGAAGCGACACGTCACCTCCCACTGCAGCTCACTCCAGCAGGCAGAGCGGATGGTCAGCGGGATGGCAGCGACACACTGGGCGACAACACTCACACACAGACCCCGCTCTCCCCTCCCGGCTGCCAACCCGCACAGCCCATAAACACGCCGCGATCTTCCAAGGCCCTTCACACAAGAGGGTTCTTAAATAGGTGATTCTCTGAAGGAAAGAACTTGGGAGCAAAACAGAGACTATGATAATGAACTGTTCACCAGGGCTTTATCTCCGCAGGGGAGCGATTTGTTGGTTTTAAACTCCCAGCCAGCAGATGATGAAACACCTCTCTCCGGGGTTTACTGACCAACAGTAAACAGCTACATGTTCGCCTGCACTGCTTTTTTAAGCTTCTATTACTTTAACACAGGTTTAAAGGAACCCAATATAGACTTGCACCTAACACGGCAACAACAGAGTAACAAAGACAAGACCAAACTTCATGACTTTTCTTACCTGCTGTCTCCACTCACCTACTTATAATATATGCAGAGAGAAGCATGAAAATGGGACTGAACAAAAAATTGCAGTATCAGAAGGACCAGGTTCCAGTAGCTGGAACCTCTATGACTGACACTAAATCAAAATAAAAAAAAAAATTAAAAAAAGTGGCAAATGCAGCCTATGTTGCCTTCATTGCCTGTGCCTTCTCCACTGTCTGCCTTCTCCACAGCACTATCCCCTAGTGCACCTGAATTGCTTCTGTTTTGCACACCATTGCTCTCTAATATTACTATTCTTTTCCTCAAAAATTGGGACTTATTATTAAAGGAGAAAAAAAACCCCACACACATACCTTTAAGTGGTGCTGGGTTATTTTTTTCTTTTTTAGGTTTTCTAAGTGTAGAGAAACCAAGATGCCTCCACTTACCAGAATGCTGACTGATTTTTCTTTTGTTCACTCCATAGCTCAGAGACAAAATCTGAAGCTGTGGCTCTTATGCAGTAATGGAACTGAAGGAACTGAGATTTCAAGAAAGATATGAAATCAGAGTTTCGCAATGAAACTTCTGGAAGAGGCCAATTCTGAATAGCATTTTTCAGCAGGCTGTGCTACCAGTAGACACTGCTCCGGCATGTAAAGGCACCAACACCTTTACCCCAGTCACCATCCTCCCACAAGCATATTATGAAGGAAGACTCTGAGCGCTGGAAACAAAGCTGGAAGAACCCTCTGCTTGCTTAAGAAGCAGCTCATTAAACTGCGCTCAAGGCCAAAACAGCCCAATACACCCAAGTACCACAAAACTACCTTAGACAGGCAAGGATTTAGCCTTAGCAGACATTCTTTCATCATTCTGAAGTGCTGTGTTATGGCCTCATCCAAACTCCACTCCATCACAATAGAAAGGTACTGGATATTAATAAATGGGGAACTGACACCTAGCTGCAAACACAAAACATTATCTTGGACATCCTAGGTTCTCTTTGTTAGAAAAATAAATTTTAACATGAAAAGCCCTATTTGCAGAGACCAAGGCAAACGGTCTGCAAGCAGAAAGGCAACTCTGCCCTTGACAGCAACTTGCTCATAACCTCAGGATTAGCACTGCCCTGTCCCAAATACTGTGTTCTGAAACAAGTTATCTTGTATCATGTTTCCTAGTAAATCTCCACACACACAATTCCATGGTAAGCAAGATATAGTTTTGATCCCTGAGAGAGCTATCTCAAAGTATTCCTCCAGGACAAGAGCAAATGTGTGCCCACAGACTAAGGTGTAAAAGGACAGGTTAACTCTCCTGATTCATGGACTAGCCGCAGGTACAGCCTCCAAGAGAAAGTATACCTTAAATTTCTGAATCAAAAATTGCCATCAGACAGAGTGGTACAAAATCCTAAAGCTATGCCCTTCCCTACAATGTTTCCTCCCTCAGCTTATTTTGGTTACCTGAAAGAGAAACAAACAGGTCCTGTGTATTGGGTCATCAGTCGCCTGCAGCCTATTTATATTACTAGTAATAAAGTGTTTTATGAAAATATTATAGATTCACAAGCACAGGAACCATAAAGATCTAAATAGCAGCCAGGCACCTTATTCTTTATTTAAAAAAGGTATAATAACACATTTAAAAGTCACCTAGGAAAGAAAAGGAGTACTCGAAGCACATCCTATGCTGCCCTACATCCTGTGCATCCAAAAAGTTTGCGTTTTGCTGCAACTAACTGCAGGACTAAAAGCAGTCCTGAGCAATCAGCACACAAAGCACTTTAATTGAAGCACTAAAGTTTCAACACCAAAGATGAGGGGGAAGAAAAAAAAACAAACCCAAACAACAATCCTGCCCTCCCCATCCCCCCCTAAAAAACAAACAAACAACCTCCAACCAACAAAAACCCCACACAAACAGAAAATACAGTTAGGATTATTTGTAACAAGCACAGGAATAACAGCCAGAGAAGCAAGGCCTCAACACCTCCAATCCTCAGACATTCCGCTTGCACAAGGATTTTTTGAGGGGGAGAAGAGGGAAAGGATGCCTCGATATGGTTTCGTTCAAAGAGATGAAGAGTTTTAGCAACATATACTTGAGTACAAGCAAGGGTAGGAATAATAACAATTCCTAAAACACAGGCTACAAGAATCCAGAGAGAAGCAGCTTGGAAAAATAAAAGAATTGTGACAGGCTGGAGGTTAAAATGGATAAGCTACAGTCTTTCCTGTCTGTAAAACAATAATAACCATATGCAAAGTGCCAGGCAAATAATTATCCATCAATTACATACTATAAAACAAGGCAGCAAGGCACACAATGGTGTTGAAGATGGAAACACAGAAAAAGTTAAGGGACTTGTGTCAGACAACAGAGGAAATCACTGGCTCTCAACTAATCCACTAGATTACAGCCCTTCTTACTCCACAGACATCTTGCTTTGAGTTTATTCCTTGTTCAGTCTACCTTCCAGTATCTCTGCTCCATTTCTAAGCCCCTCATGACACACACACTGCTGAGACCCTATTGATTTCAACAAAATGGCATGTGGAGTAAGAGGGGAAGGTCAGTGCTGCCAGAGCCTCAGCTTTGGGAACCTTCCATGGGGAAGCACAACTACACCAAATTTCTTCCTGCTTGCGCTGGGCAGGTTGTTAAAAGCACTGCCTGTGTTTGTACCAAGTTATAAGGCCCCTCTGAGAGGGGGAAAGACAGGTCAACGGGATTGTTTAATTTGGACTCAATAGCTACAAAAGAGAGCAACCCTGCTGGAATCGGTTCATTCTTGGGAGCTGAGTTATGGTCGCCATTATTTCAGTCCCCGGGGAGCTCAGCAGGCCAGAATACAAATTAAAAGATTATAAATAGCACCGAGCAAGGGGGTTTTGTTAGCATCTCCGAGGGAGCGTTGTGCTGACCTGCATTCAGGTTTCTCCATGAATCTGAAATTCAGCTCAGGCCCCCAAGAAAAGTTCAGGGAAGTGTCAGCACCACCTCATGGTCATGGTCATGACTTGGGATAACCCCCTTGCTTTTCTCTCACGGTGACAGCAAAGTATTCACAACTTCAACTTGAAGCCAGATGTAAATGGATGATTTTGTACAGTCTTAGCCATAGTCCTGATGTTCACAGAAAGCATTCAGAGCAGCAAATCACGGTTCTCCAAGGGAAGGGAGAGGGCACACAATCCAATCTCATAAGAACATTTAAGTTTCAAGCTCTCTTTTTCCAGGTTAAACTTCACATCAAATCAAACTGCTTGACATACCCCGACAGAAGTAAAGCTTTTTTTTACCCTGATTGGTGATGAGAAGTTGCATGGAATGGGGGAAGGCGGGGGGGAGGGGCAAAGGCAAGGAGCTTGGATTTGGGAGCTTCTGTCCTGTTTATGCCTCTGCAACTCATCCGTGATATGGCCTTGTCTGGCCTTTTTGACGTACTCATGCTAAAGCATTCATGTTTGGTTTAATGTCACTTTTCTAATGGACAGGATGCTCTACTTTACTCATAAGCCTCAAATTGACTTCATGATCTTTCAGAAAAGGACTTGAGACCCTCAAAATAGACCTCATTTACCATGACTGAAAGAGAATGTTTTCCCTGGAATAATTTCAGCTGAATGAAGATTTCAACCCTGGCTCTGAGTCCCCTGCCAGAATATTCTACCTCAAAGAGATCACAATTTCCATATAAAACAGCTGGTGGCAGGACACCAAATAAACTCCAGCGACTAATTCCGCCTTCACATGAGTAGAAGTCATCAGAATAATGGATCATTTTCATTACTGGGCTCTTCACTGTCCTGTCTCATTTCAAGTATGACAAGCATCAGTATAGCAATTCTGAATTTATGGCCTTGAACCCATCCAGTTTCTAGCAAGAGCAAGATGGCTGAAGCCTTATCAATTTTTAGGTACAAAAAATGCTAAAAGCAGACCTCTTAATGCAGTGTTTTCCAGATCAGAGTGGAAGGTTTCTGCTTTTGATATTCCCCTCCAGAGTTTTTTCAGAAGAGCTGTGAAAAGTGACTGGTCTGAACAAAGGAATCCTTCACAATTATCTAGAAGCCTTTAGAAAAGGCTGATGTTAAATGTCACATTTTATGCTCCTATCTCACAGGCCTCAAGGAAGAACAGAGCTTATGTCATATTCAGTATTTGTTTTTCCCTCTGTGGAGGGGCATACTTCAGTGGGAAGGCTTCTCTCTGAAAGACACATTTCTAAGGAAGATAGCAGTATGAAAAGGAAGATCCCTCTCCCCCTTTTAAACATAGACTTTTAATATATCACTCAGGGACCAGAATAGTCCACCAATATTCAAGCTGACCTGGGTTTAGCACTCAACACCTCTCACCAAAACCCATGGGATTCAGAAAATCAATTTGCTGAATGCAAGCGAAGACCAAAGAATCAGGCTCACAGTGAATCTGTAGAAGTTACAGCCTCTTATCTCCACACAGATCATTTGATAACAGCACCACCACTCGCGCCCTGCTTGAAGATGCTCAATCCCTGCTTAATAACATTGAGACACCTCTACTGAGCAAGGACTCAAAACATCCCAATTTTTCTGTCGCTCACAACCTCTCCTTTCCCACTGCCTCCGAGGAGTCTGCATTACTCCACCCAGCTGCTCTGTACCTGCCCTGCTCCTATTGCTATCTTTCCACCTAGGCTGCCGCTATCTAACCTTGCCGACAGGATCAATGACTAATCTACTGGTTTGCAAACACAACCAGACTTGCAGCTCTTCCCGCAGGCATTTACCAGAGTATTTTAGGAAACGGTTTGCACAGATGGCAGCAGGTTGCTGGAAAACCGTTTAATCCTCCTCCATGTGCTTTGGAGACAGCATTATTCTTAGAGCTGGCAGCACTGTCTTGATCTGTTGTACCAAACTACAGATGTATCAGCCTTGGAATTATTAGACACTGGCAGTTCGCTCCAAGGGGGAAATAAAAAAGCCAAACCACAAAACCAAATACCCCACAACAAACCACTACCAGAGCACTTTTACTAATCATTGGTCAGTATGAGCTTGCACCTCTCTGCAGGAGTGCCAGAGAAGCCTAAGGACCAGCAAAGCTGGGGTTATACCCAAGTGGCCAGGGTTGCTCTGCAGCAATCCCTTCCAGACACGCTCCCACAGACAGAAATGAACACAAGTGATACCTGAGCAATGGTGCTCATATGGCTGCAGACCATGGCTGGTCCTGCAGCAAACTGCCACTACTCATCTAGGGATAAAGCCCCATTCCACCATCACCCTAGCTGGCTGGGGGAGAAGGTAAGCCTCCCCTACTCCCCAAGCCACCCAAAACCCACTTGAAGGCCACCACATGGACATCAGTAAGGGACTAGACCCCACCCTGCAGCAGGAGCATGTGCAGATTTCCCAAGCCCAATTTTTGACTCTGCTCAGACAACATGCCACACAGCGTTTGATATTTTTGCTACCTAGGGATGTGTCTCAACACTCCAAACTAGCAGGAGCTAATAGCAAAATACTGATGCCAATTCAAAACTATACTGCCGCTTTTTCTACTGGGGATTCACAACCACTGTCCAAATCTACAAAATGTCCCCTAACCAAGCCAAAAAAAACAGTAAAGCAAATCTCCTCCCAAGGAGGACATTCACCCACAAAGCCTTCTTCAACATCCTAAATTCAGAGACACAGAGTAGGTGTTGGAGATATGTCAGGAAAGGGACAGAAACACAGTATTTTTAAAAGTGGGCTAAGTGAATTTGAGATACGTACAGTCTGTTCAACACTGTAAAACACATTTCTCTTAAGAGGATCCTCAAGTCAGCTGCCTGAGATGCTACACCTGGGCTGAGCCACCTGCAGTAGCCTGCCATGAAAAGATGAGGGGATCAGAAAGCAACAGCATAAGGAAGCAGTTATGACAGAACAAAATGTCATGGTACAAATCCTGGACATGTCTTAATTACCATCTGGAAACACCAAATTTAATTTATTTTTTTTTATTTAACAAAACAGTCTTCCTGCCCTATAAGTCAGAGGGCCCAGGATAAAAAGACATGCTCTAAGCACCCAGATGACTCACATCATCTAGCTAGAGGGATACATGCAGATGAGAGCACATCTGGCTGAGCTTTTTTCTTATGCACTGCAGCCAAAAAAAAATTTGCATATTTCAATGCAATTAGAGAACAAAAAATTCTAACAAAGAGAAAAGGAGGAAATGGAGTAAGGACTACATTGAAAACACAGCTTTAAAAGACAGGCTTTTTCTCTACAGAATCAGGCCTGTCCCATCACTGCTCATACCTGGCAGTGATGGCAGAAGATTTAGGATAGGACCCATATTCTGGAGTGATTTTGTCAGTTTTTAAAGTGGCAAAAAGATGCACACAACTTGTTTCAATTTCTAGGCATTAAACAAGATAAACTACATACTTCTAAAAATGCAGGAGCCTCAAGGCACAGACATATTTCTGTCAAAGGTGCAACTAACACGTCGGCTTACCTGTAGGATGTATAATCAACTTATTTCAAGCACCAGAAAGAGTGACAAGGGAGCCTTGTCCTGCAACAGATTCACTGCTATTGCTGCCATGATAGACTTGATCAAAAGTAGGTCTCATGCTGCAATTAAAATTACAATACTAGCATGTTTGTACTTCACAGATTTTCAATATGCTTAAAGGTGCTACAGGAACAATTTTGCAAACTAATCCCACTTTTAAAGGTCTTTAAGTGATGGAGAAGCCTAATTTTCAATTCTTTGTAGTAGAGCTACCAGTCCTGACAGGCAAGCAGCCAGAAACTGAAGGTGTGACCAACTTTGTCTGTTGTGAGGGCAGAGACATCTGATCCCTCCTGAACAGCCTGCAGCCAATGCCATTTTCTGCTCAGAGCTCACCTTCATGTGCTGGTCCAAGAGCTACAATGCCCCTGGGGCTGGCTTCTATATAGAGCTGGCAACCCAGCGTCACAGGCAGCGGTGCTACCAAAGGGAAAAGAGCAGAGGAGATCATCTTTATAACCCATAACACCCCACATTAAACAAACAAACAAACAAACAAAAACCCACCAGGCTGGTTCCTAGATTACCTTGGCAGCATCCAGAAATCTGCTTCAGGTCCCCTAGTGATACGTCATTGATAGCTAATTATCTTCTGCAACTTCCTGCCTTCTTAGTGTTAAAAAGCATTCCACTTTGGACTAAGAACGTGACATTGACATATACAGTACAACCTCCTTGCTGTGTAGTTAGTGGTGACAAATTTTACAGTACCACCTATACCTCAGGCTCATCTCTCCTGCAGCACACCTATTTTTTATTGGAAGCTCCTTGCATTTTTCTGTTGACAGTTAATAAGGCACAGCCAGGTCACAAAGAGTAATCTGATAATTTGATTTTCAAGATTAATTATCTCCTGATAAGCAGAAGACCTTTTGCAAGAGTATTTATTGGCCAACCCTGCCCTTAATTCATCACATCAAATTTGATCTCTTTTATCAAATTTTGACAGGTTTAAAGTTAAGTCACAAGTGAGCCCTATCTTGCTGCACATCAGCTAAGCTTAGGGACAGCAGTCAAGATGGAGAACCAACAATCTGTCTTGAAATTAGTTCCAGAGTCAACCCATTGTCACAGGAAGACATCTCTTGTTACAAGGAGAGATGCTCACATTAGCTGAGTGTCTTGAACCTCCCATATCACAGCACTGGTGAAAGGATGATGAGAATAAACAAATGCAACCTCCTGCTACCTAAAAAGAGAAAGTCCTCTTCTTTCTCTTTCTACCTCCTTGCTTCAGAGTCTAAAGGGATGCTGCTTCCAATAACCACCTTGCTGTGCTATACCTTCAAAGTGACACTAAACCCTCGGTCTGGTGACAAAAGAAGAAATTGCCAGCAGGGATTATAGTGCAGACAGCAGTGGCCACAAACAACCTAATTTTCCCCAGAGGCAGGCTGTGTATGCTTTTTTGTTGTTCAGAGCCATGTGCAAGGAACTGGATATTTGCAAATAAAAGGAGATTAGGACAAGACACTAATCCAGCATCTGCTGCTCATTCATGCCATCCCCTGAAAGAGAGCCTAGATACAACATTGAAATCATAACACTCAGTTCTGAGCTGCTGGCAAATAAAAATAATAAGATGGTAATTAACAGACACACAAAGTTGTGGTATTACTTGTTATACAAACTAAGCCCTAAGAAGGCCATAAGACATGGAGTTGTTAAGGAAACAAAAAGAGATTCCCTTTAGGGAAGGGCAGCTTCCCCTCAACTCTGCCCACCTGTGCACCAAGCCCCAGCAGATAAGATAAAATATAGTCAGGAACACAGCAGAAGCAGAAACAGTAACAGCTTGTCCAGAAACCCTTATTCTTAAAAAGGCCTAACTTGATGCCTACCCAAAATAGCACAACAGGGCTATTGTTCCCAGAGTTGGATGGCAAAGACTTTTGCTACTCTTGGGAATTGTTTCCACTGTTGGATGGAAGAGTGCAGCAGCAAATGGCATCCACAGCTTTTACAAAAAACTCTGCTCTGTGCACCAGAACACAAGAGAGCAAGGGCATCAACCCAGCAAGCTCACTTCTACTTTTTATTTGTTTTCTTCATATCCACAGTAACCATGCAGCTGTCAGTGCTGCTTTTTTGAGAGAGAGAGAGAATAAAAAAAAAAAAGAATAATTTAAGCTTGGGGAAAAACATCTAGTTCAGAAACATAGATGAAAAGCATTTCATCTCTGCATATTGTCTGTTTTTCTACCAGCAGCTACTTTTCACAGAGGATTTTGCCTGACAGAGCTGATAGGCGCTCACTGCTGCTCAGATTTTGGGTTTGATACCTTTCAGATGTAGCTGGCGCATTTGGTGTTCAAAGGCAACGTACACGTGGCACCACCTGCATCTTATGCCTTGGGAATCAAGAGCACATTTCACATTACAAACACTGGCTGTCTACCACTGCCATCTGATGCTTTCTATTCAGCATTTTTTCAGCTTAATTTAATTTACTTTAAGATGGAAAAAAGATGGTTCATTAGAGGCCTTTCCCACAGCCTACTAAAAACACTGATGAGCTGACACATTTTCGTAGGTTCGGGTCTCATTGTTTTACCTCAAGTTGCAGGTCTTTAGCAGATAGCAACAAGCCAGCGCAGTAAAAGCTGCCTTACAGTGCCTCATGGGTCCCTATTCACAGCATCTCTGCAATCTGTAGTATTCTCACCTTACTAGTGCAGGAGAATCCTGTGCTCAGCAAACCAAACCTTCCGGCCACCATGATTCATTTCAGTTACATCTTGGAAAAGAACACGATTTGCTATTCAGGTGAAAATTCAGGTCAAATTTCAGATGACAGACCTGGACATTTAGGAAACATGCTCAGGTAGTACATTAGAGGAAACATTTTTCAGTAATTTCTGGAAGAAACATGAAGGGGGTTTAAGAACATAAGTTTCAAATATGTGGATGATCTGATAGTTGGTGTCAGTTCCATCACTCCACACAAGCCAGGGGAGGGCACCTTAGCCCAGTGGGGTGACTCCAGCTGGTGGCACACAGTGGGGAGAGACATGATAGCCATGGGAGAAGTTTGGGAGCAGGGACAGTCATAATTCAGTGACTCCTTTTCTGCAAGTGGTGTCTCACAGTTCCATACATGACAAACTCCTCATACCCAAGTCAAAGATTTAGCCAGGCTACGAGATGTCATGCCACTACCCATGCCAGTAGGGTTGGAACCAAATTATCTTTAAAGTTCTTTCAAACCAAAACCATTCTATGATACCCACTCAGGAACCATTTTGGCCCATTATCACTCAGTCACAGTCCTCCTCAATGACATTCACAGTTATAGCACACAGGAGCTCCAGCCTCCACAGCTGAGCCACAATCTCCCTTTAAGGGAAGTAGTACTTCTTCCTTTTCCTTGGACCTACTCCACAACTGAAAAAACCTTTAGGTCCCATTTGGAACAGTGAAGCAGCCTAATAAGATGAAATAGAGTCCTGGATATCAGCATTCGAAGAATAGGTATCTCTGCAGCAGAGCACATCTCTCACAGGTGCAAAGACTGCACAGAGGTAAGGCTTACTCCAGCCTGGTATGGCACCTCCTCTGAGATGCCTATTACGTTAGTTGGCTGCAGCTCCTGGAGAAGCTGTCCTCATGACACACAACCACTTCCCACCTCCCTCTTCCAGTGTTGTGAAACCAGCCCAAGTATCACTCAACCCAAGCAACCTTCTGGCATGCAACTGGCATTAAACTCACCCTTGTGTTGTCATGCCATTAGTTTAAATCAGTGTTACAGCCAGTTCCCTGATCAATGAAATACGGAACATGATTGCAGGAAGGAATTAGCATCTGTAATCCCATGATTACATAAATCCCTTTGGTCAATCAGTTATTAATGGCTGTTATATTTATTGGGGTTTACAGCAGGCCTACAAACCTGAGCCATTAGAAGTAGACACCAAAAAAGACACTGTAAAAAAGCTATTTGATTACTGACTCCTCACAGCAAGTGCTGACAGAATACAAATTTGGCTCGCTCTCTCTCCTGTTAGTAAGCCTGCTAATGAGCTTGCCAATTAAGAGCCAATCTGAAGACCTTGGAGGGGAAGCTGTCAAGAACATGAACTCCCATGCCTCTGAGGAGCAGCTGCAGGACTCGTGTCGAGGACCACCTTCAGCACTTCTTGCTGACGCCACCCACTGATGCTTTTATCTCCCACAGCTCATTCCTCTCACCCAGAAAACACAAACACTTGTCACACATGCATATTATGGCTTTTAAGGCATGGACATTGAAAACAAACATATGCCAAAAAGTAATAAAACCTCTCTTGCTCCTTATCATTGCTGAGGCTTTACTGGGTCAAATGCTAGAACCACTGTGAAAGCAGCAAAGCTTTAAAATAATAATAAAATTTTAAAAGTCACTAATTGCATATCATAATGTCTATCTAATTACTTGGGGATATATCTTGTGGTTTTTTCCATGTGTATGTGTTCCTATTTAAGGAGTCAAGGGCAAGAGAGTTTGGGCTCCTAACTCCCTTTGGATATTTCTGTACATGTTCCTCCCTTCATCAGCAATTAACTTAAAGCAGTTTATGAAAGGAAAGGCAAAAACATAACTCTTACACTGGTTCAAAATCTCTGGAAACAAATTGATGACTTTCAGTGTAGCCACCTGCAGAGGCACACAATCCACTTCAGCCACAGGACATACCACAGCACAACTGACAGGGTTACAAGCACACAAGGGCTGAGAGCATCAGTCAAATCTTTCAGTTTCCAGTACACCCATTTGACTACCTTGGCCTGCCATTTAAGAAGACAATTTCATTTCAGAACCACTCAGCGCTGTATTTCTTTGTACTCTTCTTCCTGCCCAGTCATTGAGTGGATAACTAACAGTGACATTTCCACAAGAGAACTGTAACCAATACGCTTCACCACTGAAGTACCCCTCAATGAATGTTCACATCCAAGGGACTTTCAGGAAACAAAGAGGAGTTGGACTCCTGTTCCAGGTTTTCTTCTGGATTTACCTGTCCCCCATTTAATTCACCACACCACACGATAAGTAACCCTCTGGAAATAACCTTTAACAGAAAGCTCTGTTACCAAAATAAAGAAATGCCATAGTTTCTCTGAAACCGTATCATTCTGCTGAAACTAATTATGAGAAAGCTGTTGCTTAATGAAAGTTTGCTTTAATATGACTTACGCTATTCATAAGTTTGCTTTGGACACCATCCAGGTTTTTTAAATTAAATATTAGCAGCCTATTAGCCTATCAAACAAACCTAAGCATGTCAAGTTAGTATTTTAATAGTGTTTTTTCTTCTCCTCCCAGCCTAGGTTTGGCTTCCTAATTGACTTGCTGCTTTAAAGTCAGTAAACTCAAAAGTCTGAGAAGAAGATGTCACACTTTAATGGTTTAGGAGTGCACGCTTTGTCTGGGTGATTGATGGATCAAATGTGTGCTGAGGAACGCCGCAATGTTTCTTTCATCATTTCTGCTTCTCATGAGGCTGAGAACTGGACTATCTCTAAATTTCTTTGCTGCTGCTAGCATCAATAATAAAATTATCTCATTCATTATAAATGTAAAACCTACCTTACCATCCTGAAGGAATGTTATTGAACTGATGTTACTGTGTGAGCACTGACAAAGGTATATGTCCAAATTTATCACCTAGGATGGGGTTGAATATATGCACCAGGTATGCTAGGCTCTCTCTGGCTCATTACACTCCTTTCTGGTTATTGCCAGCCCCAACCTGTTTGGTGAATGAGATATGGAAGATACGACAGTGAAAGGTCCTTCAAAAACACAGGTGATAAATGGGATAACATTCACAGATGAACGGTAAGGAACAGCTGACATGTTAATCGAGGGTTGCACATCTGACAAAAGGCACAAATGTAGATGGAGAGCTCTTATTAAAGCAACATTAAATAATTTTCAGAGTGTGTTTCGACCATAATTATTTACTTTCAGTCCTGCCTAATCAAGTAAAGGACTGAAATGTTTCTGATCTCAAGATGAGGGTTGAAAGGTAGAAAAGGTTTTAAAATAATATGTACACTCTCCAAAGTGACAATACAGACTACACATATACTCACATACCTGTATCAAATTTTCTAGTGCAAGAACAAATATTTCTGACTGCAGGCCCTGCCAGTGGGATGTGAAAGTCAGGCAGGTTCTCTAAAGTGCTGACACTGCATTTATTAAATGTTTTACATATAAAGCTTAGTTAACAAATCCGCTGACGACGCACAAACTGGAATAAAAGCCTGCTCCCTCTCCAAAGCAGGGTGGCTCTCCCAGATTCAAGGCGAGCAGAAAAGGTGTTGAAACTCATTGAGGCCAGGTAAGGGGGCTGGCACGAATGTGCATACTGTTAGGGCAAATCTGCCCAGTTTGTCCCAGAAAAGGAAGGCTGCAAGAAATTTCTCAGGATGCAGAGTCCAATGCACTCGAGCATAAGCAATCAGAGGAAGAATGAATGGGGCAGGAGGGATCAAGAGCCCTGCCAATACCCTCCGGCCCTGAAATAGTAGAGGATTTGTTAAATCCCAGGGAGCAGCCCTGGCTCTATTTGGCAAAGACGGATAAAGTAAAGCCCTGGCAAGTCTGGAGGGGGTGGTACTCCCCTTCCTCTCCCCAGATCTGCATAGCACAACTTCAAGGTGACAAGTAGGGCTGAGCAGCCAGGTACCTCAACACTTCCGTGCTCTCACAAGCAGCCACTGAGCTGCCCACAGCTGAGGCACAGGGGTTTTCAGCAGGTCCTAACTTGCACTTCAGTCCCTGCACCAAGTGTCTGTCTCTGATGTTGGTCAGGCATTTTTCTTCACTCCTCATATGCCCACAGCTCTCTCAAAGTCCCCTGCAAGCCTAAATGGGAATGCTGGTGCTTTGTCCCATAAAATCCTTCCTGCTCTGCCTCAAATGACTATTTTTTCTTTGTAGTAGCTATACCTCATTCTTTTTTTCATACCATCCATGGAAATGAAAAGGAAAAGGTGCTATGCTATATCCAGTCTTGTGCTGACTATTACACAGCAGCAGTGAGGTAGACTTGCAGGCACCATGTGCGATTTCTCCTCTGCTCTCCACACTTCCAACTTTTATTATGACTCTTGTGTATCTTTGCATTTTAGACGTATCTGTCAGACTGCTCATTTATCTAGAAATCATCCTCACCATAATTACAGTCAGGAACACCAATTTCCCTCCTTTCCTCTATAGAGAGGCAAAGAAAATGAAGGAGCGGCAACACAAGCATTGCCTGAATAGGCAGGAACGTGCCTCAACTTTGCCTTAGTAGGAGTAAAGACCAAAGCCACCCAAAAGCACCATCTTCCCTCTCATTTGGGGGCACAGGAGATCAATCACACCTGTGTCGACACTGCAGTACTGATGACATTTCACAGGACAACCTGCAAGTATAGAAGGGATTCAGTTGTATCCAAGGAGAGCTTTGCTGGCTGGGCCCAGCCAGGGCCATTTGCAGGACACTGGTTACTTCCCTTTGCTCCCCAACTCTTTTCTTCAAACCATCCTGGCGTTGCCTCCCTTCCCCCTCCCATGCTCTGGCAGGGATGCTGAATGCTGATGAGACAATACTTGATCCATCTTCAAGCACTTATTTTCGGGCAATTAACTTGGCATCACAGAAGCACTTAAGAAACCTGGCTTTCCGGAGTGGGAGACAACTGACTAAAAAGCTAAGCAAGGTAGTAAATTATTGTCAAATGACTAAAAAAGAACAGGAAGGGGGAGGAAAAAAAAAGAAACTAACACTTTAATAGAAGACATTTGCTGCTGTCAGGCCAAATCTGAGATCTGACAAAAAGAGCCAATCTAACAGTTTGAGAAACCATTAGTGTTAGTCCAATACTGGCCGCTATCAATTCTGTCTAAAACAATTGAGCTTTGCCATTCAAGGGTGGATGCTTTCTTTTCTGACATCTCCTGATTGCATGTCATCAATTCATCCTTGGAAAAATTAGCCAAGACAAAGCATCTATCTAGTTATAGTGCATATTACTCTAATGTTCAAAGGCTTACCAATCACTATGTGGTCTTTCATCACTAACTACGCCTGCTATAATAATTCTTTTCTACTTTCAGAAGCAATAATTTACACATTAACAACATTTTACTTATTTACCTGGTCTTGGATTCAATTCAGGGGAGCAGAACCACAAGCAAATTAATTCAATTTTTCACAAACCAGAAACTTCCAAGTCTTCCTTGTAGCATTTTTTTCCTGTCCCCAAAACAACACTTCAAAGATGCATTTGCCTTTCATCCCCCAGATGCCAACATCAGGAACAGAGCAAGAAAAAAGCCAGTCTGGTACTGCCTGAGCAGTCCCTCTGCTGGGCACCTGAGCATTCCCTCACATTCCCTATCTGGCTTTGGGAACAGTGGGGATTTTTTGCAAATCAGAAGCATGTTGATTTTGCAGGCACAGCTTCAGATTTAAAGTGAATAAATAAATATCAGTATTTGCATGCATAGCTTTCAGCTACCTTCCACATTTTTGAGGCTCTCACTGCAGAGCCCTACAGCTAGCTACAAGAAGCCTATAGACACCTGCATAGTAAGTTCTCCTTTAAGCAAAAAAAAAAAAAAAAAAAGGAAGGAAAAAAGTTAAAGCTCTTCAAGGTGCAGGTTATCCTAATGGCTGTTCCATCTACCTCCTCACCTTGTATGTGCACTCCTGCCATCAGTGAGCAATGTCCTGGAGCTGCAACTCCAGGTGCGGTGCTCTGCAGGCACAGGGGCCAGGGCTGCTTTCAGAAACAAAGGGGAAGAACATAGGGACAAAGAGGGAAAGACATTCCCTCATTCCTCATGCTTTCAAACCCGAAATTTAACTGTTTCCTTTTGTCTCACTCCCTTCACATAATGATGTAAAACACCAACATGTGAAAGTCCACAAGGTACATACAGAAAAAACAGACCTGCCACCCCTTCTATCCACCAACTCACATAAAGAAGCAGGGATCTCAAACACTCAGATTTATTCCTATCAACTAGTCAGCATCATAAATCAAGCCCTCCCACCTTATATAAACAGATCACAGCTCTTGCACAATAGCATCCTGGTAGCATGCATTTACAATAGTCCATCAAATGAAAGAAAAAATACTCCATGAAACACTATCTGTGCAATCCTCTTAGAAGAGTTTAAAGGAAACAAAACCCAAAATAAAGGCAGGCAATATCATTAGGAGGAAGTACCTTTAAAGCAGATAGTTCAAGTGGGGCATGCAGCACATCCAGGGTCCAGGGGCAAACTTGAAGCCACAATCCTCTGTGTAATATAACAAACCCAACGTCAGGGCATGTAAGAGATTGAGTCCAAGCCAAACAACCCTTCTTTTCCAACCTGGTTGTTTCTTTCTACAAATACACACCCTACTGCCACCTGGTATGAGATGGTGTCACTGCAGAGATACAACAGGAACAAATTCTGGAAAACTACCTGGCTGGCTGTTTTCACCAAGAAATTAGTTTTACAGAGCAACTTGTACACATACATCAAGGCTGAATTATCAGTTGTTACACACTCAGCAGCTGAACAGCATTCAGGAAGCACTATTATGCCCTTCACTTCCCTCTTGCAGCTCCAGCTCCATAACTTACACCTGCATGCACTGGGCTTCCATGGCACCAGACCATGACATGGATCATTGGAAGCTGCCCCAGTCCTGCTTCCCAGGATATTTAGCACACTGGTTCTGCTGCTGTGAAACCATTTGTGATAACAACAGGATGGTTGGGGTTTATCATCAGTACTCAATGCTGAAAATAAAAATTACTTGCTGTCCTGGACTTCACTCACTCTCCTGGGCATGTTCTCATCCTTTCATTTAACTGAGAACACCACATGCTTCAGCCACAATAGCATCAAATGAAACAACAAACTACTTTTAAACATCTATTATCTCTTGATTCAAACGGCCATCCTAGGCTTGATGTGACTATCTTCAAATACCACCTACAGTGGATGCCTAGCCCAGAGCACTTGGATGGGACAACCATTTAGTCACAGGCCTCCACACACTTTCCCAGACTCAAGCAACCAAGGGACTTGAAATTAAGCAACACAGAGTTCTGCATGCAGGTTCTTCCAAAACAAGCTGTCTTCATTAGCACCAACTCAGCTGCAAAAATATTTGTCAAAGCTTCATTAATGCCAAATGGGCCCTGGAAGCATGCAAGTTTTGTTAAGAGAACCTGAGATACTTAAAAGGTAGGGTGGGCTTTTCCCTCTTCTGTTTTGGTTTTCTTGGCCCTTCCATCCTCCCCTTAAGTTCAAAAGCTGGCAGCAATTTATAACAAATTACTGTGTAGAAGGTATGCACATGCATATGTGCCTGTGCACGCACACAAACCAGAGAAGTCAGTAAGTCTCTTTTAGGGAAAGAGTCCCACTGCAAGAGTCTGGACTCAGTCCTTGATGGTCAAAATGGGGCATTTGCTAATGAAGGTTTCAGGCAAAAGACTACAGTCAAATGTTTCTCCAAAAAGAACACAGCAACCATTGTATTCTAAAAGAGAAACAACTTTGGAAGTGCTTAAATCACCCTGTCCTGGAGTCCCAGGTAGCACCAGCCTATAGTCTAGAGCCCCTCGGTGTACCAACACTACCTTGCTGTTGCCTCAAACAGGGGAAACAACAAATTTTAGGCCTGGTCTTAACCACTTCAAGGTTTTAAAACAAACACTGTAAGATAGTTTATCTTGCAACATTTATACTATTCAGGTACGCAATCACCCTACGAACTCCTCTATCTACATATGCCAAAAAAGGACAGCTGTCTTACTTTTTATCATGGCTTTGCCATGAGACTAGGCAAGTAAATATTTCATTACTGTCTTTCTTCAGGTCCAACAGACAACACTAAGGCACACTCATCTCTTCTCTGCTCATACCTATGCCATGAGGCTGAACATACCAGCACATCAGTCTGCGCTTACACATGTGATGTTCAAACATGACATACTCCTTTATCTCTTTAATTCAGGGTTTCTACCTGCTCAGGGAGATGAATTTTTCCAAAGCCCACACTTAAGTCACTCCATGCACAGTAGGAAAGGCCACAGTGAATAAAAAACTCTTTGCTGGCAAAACCAAACAAAATGAAGCAGAGAAGGATATAAATCCACAGAGCTTCGGAACAGGATTAAAAACATCACTTGCCTTCCCCACAGGCTTTGTAGTCCTCATGAGCCTCAGAAGGATGGATTTCAGCATGTTAAGACCATAACAGTACACCAAAAGAAACAGTATGCCACATGTGGTTATATGATCTTCTGGTTCACCGGAGAATTTTGCAAATTCCCCCAACCCTTTCATGGAAGATCAATGAAGATTATAATGGACATCCACACTTTGTTGGGGATTTTCAAGTCTCTCAACCTGCAAAGACAAACTCTTGAGCTTTACAAGTACTGCTGACTGGCCTGTCTACCTGTTAAATTTCATGACCCCTGAAACGAACAATTAACTCATAGAGATTATAAAACACATCATTTTGTAAGAGCAGGTTGTCAGCTCAAAAAAACCCTCAAAACACAAAGGGTTCATGGTGTAGTTTAACTTCCACCCAAAGTGTCACCTGTGGAGTTTACAATGTTCAACCACCTACTCAGATGCAGACACATCTTGCAGACTCAGATTTGCGCAAGTTACGAGGACCCCACCATAACCAGCACAGAGGTCACAGTCTGCAAAACTTACATCAGCAGTAGAAAAAAAATAAAAACTATTATGTTTGTATATTCATTCTGTAATGCCAGGGAACCTCAAACTCACTAAAGTACACACTAACATGGTACCCAGCCAAAACACAAGGCCCTTGCCTTCTCCTTAGATCCTGCTGCAAAAAGAGAAAAAATTGCAACCCAGCACTTTGCAAACTCTGGCACCCAAACCCTGAAAGAAGTCTCTATGTACTCCTGCTCACTGAGAGAGCCCACAGTAGATTGATGCACACTTAAATAGACCAGGGCATTTGTGAATATTAAAAGACCTTTTATATAGCCAAGAACCTTTTCTGAAAATGCTTCAAACCCTCCATTGGTGTAGTGCTCTCCTTCTCCCAAGCTATTTCCTTTGTCAAGGGAGAAACAAGTCATATCTCCAAAGAGAAAAAAAAAAGCGCCCTCCAATTGCCACCTCCTTCCACAAGGAATTGGTCTGGAGAGGAAAAGAAAAAGAAAAAAAAAGAAATAAAGAAGAAGAAATAATTTATATTCACATTGCTTCATGGTTTTCCTGAAAATTTTTAATAACTTCCCCTAGCTTGTTCACCCAGTATATCATATTCAGAGCTATCCAAATGAAATGGTTCCCTGTCAAGGGCCCATGCCAAAGCAGGTTACAGGCTTTCAGATCAAGGCTATTTCAACTGGCAGAGAGAGATTTAGATATGAAAAGGCAAAGTGAGGAAGCACACAGAATTTTTATATACTGTGGTTAGTCAGTGTCTATTAAATAAACACTTAGGCGCCATATAGGGCCTAGTTTTTAATATCACCACCGTCTTGCTTCTCAGAAGTTTTCAAAACATTGCTTATTGTACATCTTTGTGGAGCAGGAAGACTGGGACTCTTCACATCTTTGCGAACATGCACAGTCTGACAGACCACAAGTCCACACAGCACAGAGGTGTCAAATGAAGAAAGGAATAGACTGCCTCCTAATGAAGTTCAAATAAGGAAGGCATTTAATTATGCATACTTCTCCACTGCTTTGGACACTGCTTTTAAAGGAGAGAAAGTGTCATAACTCAAAGGTATTTACTCTAATGAAAAACTACAATTGTTTAGGCTGCTTCCAATATATTCAAATAAAAGAAGATGGGTTGAGACTTTTTCCCCTTCAAGAACACTCAGGAAATTACATCCCATCCAACCCTTCCCCTTCATCTTTTTGTCAGCAAATCCTATAAACCCACAAAATGCCAGGAATTAAATGCTAAGGTTGGCAATCTGTCACTGACATATGTTCCTGCCTTTTTTCCCCCCATCAAGTCCTAAGATAAAGCCTCAGCATTGAATTTCTTAGAACCAGTTAGTATTTGGCAGCTTTAATTCTCCCCCTTCCATTGCCCCCTCTTTCCCTCCTCTAATCAATGTGATTTACATTGCTATCCCACAAGCCAATTTTTCAGGAGTCACGACCCACCTTCCAGACACTTGGAGGGGCTCTGCACAAGAAACAGCATGCTCTGAAGCAACACCATCCGCTTCCAAGCGCGACACCGGACAGCCCCATGATACACTGCCACGACAAAATAATTTCTTCCCTTTGGGAAACCCTCAGTACAAGCTGTCCAAACATTATTTACGGTTTCAAGTGTTGCTTTATTTATGGCTGAAACTCTCCCTGTTCAGAAGAGAGAGTAACTGAGTAACTTAGGAGGAATGTTCCTAGGGAATGGGGAAAAGGGGGAAATGAGATCATTCATAACTCCAGAAACATTTACAGCGTTTATGCAAAATTTAAAATTGGAGCATTATCAAAAAAGAAAAAACTAACCCAACCCAAACAACCCTAATCTGGTAGTTTGCCAAGCTACAGGTGGGTTTTGTTAGGAGGAAGAGGATTCCAGCCTTCTTGTTTGAAGAAGAAAGGAAAGCATGACTTCTGGGAAGATTAAATTCTTGAAGTAGATATATTTACACAGTATGTGGGAAGTGTGAACAGATGCTACATAGGAGGCCTCTCTCATGACAGCATCTCCAGAATGTAAGACAGTTTTTCATTTGGATTCTCTTTGTGTGGTGGGGTAGTTTCTTTGCAAGAAACAAATATTATTTTTAAAAATAAGTGGTTTGTAATTGGAAATATTGGCTTCTAAGGCTTTCCAAATGCATCTATTAGTAGCTTTTTTGGTAGCTACTAGAAATAATTATCGTTGTCCTCCTACCTGTAGATTTCCATTACAGACCAATTGTGTGAGTATTGAACTTGAACCCATCACGTGTCATTTCCAGCAGTGGTAAATACAACTGCTCCTACTGACATCTCTCATGGTTACAGATGCCCCACACAGCTGCAAACTCAGCCGAGATCCTCTCCTTCCCAAACTCTGGCCTGCAGTTTTGCTTACAGCAGAGGTTTTCAAATCAACAGCAGGAAGATCATTTCTTGCAAAGATACCTTGTAATAGGAAAGGCATGACAAGGCTTACTTGAGACCAGATGGGCAAAGAAATCAATGAGCAAATGAGGAAGAGAAAACAGGACAACCACCACCAGAACTTATTGTGTTTAGTTCATTATAAAGCAAGGCTTAAGTTGGTAATGACAAAAAAATGATATCGTGATTTGTTTGGTTACAAGCTAAAGGCATCATCATTTTGTGAAATGCTGGCAGCTCCCAAATAACTGGCTTCCAGAGAGTTCAGTTAAAAATAACCCTCTCTGCCTGAGCCACAAATAAAATCTATTCCATTTAATGTGATTTCAGCTAAATCTGAAGAGTTAACAGCCAAAGAGCTACATATTGATTATGCCACTTCCATTCTGACGAAAATGGCTTTGAAACAGCACCCAGAATCCAGTATTTTTCTTAATTCCATTAACTTCCACTACCAAAGGCTTTCTGTTTATTATGAAGTAATGTACTCACAGGTATTCCTCCAGTTTCCAGGTTATCCCGGACATTTATCAGCCCTTACAAAAAACACACACATACACAACATATCCCCATGCACACAAACAATCATTTCTCCACATGTGCTCCCCTTTCAATAACTTTATAGTAGAAAAAATATAAAGGAGACTGTATTTGTTTCAGTGGCTCAAACCAGAAGGAAATTGTGCCTGCTACATTGTTTTCAGACTGTCAGGCAGACAAGAGTTAATCAAGGCTGTTGATCAGAGCACAGTCATTCATGACGCTTTATAAGGGACTAGAGAAATAAAGAGTGATATGCACATGCATGAATGCCATATACACCAGAGAAAATGCCTAGTTAGATAACCTCTTTTACTTCTAATGCTTCACCATGATTCAGCTCTCTACCCTGAGGGCTTGTAGGTAGATAAAACTGCCTGCCTAATACTTTCCCCTAGCTCATTAAAAACATTAATCAGGGTGTCTCTTCTGAAGCTGAAGGAGCATGATCCACATTTAAGAAACCAAAACTACTTCCTACTGAGGTACATGATGCATCTGCCCTTGTGCACAGCCAATGCAAATGCTCATTTGTTATAGCTAAGTCTTAAAATTGGAAAAATATTTACTTCTATCTTATGTCACTGCAGAAACACTAAGGAGAGGGGGGGATATCCCAAGATGGTCATAAAACAGACTGTTTTACTTGCTGCAGTCATATCTTTAACTAATCTTATTTTTTTAAAAAAGTAACAGGCTGTTCTTCTGGATACCATAAATTGACTATGGGTATCTTAGTCATATGCATATAAGGTTGAGTTATGGTGAGGGTAAAAGAAAAAAAACTGTAAAAAAACCCACACAGCAAATTCACAACTGAAGTCTATGGTTTAACTTCTCAGCTGTAGTAGCAGATTTTGATAAGCAATTTTTTTTCTTGTACTTGATATGGCTCCTTAGTGTAACAAGGAGCAAAGGCAAAAGAAAAAAAAAATCAAAGAAACCTTTTATTAGGCTCATGAAAATAGCTAAGGGGTAATGGCTCATAAATACAGTCCTGCCCACTTCTTTCATCACTGTCGACCATGAGATGCCCTGAATGTTCGCTCACTGTTTACCCTGTCACTGGTTTTCAGCTCCACCAAATTCAGACCAAGAACCATGTTCACAACAAAATAATACAACTGTGAGATAAAAAAACAGTCTAGCAACTCCCATTAGGTATGGGACAGTACCTAGAAAGCTGCAGATGAGGAAGCCAATGAACCCACCTCCATACAACGGCAAATAACACTCTCCTTGAAGAGGGCTTGAGCTAAAACCTCCTTTAGTTTTGATGCTGTCCTCTGCAGTGCCTGATCATCTTCCAGAGAAAAAAGGAAAAAGCAAGTCTGGTAACATTTATTACCTCTTTAATCCAGTTTCACTATCAATACAAATCCAACTGCAACATAACTCTTCACTATCACCTTTGCCAGGAGAGCAATACTTCACCCCTTGCAAGGAGATGCTAAATTTCTCATGCAAGTTTTAGTAGCCTATTTAAGTTGTTCAGATTTCCTGCTGTGGAAAGATATTGGGTCCAGTAGCAGTAAGAAGCCAGTTTGCATTCTCTGTTCACTTGGCTGTATTTTCCAGTCCTCCTACCACTTTTGGAGAGTGGGTATATCTGGAGGGGAGAAGCCACACAATGCCACCATTTTTGACTGGTTCATCAGCCTGACTGCAAGCTGCACAAGTAGAGTCATGTGAAATGGTGGCATCCAGTTAACAAAAGGAAGTCATGATTTAATGCCAAATTAGTATGCGAGCAGTTAAGCATGACTTACTCTGGGCTCAAGTATAATTCTTCTGTCTTCGTGAGCCTGCAAACAGCCTTAACCTTTCTATACAAAAAACTGTCAGGCAAGACACCATCAACACAAACTGAGTGTGTAAACCCTGCACAGTCACACCAGAGAGAAAAATGAGCTGCAACCAAACCAGTGTATAGACATATCATATGTTAACCATTCAAAGTAGGTATAAACCACCAGTAATTATATGTTAGCTAGAAAGGCTGATTTCAAGATGGACCTAATCACCAGCAAGAGCTTCACTGGGGCCAGATGTCCCAGAATCATGCCTACCCCCACCGTCCTCTTTCTTTGCATAGAAAGTAAGTCAGAGTCTTAGGAGCACAAAAATAAAAGCACAGCCTTCTTCCACATCCAGCTTCTTCCTCCTCTGCTATACATGGAAAGCTTCTGCTTCCATGCTCTACCATATTATCAGGTCAAAAATCAAGAAAGTTCAAAACCATTTTTCCTTCATTTCCCAATTTTTCTCTGTACCAAGTTAGAGATATGGAACAACATGTACCTGCAGTATCAAACTAAAATACTTAATCCAATATTCAAAGCTATCCCAGCCAGAGTCCCAAGCAAAACCCTGAAACACCCAGGGGGAAAACTGTTATGAGAAAAATCCCTCCTTGCTATTTTTCAATCTGATCCAAAAAAGCACGGCACCACTTCTTGAAATGCTCTCAATTCAGAACTTCAAGACATCAATGTTTTGGTCAAATTTTCAGGTCTTTGCTGTGCATACTGCTCTCCCTGTAAGTGCAAGAACTCAGGGGTACAGCATAAGTCAAAGCAGGGCAAGAGAAACAAGTAATCAATCATTGAATGCAGCTTACTCTTTAACAAGTGTTTTCTTAAAAAAAAAAAAAAAGAGTTCTGAAACCCACATGGCTTCTAACTTTGGTTTGGCACAAAGACAGCAGCTTAGTTTCTGGTCACTTAAGCAATATGTTTCCAAGATCTAGGCTTGCTCCCAACATCACGTTGCCTCTGTTTCTTAGTTCACACAACTCCAACTCAGTATGCAGCTTCAAATCTAGGCAAACAGAGGCCAGGGATTGATCTCAGCTTGTGTCCAGCCCCCTGGTCCTCTTTGGGGAAATGCCACAATGAAAGCTGAGTGGGTGTTAGAGAATGGCACACCTGAGTTACCATGACCAACATCTGGACCATAATTCTGCACCACGCCTTTCCTCCTTAATGCTTTGATTTAAAAAGCATCTATTTAAAGATCCTTAAAGAATTAAAAGCAGAGTGGGAGGGGAGGGATGGGATGAAACACTGTTTGTAGCATTTTAAGAACTACCATGTTTCCTCCATAATCATTTTCAGGCCTCTCTCAACTTCAGTGGGACCAGATTTTAAAGACAAAACACAGGTTACTTATAGTCCATTAGGAAAGGCCCTAAGAGAAACAATATTAAAAATACACATTAACTCAGAAATAAAACATTAACTTGCTCTTCATGGGCAGATCAGAAGTAGGAGAGGGTCCAGCAAGAAGGTGGCACAACAGCCACCTTCAGTGGCCACAATTCAGCGAAGATAAGGCAAGGACCATTTTAAGCTATACAGAACTGCTCACAGCATCACTGGAAGGACAGCAATGTCTGTCATGCGCTGAGCTATGTCTCCCCTGGCCTTTCAAAACAACTGATTGCTCATTTTGTGAATTAACATCACTCACTAGAGCTCCTGCCTACGGCCATCAACCAGAGTTTGTCCAACATTCAAAACTGAGCCGACCTAAGTTTGAGTATTGCTTAGTTAGATGAATGAACTGGGATCCCGAGGACCAAACGCAAAAACTGTTGTTGGACAGCTGATGTTTGTTCAACTGTGGAAAGGGTGGGCAGGGTCAAAGAGGGAGCTTTTAGCAGCAGACAAAGACTGGACAAGAAATAGTACTGCAAACACCATTAGTCTCCAGGTCTTTATTACAGCAGTGTCATTCCTTAAGTGCCTGATGTCATTAGAGTTATGCCAGCACCAAGCCACCACAAAAAGAAAAGAGACAAGCTCATAAACTTTAAGTTTCATCACTCAGTTTCTGGGTTTCAGACTTTGCCTCACCATGAAGCTGCCGTTTGAGGGAGATAATGCCACAGTGCATGAATGCTGAGCACCAGCTCAACTCCAAGCATGACTTCAGAGTCCCTAAGCAAGTCTCTTCTTAAATAAATCACACACAGACTCATGCTGAGTTGCCTCCCTGTTTCAGAGATACCAATTTGCTTAATGCGTAAAAGCTAAGCCATTCTGAAATTAATTATAAACATTTGCCTCACTTAGCTGAAATTTGTTTGACACAACAGTCAGGAGCCAGATTAAAACTCCAGCCTGTCCAGCTAAATTTCTCTGACTTAAGAAGTTAATACCTTGTCATATTACAGGAGACACACCTGTCTCACTCCACTTTGCATAGCATTAACTGCTGATTTTCTTCAGTGCTTTGTTCAGAAACAAAATGACCTACATACATGTTTGGTTATGTACAGCACCATGGAGAAACCAAACCCAAACATCCTCATATAGAAGAGATGGGATAAGACTCTTCTTATTTTAATATATATACATATATGTGAATATACACACACATACAGAGTAGTTTGCTGGCAGTCTTCTGTTTCATTTTTGAAAATACTTGGCCTGGCCTCTTTTGTACCAGGAACATAAGGCAGAAAATGTTCTTGGAATTTTCCCTGAGAGAAAGAAGAGGAAATTTCACTGCTGTATTCCACAAATAGGATTACACTATAGACTTGCAAGTTTACAAAACTAGGAATTTTTGTTTTTCCTTTCTACCTCAGAAGACCTGTCAAATAAGGATAACTCTTGTCTTCCATCTTTTGTCCATCTCGTACATCTATAGCCGTATATTTTTCAGGAAGGAAAAAGTGTTTACAACCAAAACCAAAGAGGCTCTCAACTTTAACCTTACAAATAAATAAACACTAGCTTGCATTTTGAACTATGGATACAACTTTCAAAACAAGTTAGAAGGAATTAAAATATTCCAGTAAAGGCAATATATTGCATGATAGGTCTGGGGAAAGGGAAAGGGAAGTTACACTGAGGGCTTGTCTACACTGGACAGTAACATTGTGTTAGAACATGATGCTTAATGAGTGTCATTAACAGCTGGTGACATCTGGCACTGCTCCTGTAATTTTTTTCCATGATACTTGCACAGACTTTCACCAGGTATAGGCCTCCTTCTCAGTCTATAAGGGAACGGCTGGCTGAAATAAGTGCCCTCTGAGGGTAAAATATTTTAGGACAGTTCGAACAAAACTGACTCATATATACTCCCCTAGGAAAAAAAAAAGGAAACGCTTCCAGACCTGAAGTTTATCCAAGCTAAATCAGCAACAATGCAAGAAGAACCTATACTATGCCTGCGGGAACCCTGGGTCTTCAAAAGAAAAGCACTGTGGAAAAACAATCAAGCCAACACAGGGTTTACCATCAGTGGCTTACATACAGAGTGTGCAGGGTGGCACCACCTGAAGAGTGACCTGTTCTACCAAGCACTGGCTTTAGGTATAGTATTTCTATCTGCAATGCATAACCAAGTGTATCCCACCCTACCTCCTTCCCAACACACCACCAGTTCAAGAGAGACTGAAGCATGGGGAGAGGGGGAAGGCATAGTCACCACCTTTGTAACTCTTGTTACATTGGACAAAACATTGTTCAAATGCTATTCTGTAGAAACTTGCTGAAGACAAATGAAAATAGTGCAACATTTCTTGGTTTGCATTTCCCCCCACCCCCCCGAATTTTTCCTCAAATAAATTAGACAAGGAGCTTCTATGGAAGTAGTTTTGCTGAAAAAAATAGACTAGTTATTGTCTGCATTCTTATTTTTAAAAACATGTTTCTCCACTCCTAGCAAGTGGTGCAAACAGGTCATGACATAAAACTTCAGCCTGAGGGCCAAAGAAAAGGTCATGGAAGGTCTGATATGGGCTGTTTACAAGTGTAAGTGCTACAGGATCTCCCTCCTCCTCAACTGAAACCCTGTCTACATTTTCCCATACCTTGTGAGTCAAAACCACTTTCTCCAGGTAACAGAAAAGAATTCACCCAAAGCAAGGAAAGCCCTGCTACGTGCAGAAGAACAACCACCACTGATGTCTTGGTTACTTAAGACAGGCACTTTCTTCTTTTCCCTGTGGCAAATTTTTTTAACTGCATATGAAACAGTAGATTGATTGTCATAGGAAAAAAAAATACTGTTCCTTTTGCTTTCCTTGCACTAACTTACAAGTCATAAAAAATAATAAATTCAGACTTATGTCCTGATAAACAAAACCGCAGCAGAACGCAGCATAATTTCTCCTCTTTTGCTGCTGTCTAACTCAGCTTTCTTAATTCATGCCATATTTAATCTATGTGTAGGAAGTCCACATTTGTTTCCAATAAGAGAAGGAAAGTAATGAGATGTCAAGAAACAGTTTCCTTAGGCCAGAGACTTCAAAGGTGAGTCTGGCAGCTTGTCCTGCATTTATTGTTTGCGTCAAGCTTAAGATTTTCTAAAGAGCAACTGCCCATTTAAAATAATTATAAGCTGCAACTTAAACCCGAATAGCACATGAACATATGATAAAACACTCACACCAGCATCCAAATTTTGGCATCAGCCCTATATCAGAGAACACATAGCTCCAGATGTTGGATTAAAACAATCAGTACAAGCTGAAAATGAGCATATAATTCTTTCAGCTAATGCAAAAGGATCATGCTGCTTAATGCAAAAGCAACATTAAATGGAAGTATGGACTATATTATCTCAACATACGAGCTGTGACAACAGCCACTGCTGGTATGTCTACTGGCTCTATCTATCTTGGAGCAAGAGGCAGAGTCCTCAACAAAAAAGTAATTCCACTAAGGGATTTATTCCCAGCCCAGCTCCCCCCACCCATTCTTTTTCCCAAACATCTGAATTACGGTAGAGTTGGAAAAAACTGGTAACATGCAATGAAGAAGAAAAAAAGACACTCTGCTTATTGCTAATCTCACAGAACTGTACTGCTTTTACAGGCTAAGCCTTGCTGCTCCTGAAGTCAGTGCAAAGGCCTGCCCAAGAATGGGAAGCGCTTCAAATGAGGAGCACAGCAGCAGATAATAACCATTAGGATACAAGTTTAATAGTAAAAAATAAAATGGTGTTACCTTCGCATCAATAAGTGCAACACAAAAACACTTGCAATGTCTACAATGTACAAATGTCGAAGCAGGTAAAATTATTAAGCAGGCACCCAATCTGTGTATCACAGGCACCACTGCTAAACACAGAGCATACCTTCTAATTGATTCCATTTTTTAATGTGTGTCTGTGTGCATGTATTTATGAACACATACACACTTTATTGTTTATCATCTTTCAGCACACACTCTGAGTCAGCAGATAGAAGGAAATATGTTTGAGCGGTGTTTAAAATGACACCCTTTACAAATGAAACCATCTAAATCCGGTGTTAGAGAATTAATGAGCTTCTCATGTAAATCACACATAATTTACAGTGGAATTTGTTCTTGTGCCAACAACCACTTGCACTGCATAATAATGAAGGCAGGGCTTCAGAGACACACAAAGCTATCTGCAGCCTGTTTGTGTCCTGCCTCTGCTTTTCCCCAAGCAGACAAAACACCATAAACCCTTTCAAAGTGCAATAATTTGAGGCAACTAATAATGCAGTTTTCATCTCCCATTTCTTCCATTCCACCTCTGGCTGAGAAATACTACAGTGACCAGGAACACTCATTTTAAGAGCTATTAATTCACATGCAAGAAGAGCATTTTAAGTTTGAACACAGTGTAGCTTTGGGTTGAGAACCGGAGACAAACAAGCTTTTGCAACACCCTTGAATGTATTACCTGTGTTTTTGGCAAAAGAAGGAGCCGAGACAGCATCAAGGAGTGGAGATGATCAAGGAGGGCCACAGACTCAGTACCGTATCACAAACATATCAATCTGATTTGACCTAAACCCTTTTTCAGCTGAGGGAGAAAGCTCAAAAGACCTCATAAAACAAGACCCAAAAAACCACATTCCTTTTACTGCTGCTAAGGATTATCAATTATTAAGCCACCATCTCACATACCATCATCTCTAGCAGTCTCTTCTTGCTGTGATTGATCAGGAGCACCCCAACAAGCTGCTGCAAAAGAAGACCCCCTCCAGCATCCAGGCTAGCACAAACCTGGCAGGAGAAGAGCTAAATACCTCCTTCCCAATCACAGCTGGGGCCACAGCTGACAGCTATAATGCCTCCCCTTCCCCAGTAACAAGGCAGGGCTGGGGGCCCAAATTAAGCACATGGGGACAATGAAACCTCCCCACTCTCTCCCTGAAGCTGCAGCACCAAGCAAAACCATTTCTTGGTCCCTGTCCCTTTTCTTTTTTGGGGGTGACCATGGCGTTTGCATGGTCTTGGGTTCAAAAGGTGCAGGAAGACCCAGCAGAGCTCCCAGGATCCAAGAGGAACAGAAGAAGGAGTGCAGGAAATGCCTAATTGTCCTTCCCTGCCAAAGCCACAAATATAAACCTGCTTCTGTATCACCTCCACAGCCTCTTCTAAATGTATTTACAAGGGCTCCCCTGTCTGTTCCTTTCTGTTACTACAAAGCATTCTTATTTGACATCTGGGCAATACAAAAACGACTCACCTATCCTTTCCTACCACTCTTCTGTGGCTCAGCAGCCACACAGAAGACCTCATTAATACCCTCACTCCCCCCAAGCCCAGATGAAGGAAGCCCGTATTATAAAACCTGGAGGGATCACACTGTCACATTGTGCGAGGCTGTGCAGAAGGAAGCAATAAAAGCAGGAATTTCATTTTTTTCAGAACAAAGGACACATTCTGCTTGAGCATATTCATGGCTCCCAGCAGCAGCAACCACTGCTGTCAACAGAGGTAGACGAGCAGCAGGTGGAGAAATATGCCTGTTAGCACCACTTACCTATCTGGGGTGTAAGCAGTCCAGTTCCAGCAGCTGTAAGGACATTCTCAGGTGCCACATATTCCCCCGACTTGTGATTTGGCTACTGAAGGCCCCATCCACAAGTGTTGGTGGGGGTATTCATTATTACTGAACAAGGTAACTGGTTTTAAGGGCACCATATGTGGAGTTCTCCACCCGTCTCCCTTCATTGCTAATGTCATTGCCTGGCCAGTCCCATCCAGTTGTTTTCACTCTTTTGGAGATTTTTTTGCTGCCTTTTCTCCTTCCACGTCTTGTTCTCTGCCATCCTGATCAGTCAGTAATTTTTATTAGTACCAGTCATCAAACATCCAGCTCTGAGACAAGATCAGGTACCCAGTGAAACCAATAAAACTCAGCACAGGGAGTACAATGTATGTCTTAGGGTCATTGCATGATAATTACACACATTACCCACACCTCCAAACAGAGCCAGGACTTTACCTCAAGTCTCTGCTTCTCAGGCTTAATT